>CM023102.1:1990404-2484865 GCA_013103745.1 Gardenia jasminoides | reverse complement strand
ATATATATATACTCAAAAGCATTGGGGTACAAAAGGAAGAGAAGCCATGGGGCACTTCGAACGGTACTAGTAACTATATCTGATTCCTCAAACTTTTGTTTTATGCTCACTAGAAATTACGGGATAGAGAAAACCGTTGGTGTTTGGATACCATTATTTCAAATTATCCTAGTTAGTCAAACATAAGATGGTCTAAGCAGCATGATATATATTTTTTTTAGAAGAAAAGGTTTGGGGATTTGGCAACATGATATATTTAAATAAATTAGTATGTCAAGCTCAAAACTCTAGTCCAAAATCTTATATTTCTACCGTTACATCGAGACTTTATACATCTTTGGTCTTTAGTTCTTGTTAAGAAGGTAATAATCAGGTATATTATGGGTGTATTTTATTATTCAAGGAGTCAAACGTTTGGGCAAGCCAAGGGTTGCTGTAAAAAGAGTTTCTCAGTTACTATAATGGAGTAAAGCGTATATGTTTTGGTGATAACATAATGAGAAAGGGGGAGTTAGTAATGATTCTAATAATATAATCATAGTAGTCATTATAAAAGAGACATAACTTCCAACTTGAAAGCCGCCTATTGGTTTTGTGTCACTAATTTTCCGGGGAAAGGTAGATAAAGTGTCGAACACTTGATTAAATCAAATGAAAACCAGACAAAATATTGATGAGAAAGATCAGTAGTATGAGAGAGCTTCCAAAGGCTAACTTTGCGCAGAAGAAGCCTATATTTTAGTTGTTATGGGGTCTTTTGATGTGACAGTGTCTAGTATTTTTTGGCCCGGGATCGCACTATGGGGGGTAGGCCATTACTTCAGATATCAATAATTACTTTGGGTATGCAGTTTTTCATAAGAGTTTGCTGTCTGCATTGTTTTAGGATCCAAACTCCATCCTATCAAGGATTGACCTTGTGTTTATTGATTCAAGTTGAACTCCTGTAATTGGAGGAGATTTTTTATCGTGTTCCTGAAATTTGTGGAGAGGAAGTACTTGAATACTTCATTCATAGATGTGGTTTAAAGGTGTGGCATTCTTCTGGATTAGGGGTAATTTAATCCTTTCTTAATTCCCAACTACCGTGTTGAAAAATTACTCATAAAGGGGCGCAATTATGTTATTAATTTTTTGGGGTATGTATTTCCTTTTATGTGTATATAAATGTTAAATACCATGTGGAAATCGAAATAAGTAGTCCAAATCATCAATTCTTTGTTGGTTAGGTGCCCAATATTGTGCCTTTTTCTAAATTTAATATGCGATCATTAACGATTCTAAAGAGAGATGCCCGGGAATTTGGTGCTTGGTAGGTTGCACCTCAAGTCTAAAACACCAAAACTTGATTAGACAGCATCAAGCTTAAAGAAAGAAAATTATAGGCTAACCTTCTGAGCAAGGCTTGAATTAAGTTGTCCATATTCTACAATTCCTTCTCATCCCATCAAGTTTAATTACGTTGACGGATTGCACACAAGGCTGTATGTTATACCCACAAAGACAAAATATGACTCCATTTGGTACATTAAAACTATTGAAACTCCCAACTCAGCAATCAACATCGTTACTGTTTGGAGATTCGCAATTCCTCTTTTTTTCAGCTTTTCATACATCTAAATAGCAGAAATCTTGACCAAGGATCCATGTCTGTATCTGCTTTGGTCCAAGTTTACCATGTTATCTTTTGTTCAGATGTATCCAATTCTGTCCTGAAACTGACAATATCTAGTTTTGCATTATGTAGGTTTTCTTTTCTTCTATTATTTTATTTTGCAAGGAGAGGTGTTGCACAACATGAGCTTGCCTGTTGCATATGGCGAAGATCAGATTGAAGTTTATAGGTTGTGGCTGGAGCGAGATATGACTCTAACTAAACTGATTTAACAAAAATCTTAAGCTATGTACTAGTTAAACAGAAAATATTCAAGATCCTAGTCATAAGAACTTCAGAAATTTCTTACCACTTAATTCTGATCCCACATTTCTATTGCTCAACGAGCAAACAAAATTTATAATCAAAATGCCGACCAGGGCCATGCCACGAAACAACTCAGATGGGGCATGAAAAGCTATTTGAAGGATTAAAACTGATTTATGACATCATGATATATGTAATGTTACAAGGACCACCCTCTATTTTATATTAGTTTGGTCCTTGTTTTCTGCTTATCTAGAGGACCACTCTCAATTTAATTCTGGTAAACTGCGTTTTCATTTCCTGCAGAAATTATGGCTGGTATGGGCTTGTGGAATCAAGTTGAAGGCAAATAATAGATGAAATGTTTCCTACGTGACTACGATTAATGAAGCTGTGTGCACCATGTCTTCATATGTCTTGACACACAGTCACACACCTTTTGTATTGATTGGTGGTTTTCTTTCTTCCCTCGGAAAGAACTCTGGCTTGGAATGTCTTCATTGCCATTTGGGTTCATGGTAATATTCCTTATCGATTAGTGGGATGGCTTTATCAAATAATGGGTGGACATGATTCACTGGGTACATACAAACCTTCCTAAACATGGGTTTTTATAGAAAATTAGACATTACTTGGGTTCCTGGCTGAGGTCCAGGCACCAAAAGGAGAACTGTTTTCTGATAGAAGATCAGTGTCTTTCCTTGGACATGGAAAATTCATTCATCCAGTTTTATCAGTTTGAAAATTCTTCCACTTTGGTTAAAAGAATGAGAATTGGCTGATATTTTGGTGATACTCCTAGCGTAGATATCATTATGGGAGATTTGATCATTAAAATTATAATTGATTTTTGGATTGTACTTCCATATATACGTAATAACTGGAGATGCTAACAAATGAAGTAAATGGATTATTGTATAATAAAATGACAGATAAATTTTTGTTTAACTTCACCTAATACAAAGTAGATTTTGCATGTTCTTATGCTTAGATACACTAATTAATTACCTGTACTTAACGCAATACAAAAGTAATTAGATATAATTAAGATAATTATCAAGAGATTCAGAGTGCTACTATTACTTTAGCGCAGACATTTATTAGTCTATTCCATCAGCTTCAGATTGTTTAATTTCTCTATAAAACTGTCAAAGTTTTTTGAAAACTTATTGGATTTGTCAGATTTCGGAGCTTGGGATGGGTAAAATCAATCAGTACATTAATAAATGAAATGGAAAAGAGAAGCTGTTTCTTGGTATATGCCCTTCAATTCCCTCTGATTTCATAATTTAAGGCTGCAGTATGGTTGATTAGTATCCCGTAGCCATGTAATGTTGTTATACTCGAGCTTCGACTCAATACTTGGGAGATCTGCTCAGACTACTGGTTTGAATAATTGTTCGAAAACTCAGTTTAACTCAATCTTCGATTTTCCTCAAGGTATGTTGAAATCAATCAAATTATATTTTTCCATGCAAAATTAGTATATGACCCATAAAATATTTAAAGTCATACACAATATTCTGATAATTTGTACAATCCCTAAGAATAAAGAGTAAAAAATAATAACTAAATATTACAATTCCTAAGACTAAAGGGTAAAAGTATAATAACTAAATATTTATTCTTTAATTATATGTATAGTGCTCGACAAGGCTCAATGAGCTTTTGATTTGAAAAATTAATACTGAACTTCGGATCGATTGACGACGCTTACTTCTTGAACTCGATCAAAGTTCGAGTGTGAATTAGCTCATTGGCCGATAGTTCAGTTCGATTACATCCACTAATATCATGTGTATAGGTATACGAATTAGGTACCCCAACAAACGACACTTAAATTTTCTTACATTATAATAGGTGTAACGTATTGATATATGATTGACAATGAATTCTAAGCAAGTAATTATTTGCAAAGGAGACAAGGAGAAAAGGAAAGTTTCTAGGATTATATACTTCATAGCTTTAAAATGCTAATTAGAGGGTTTTGTCTAATGGATGCCTAATGGGCATTTATTAACACATCTAAATCACACTTAACCTACATGCACATTCACATTCTATTAGACTTCATTACATTCATACACTTTCTACTAATTAAATTTATTTTTCAAAAAAAAAATTAGTACACAGTACATTTAGGGTTGCCCGTTGGGCATCTGAGACCTAGTAATGAATCAATAAGTTTGAATGGAATAAGCGTGGTCTAAAACTTTCAAGTTTATTCCTCAATTATATCAATCAATTATGGCCTCTTTACCCGATTTTCCATAAAATACGGATGCGTGGATTGAGTATAGTGATGAGTAAGGGTCGATCCACAGAGACTTCGGTTAAGTACTATGGCTTTTTAGTTTGCTTTATTATCTAAATAGAAAATGATAGATGAGTGCAAAATATAAAGAATTGGCGTTACAACAATCCCTATTGAAAACAATTAAAACCAACGGTTAAGGTGGTAGAACCAACCCTAGTGGTGGTAAGTTAGAAGTAAATAAATTAAAAAAATGGGAGAAAAGGGACTAAGAGCCTAAGGCGAGATTAAGCAATTAGAACCGACCACTCCGGGGCTACGTGATGACATCCAATTGGCGGTAAATGAGAAAATAGATAAAACCATTCCAAGCTTGGGTAAACCTCAAATTGGCGGTATAAAATTACAAGTTAGAGAAGTTAGAATGAGAAAGAGTTTCTAGGGATTTGAATCCCTTGTTGGGTTAAGGATGTGTTCACTTTAGTTAAGTTAGATTTTAAACTTGTGACTTGTCAAGGAAGTAACCTCCAATTTCATTTGTAGATTGTTTTCACAATGAACAAACATACTCATATTAAACCCTCACCTAATAACATGATGAATTAGCTTAACATAAGTTCATGAAACTCAATGAGTTACAAATATGATTCCTCCAAATGCATCTCCTAGCTATGAACATACAACCTAGGGTTCATATATTTTGAACTACATATACAAGACATATTTCATGTACTAACACATGCTTGAATAGTTCATAATTGATGATCAAACAACCATGAATATTGAGAACAAATAAATGAACTAACAATCACAAGTTAAACTTTTCTTTACTTAAGTGAACAACATCCAATCCCTTACAAGTTCATCTTACCCTAGGATAGTGAAGTTTTAGCTATTCATATTAATTAAGCACATCAAACTTGCATGAGGAGTCATGAATGAACTTTTAAGAAATAAAACAAGGATAAAGGAACTTCTCAATTGATGAAATAAGCTCTTCTTACAAGCTCTGGGGTTTCTCCTTGTTCAATAGGCCTCACACTTTGATTCTCAACTAATTCTTGTCAAGAACTAGCTAGTTTCTCTCTATTCTATTCTCTTCTTTTTCTTGCTATTTTCCTCTCCTCACTCTATCTATTTTTCTTGTTGGAATACATGGGGTATTTATAGAGGATTGAGGATGGAAAAAGATTACAAATAAAAGATCTAAAGTTGAATTTTGATGCCACAAGTCCACATTGTGCAGAATCATCCAATAAATTCTATCAAAATTGGTTGGAAGTGAGGCTTTTGTTTAACTTGCGTGCGGTCATTTTCTAAGGATCGCGATCCGGATCCACATGGAGCATAGCTACGCGGATCCCATCTTGAGCAGTCCGGTTAACTCTGTGAGAGGGATTAGCGAGGCATATCATTCTTCCAGGTTATCACATCAGCGTTTCTACCTCATGAATCTGCTTCAATTTGAAAATCAATTTTCGTTGTGAAATTGGCGTTAACTCCGGACTTTTGACCCTTGATTCCTTGATATTGAATTGCATTTTGCTTTCGAATCAATTGAGAACTTCATCAATTTCGGGTATTTCAATTTTCCAACTTTCATTCCAAGCTTCTTGCAATTATCCTTATTTTCATCTCCTTTTTTTGAACATTTAATCCTACAAAGCGAAGATTTCCCTACATTAATCCACAAAATACACTTTCTCATTTAAACCATAAAATGTAGAATTTCACTAGAAACAAGTTAATTAACCATAAAATATCAAAACACACACAAAAACTAAGGGTCCGTTTGGATTAGTTGTTTTTTGGGTTGTTTTCAAAGCGATATTTGTAGCATTTGGAATGTGAAAACTACATTGTAGCTGTTTTTCAAAAACTCTTGTAAAGGCTGTCTTTCAAAACTTTTTTTGAGGGTTGGGGTTGTTTTCAAAACACTTACATTATAAGATGAAAGATACCAACAGTAAATTACGAAATAAATTTTTTTTGCTCGTTAGTAGCCATTTAATTTCAAAATACCAAAAAATTATCTCAAATAAATTTTAATTTTAAAAATGTTCCAAAAATTATCACAAATAAATTTTAAATTTAAAAATACTAAAATACATTAAATAAATTTTTAATTTTAAACATGCTCAAAATTACCCAAAAAAATACCTCAAATAAATTTAAATTTTAAAATGCTCAAAATTACTCCAAATAAATTTTTTAATTTTAAAATGCCCAAAAAAAATACTCAAATAAATTTTTTAATTTTAAAATATTGCCAAATTATAAATAAATTTTAATTTAAAATACCAAAAATACCATAAATTTTTTAATTTTAAAAATAACCTCACAAAATTAGAGATTTTGAATTTTAAAATAATAAAAATTACTACAAATAAAATTTAATTTTAAAGTCCCAAAATACCTAAATTTCTTAATTTTAAAATACTTGAATAATTTTAATTTTAACAATCTTCTGCTAAGAATTAATACAAATGGATTTTAATTTTAAAATGCCACAAAAAAATAAGTCCAAATACGATTTTTAATTTTAAAATATACAAACTGAGTTACTCCAAACAAATTTTAATTTTAAAATGTACAAGAAAATACTCAAGATGTTTTAGTTTTAGAAATGTAAAGGTTTCAAATGAATTTTTAATTTTAAATGCTTGAAATACTTTCCTATTTTTTAAATTTTAAAATGTACAAGATAAAATTTTTTTAAAACTAAAATAGGTACGAAATAAACCCCAAAAATTACCCCAACGAATAAATTTTAATTTTAACAATGCCAATGGTTACTCAAATAAATTTTAATTTTAAAATGTACAAAATCCTCGAAAGTCAAATGAGTTGCAATTTTAAAATACTAAAAGTACTCAAACAAAGAATTTCATTCTAATAATTTTTAATTTTAAAATGCAAAATCTCAAATTTTAAATTTTAAATTTTAAAATGCCAAAAATTACTCAAATTTTAAATGAAATAGAATTTAATTTTAAAATGCCGGTGCAAATTTTAATTTTAATACAAAAAGAGACCTAAATTTTAAATTTTAAGAATCCTCAAATAAATTTTAATTTTAAAATGCCATCAGTCGAATGTATGGGGGGGAGGAGAAGCTGAGCAAGGGAGGAGGGAGGGAAGGAAGGAAGGAGAGGGAAAGAGGAGATAAGAGAGGAAAGGTGGAGAGGGAAAGGGGAGAAAGAAAGGGTAAGTATTTGAAGGTGGAGGTAATGGGTGGTGGAGTGGTGGTGGAGTGGTGGAGTAGGTGTCGATAGTGGAGATTGGGAGGCTGACGAAGAAGGGATCATTTTTTATTTTTGTATATATAAGTTATTTTGAAATATTTGTTTAAGATTGGTTGTTTTGGGGTTGTTTTTATTTGGTGATTAACTTGCGTTGGGGTGTGAAAGCAGTTTTTTCAACAGTGTGAAAAACAGGGTAATGCGAGCATAAGTACTTAAAACATACTAGCATGTAAAATAAACACTTATCAAATTCCCACACTTGAATCATTGCTTGTCCTCAAGCAATTAGAAATAAAACCAACAATGATTTAAGTGTTTTGAAATAACCAATGTGAATTTTAAAGTCAATCTCCACAACTTAGTAATCAATTTTATGCAAAATTCCAAGCACCTCAAATACTCATAATAATTAAGTAAAAGAAGATAATTATACCTAAATTTAAACAAGTTAAATTTCAACCTTTTACTTTGACTAATTACACAAAGGTAATTCATATAGTCAATGAGTTGGCTTTCCTTTTCGACAATTATTTATTTTATTTTATTTTTTTTCTTTTATTTAGAGGGATTATACTTTATTTAAATAATAGAAAAGTCTTTTTTTGAAAATCGAACCTTGTAGGTGAAGATCTCCAGGTTACTCTTAACTTTTTTCTTATTCAATTTCTCCTTTTCAAGCGCCTCTTTTAAAATCGACATTTTAGATGAAGATTCAGGTTACTCAAAGACAAGAATAATTAGAGCTTCTCTTTTTTTTTTTTTTTAGAAAGTTCTCTAAAACTTTAATTCATGGAAAGAGCCTTATTGACTTAACTATATCGGTTACCTCTTTGTATAAGTAAGTAAAAGAAAAGATATCATTTAACAACTAAAATTATAGGCATAATTTTCCTCATTTTACAAAATATACTTTCTAAAGACAATTGGTCAAATCACAAAATCACTAATTCCAAGTCAAATGTAAATTGAATTTACCAATTCACATAAAATTGTTTCAAAAGAAAATTTGAAGGTAATATTTAAAACTTCCTCATTGTGGATCAAATTGAAAAATTTTCAAAAATTTTGGGATTAATTTCTAATTTTGAACAAATGTTTGGAAAAATTTTGTGGAGTCTCTCCTTAAAGCTGGACTAAACTCCACTTGCCACTAAACCCAATTGCAATGTTCAAATAAACAAATCACTAAACATTTCAAACATATATCAAGCGTCATTTAAGCACATAAAACATTGAGAACAATTAAACCTTCCCAGCATCTTAAAATACACATTGTCCTCACGCTCATGTAGGGAATAATAAAAAAAAAGCGATTAAACGTCGCAGGTAAAACTCCCCAAATTAATATGGCAGAGGTCAGAAAATCAAAACATCACGAGACATCCTCCACCACAAAAGCTGCGCATAAGAAAGGAAGGAAAATGCATAAGTTCTACAAGACATAAAAAACAATAAACAAAGAAAATAAACATGGTCTTCATGGTTGTCCATCTCCATCTCCTTGGTGCGTCACCATGGCCTCCTTGAGCACACTCATGCTCTGGAATGTGCAGTGGTCTTATCATGAATTCTAGTATCCATGGAGTCGGTGTTCACTTGATTGAAGCCTTCATTGACGGGTCTCCAAACACCCAATGGCGGCTAAAACACGCTCCCAAATCGCCCTTGCCTAGGAGGAGCAAGTAGAAGGACCGGTGTGTGGAATAGCAGGCGGTTGAAGTGCCGAGCTCCTTCTTCTTCCTCATGGAGCTGTTCCTGAAGTTCCTCCAACTTCAAATTGTGAAGTGGGCTGAGATTGCGAGCTCGGGATGAGGAATATTTCTTGTTGAAATACTCAAGTCATTTAGAACAAAATAGTTCAATTCATAAGTTGACTTGGCAGGCCTTTGACTCCATCCAAAGTTCACCTCCATCCTCTCAAAAAAGAAATGAGAGAAGCGTGGGAAGCCAAACCGATATCAGTAGTGGCATGCCTGCCATGGCGGTCCTCATATATGAATAATAATACCGGGAGGGAATGTTGGCAAAAGATGTCAGGTCATGGAACATCTTGTCCAGTATAGGTCACTCTTCCTTACTTCATTGAGGCTACTCTTCTTGGGAATGACATTGTGAAGAACAGGTATGTGATTAACCTCAAGCGGCATCAACTTGTTGGCCTTCAGCGGCCTTTTGTTGGGAGGCGTGTGTAAATTCTTGCTCAATGTGAAATCGAGCCATTGCATGTCCCGTCTCCCAATGTCTATCGGGCATGAAATTCCTTCTTTAAGTCCCAGCCGGACCGGTATTTAGGACTCGAGAAGTTGAGCCAATGTTTAGTTCAATCTCAATGCCTCCGCCGAACATAGGATCGATATTTTCTCCACTATGCGAGATTTGTTCACCACGCGTTGGCATAGAACTCCTTGACTAGGGGTGTAATAATGATGGCAATGTGAGTGGACTGACAAGTATGTCAAATGCCTCCGTGAGTTTGAATTACATTGGCGTGCGGGAATTACGCGTCGTCTCAAAATGAATCCTTATGCTCCCTAGCCTCTACCATTCTTGGTTATCTTTTGAAGTGAATGGCATCATATTCTGTAGTGGTGGTGGCTCACTCAGCTTGATAGACCTCAGGTCGCCTTAGTGGTGGAGGTGATGGTTACGTTGCTCTTCACCACTGAAGTAGAAGATGGTGAGCGTCGACGAGGACCTCTCTCTGGTGCGTGCCATAATATCTAACAAATTGCCAAAATTACAATTTTTAAGCACATAACTAATCAAGTAAATGTCAGCAATTTATCAAATGACCAATTAAAGCATAAAAATCATCAAATGCAATCCAAATGTCAACAAAACATCATCCCCTTGAAATAAATTTGAAAATAACAACTTTCATCAAATTTCTCAAAAATTCCTCTAAATCTCAATACAAATATATATAACATACTCCATATCAAGATTTAAAGTCTATGAATATGCTCAAATTTACCAATAATTGCCAATTTCTACTGAGATAAAATTAAATTCCAAAATTAGGCAAAATTGACAAAATTATCTAAATGATCCCAAAATTCCTCACATTTGGAACAAATAGCATCCAAGGATAATTATAAGTTCCATAATATCAACCAAATACAATTTCAATCATGCCAAGCATTAATCCCAAATTGAGCATTTTATAGGAATTTCAAGAATTTAATCTTCACTAAAAATTAGCACATTCCCATAATTTCTTCACAAAACATGCTTAAACATCATCAATAAGCATAATGGAATCAAGAACTAACCACCATTAATCATAAAATCAAAATCCCAAAATTTTACAAAGAATTGCTCAAGAACATGCAGTGGAATCAGGAAATTTGAATGATTGAGGAATGTTACAGGAATCAGGAAGGATGAATGGGAGATGATTGATGCAAAAGCCTTGAATTAAGCCAAAACCACGAATTTGAAAAATTAAATTCGGAAAACCTAGGTTTCAATTTCTTCAAAATTTTTTGAGGTGTTTTGTTTGATTTCAATCGGATAAAACTGCTCTCTGCTCAAAAGGGGTTGGGTTGATGATTTTTAGAGTTAGCAAGGAAAAAAGAGGATTTGAAGTGTGTGTGTGAAAAGGGTGTCTGGTGTGTGTTTTTGCAGGTGAATCGCGATGAAGAACATGAAAGTGGTTAGGACTTCAAATATTTTACCTTACGGTGAGAGATCCGCGGACCAGATCGCCGGGCCTTGAATAACATCGAAATTGGATCCGATCGCGGTCTGGACTCGGTGAAAGCTTGCCAGCGTTTCGCATATGCCTTCAACTTGTAACTCTCAGATGATCCGCGATGTTAAGGATCAGAGTGTTATCGCGCATTATCTGGTTCAGCGTTCCCCAGAATATGGTCTCTGAGAGTTGATCAGCGTGACAATGGATCCATGTGAGGAGTGGCTGTGGTTAGTGTGGTCGTCTTGGAAAATGTGATTCTACGATGCCACCTTTTTACTGTTTCATTGAGTAAACTTTTCTCCTATTTCCCAGGTAAATTAAAACCCTGCATTGTTATTAAATACAGCTTTTGCATGTAAAATGATCAAAACAACACTAACCTCATTTCTTGGATTATTAACAACTAAAATGCAAATTGAGGTACCAAGTTGTTTGCATTTTACTATTCATTCCGCACCTAAAGGTCACTTTGTATGCCATGTTTGATTTTCACAAGACAACAAAACAAACACACTTAAAAACATATAATACACATGCTCAAATATTAAAACTAACAAAATACAAATCGATGGGTTGCCTCCCAACTAAGCGTCTTTGTTTAAAATTAGTTACTTCGACTCTTTGTTGTTCTTTGTTTTAATCATAACAAGGATCCTTTAAGGGTAAGTTACTCCTTTAGGAACCATTCACCACCAGATAGGCTTTAAGCGTGACCATTGACTTTAAATGGTGGACCTTGCTCAGTAGTCACCTCCACGGCACCATATGGATATACCTTTGTAGCGTAAATGGGCCGGACCACCTGATCTTAATTTTCCTGGAAACAACTTGAGCGCATGAGTTAAATAAAGAACCTTATGACCTATCTCAAATTGTTTTTCACAATGTGCTTATCATGCCAAAATTTCATTTTTCTTTTATATATTTTGTATTTTCATATGACATTAAGCGAAATTCCTCAATTCACTTTCGGTTGAAGCAATCTTTTTTATTACTCATGTTAAGTTCTTTAATTTACTGATAAGCTCGATGTTGGTTTCCGCGGTAAATGACATGTACTTTTCCATACACTGAGGCGATGGAGACATTCTAATGGGTTTTAAAGCGGCAGTTCTATATGCCAGTGTGTCATCTAACTTTCAGCCCAATCTTTCTAGACTTATTCACCGTTTTTTCTAGGATTAATTTGGAGTTCTCTATTAGCTAACTCAACTTGGCCATTAACTTGTGGATGATATGCAAGGGATGTCTTGTGCCTACAACCATATTTAAGCAAAGTGAGTCAAACCATTTATTACAAAAATGTTTTCCTTCATCACTCACTATTGCTCTAGGGATACCAAATCTAGTGAAAATATTCTTTTTAATGAATTTAAGTACTACTTTTGCATCATTGGTAGGAGTGGCAATGCCTCTACCCATTTTGACACATAATCAACCTTGCAACAAGTATGTACTTATTATTAAATGAACATGAGGAAATGGTCCCATGAAATCAATGCCCCATACATCAAATAAATTCAACTTCAAGAAACACATTTAAAGGCATTTCATGTTTTCGAAATATTACAGTCCGTTGGCATTCATTTACAACTTTAACATAATCTCTAGCATCTTTGTACATGGTAGGCCAATAAAACCAGATTACCATACCTTTGCCATTGTTTTGGTAATGGTACTAAAATGACCGCCCGCTTCACGGTTATGACAATGAAAAAGGATACTATTTACCTCTCATCTTCCATCTTCTAATCATTCCATCGGCACAATGTTTTGTAAGTGACTCTCTGAAGTAATTTTTCACATCATAAAGGAATTTTTCCTTTGATGATAGTTCATCTCTTGAGGGTTATACCACTTACAATATAAATTAACATAATCGCATACCATGGTGAATCTTTGATAGTTAGCATTGTTCATCCAGGAAAATTCTCATTGATAGAACTTCTTCTTTTGAAGGGATATTTTCCAAGCGAAAGATGATCGGCAACCACATTCTTGGATCCCTTTTATCTCTAATCCTCAATATCAAATTCACGCAAAGAAGAATCCAACAGATTAGTCTAGGTTTTGCATCCTTTTAATAAATATTTAAGGGCTGCATGATCCGTTATAAACAATAACTTTAGAGCCAACTAGATGGGATCTAAATTTGTCAAGTGCAAATATCACCGCCAACAACTCTTTCTCGGTTGTGGCATAGTAAACTGAGCATCATTCAAAATCACGCTAGCATAATAAATAACGTATGTCCTTCTTTTGTTGACCAAGGGGCTCCAACCGCATAGTGTTACGCATCACACAGTAACTCAAATGGCAATGACCAATCCGGTGATGTTATGATTTGGGTTTCGTAATGCCCCTTTCAACCTATTAAAAGCATTCAAACAATTATCATCAAGGTCAAAGGAACATCTTTACTTAATAAATCACACAAGGGTTTAGCGATTTTAGAAAAATCTTTAATAAACCGTCGATAAAACCCCGTATGAAAACTTCTAATTCTTTCACATTAGTTGGAGGTGGCATTTTCTCAATTAAGTCAATTTTGGCTTTATCCACCTCAATTCCTTGAGAAGAAAGGCGCCTAACACAATGCCTTCTTTAACCATAAAATGGCATTTTTTTCCCAATTCAAAACAAGGCTAGTTTCTTCACATCTTTGCAAAATTTTCTCAAGATTATTTAAGCAATTATCATAAGAAGATCAAAACTGAAAAATCATCCATAAAATCTCCATGATCTTCTGAAGCGCATAATCGGAGAAAATTGCCATCATGCATCTTTGGAATGTCGTAGGCATTCGTTACACAAGCCAAATGGCATTTTAAATCACGAAAATTACCATAAGGACAAGTGAATGTAATGGTCTTCTCTTGATCCTCCAGGGTTATAAGCAATTTGGTTATACCTAGAATAACCATCAAGAAAACAATAAAATTCATAAAAGCCTTTCCAAAATTTGATCAAGGAAGGTAATGGAAAGTGTAGTGCTTTACGTTGTAGCGCATTTAATTTTCTATAATCTATACACATTTCTCCGTAAGAGCATTATAATTCTAGTGGGTATAATTTCATCTTTTCATTGACAATTATGGTCATCCCACCTTTTCTTTGGCACCATATGAATTGGACTAATCAACTACTATGGAGATAGGAAAGATATACCAGTCGAGCCATTTTAAAATCCTCTTTCTACCACTTCCTTCATATTTGGATTTCGCATACTTTGAGTTTCAATCACGGTTTAACATTTTCTTCAAAAAAAATCTTATGCATACAAAGAGTTGGGCTTATTATTTGAGATCAGAAATGGTCCATCCATTGCGGTTTGTACCTCTTTAAAACGCGTGGTAATTTTTTTCCAACTGCGTCATCAAGAAAAGCACTTACTATAACTGGTAATGTATCATTTCTCCAAGAAATGCATACCTTAAATGATCCGCAATGGTTTAAGATCAAGAGTAGGAGCTTGTTCACTTGAAGGTGGTGGTAAACCTTGGCTTTTCCTAAACTTTCATAATAATTTCCTCTTTTGTAAGGTACTTAGAGTTCAAAGAAATTAGCCATTTGCAACATTTCCAAATCATCATCTTCATAAAAAAAATGCCTTCAAATAAACATACTCAAGAGGTCGGGATTCTTGTTTCATCCACTCACATTTTGGGTTAAATTCTCAATCACATCAATGGCATAAATATGATTAGTAAATGAGGAGGAAATTTTCAAGTTCATGCAAATTAAACTCAATTTCATCTTCACCTACTTGAAACTTAAAGCTTTCTTTTTTTTGCATCAATTATTGCACCGGCGTAGCTAAGAAAGGTCTACCAAGTATAATTGGCATATAGGAACATATCTTCCATGTCAAGAACAACAAAGTCAGGGGAATTATGAAACTTTTGACTTTAATGAGCACATTTTCAAACACACCAAGAGGGATATTTAATCGACCTATCATTAATTGCAAAAATATTAGTTCTTTTTTAGTTCACTTATTTAATTTCCTAGCAACACATAAAGAATTAATGAAACACTTGCACCTAAATCACACATGCATTTGAAAAATTAAGATCATGATAGTGCAAGGAATTGAAAACTGCCCAGGATCCTTCAATTTTGGAGAGTTTGTTTGAATCAATGCACTACATTCCTCGATCAAAAAGCTATGGTTTTAGCAATCCTCAATCGCCTCTTCTTGGACATGATTTCCTTTAGGAACTTGGTGGGATGGAATTTGGTGAATAGCATCTGCAAAAGGAATGTTAATATGCAATTGTTTAAACATTTTAACAAACTTTTCAAACTCCTTATCAATTTTACTTGGCTTGAGCCTTTGAGGAAATGGAATGGGAGGAATGGAAATTTTATTTTAGAGGATATTTCATCATTTTCCACTACTTTTCCTTCCTTTTCCCCACACTTACCCTTTGCTCTTCTTCAAAGTTTCATTTTCTTCACTTTTTCTTTTCTTTCAAACTCACTACTAGAAGGTTCTTCTAGTTGCCTACCTGATTGAGTAATTGCCTTGCAATGTTCCCTGATTGACTTTCTTTATGCTAGGTAACTCCCCGATTCCTAGGGTTTATAGCATTGCAATTTGACCAAGTTGGACCTACATTCCTATACAGCGGTAGTTAGTGGTCCATTCTCCCCTCTAACAGCTCAAACCTTTCAGTTCCTTTGGCTAATTTTTCCACGTGACAATCTCCCGTCCCGGTTTAGTTTCCATGGTTGTTGCCTTGGTTGAAATCCGAGGGTGGATTTGTGGGCTTTTGTTGATTATTTTGATCTTTCCACCCAAAATTAGGATGATTCCTCCACCACTTGGTTATAGGTGTTGGAATAAGGGTTATTTTTGGGTTGGTAGTAGAAGTTGTTGACAAATTGTACTGTTCAAAATTCACACAATTAGTATCATCATGATTTCCTCCACAATTTGGCACAAGATGCAACATGAGCATTGGAATTTGAACTTGAGCAATTCTCACCTTTTGCTTATTTAGCATTTTGACCATATTGTCCATTTTGCATTTAACATGCTAATAGCATCTAGTTCATACATACCGGCATTAATAGGTAAATTAGTGCGTTACCTCTTTCATTGGCCATTGATAGTGTGGCGCCATTTCTTCTATTAAGCGTTGAGCTTCTTGAGCCGATTTTCCCATCGGTCTACACTGCGGCATACCTGCATCAATATGTGTTTTAACGGATGGTTAAACCATTATGAGAAGGTTTGTCACCGATTAGCCAATCGGAAGTCCATGATGAGGACATTTTCTTTGCAACTCTTTGAATCTTCCATGCCTCATATAATGATTCACCTTCATGTTGAGCAAAACTTGTTATATCCATTCGCTTAATTTGGCGTTTTCCATTGGAAAATATTTATTCAAAAGCTTTTATCATTAAAGTTGTGAAGGTGTTTGTGCATGTGAATTAAGCCATACCTTAGCCTTGTCTCTTAAGAAAGAAAGAAGCTCATCAAGCTTTATAGCATCTTCACTTACTCATTATGCTTGGATTGTGTCGCTTATTTCCAAGAAATTGGCTAAGTGTGAATTTGGATCTTCCGTTGCATTTCCTCAAATTGTTCTCTTTGGAGCATCTGATCAATGACGGTTGAATTTCAAGGAGTTGTTTGCTTGAATTGCCGACCTAGCAATGCTAGTTTGTGATCCACGTCCATTTTTGGCAATGCAAAATCTCGTTCAAGGCATATTGATTCCGATTAGCGTTCTTCCGCCATGGTTCTAAAGGAGGTAATTCAATGGAAATTCCACCAATATTTTCCTCAATTCTTTTGCCTTCTTGTTGTGCAAAGTCGCCTTAATCTCCTCAATGTTCTTTCAATCTCTGGTCCAAAGGTGTAGTAAGCTTTCAAGGATGAGTAGCATGCACTAGATTAAAAGAAAAACAAATGGAAATTAAAATAAACACTGAAACCTTTATATAAATTTAGACTAATAAAGCTTGCTTTTTCCTAATATTAAGTCCCGACAGCGGCGCATACCAAAACAGGCGTGGTCTAGGCTTTCAAGTTTAATTCACTCAATTATCAATCAATTATGGCCTCTTTACCGATTTTCCAAGTATGCTCACGGATGTGGATTGAGTATAGTGATAATTAAGGGATTCGATCCACAGACTGGGTTAAGTACTATGGCTTTTGGTTTGCTTTATTATCTAAATAGAAAATGATAGATGAGTGCAAAATATAGCAAAAAAAAGGGCGGTCAACCGCTTAGTCCCTATTGAAAGCAATTAAAACCAACCGGTTAAGGTGGTGCAGAACCAACCCTAATTGGTGGTAAATTAGAGTAAATACAAAGTAAATAAAATGGGAGAAGGCGGGGTAAAAAAGATTAACCTAAGGAGGCGGATTAAGCAATTAGGAACCGACCACTAGGTGTCGATGACATCAATTGGCGGTAAATGAGAAAATAGATAAAACCATTTCCAATGGGTAAACCTCAAATTGGCCGGTATAAAATTACAAGTTAGAGAAGTTAGAATAGAGAAAGAGTTTCCCTGGGATTTGAATCCACTTGTTGGAGTTAAGGATGTGTTCACTTTAGTTAAGTTAGATTTTAAACTTGTGACTTGTCAAGGAAGTAACCTCAATTTCATTTGTAGATTGTTTTCACAATGAACAAACATACTCATATTAAACCCTCACCTATTAACATGATGAATTAGCTTAACATAAGTTCATGAAACTCAATGAGTTACAAATATGATTCCTCTAAATGCATCTCCTACTAGCATTGAACATACAACCTAGGGTTCATATATTTTGAACTACATATGCAAGACATATTTCATGTACTAACACATGCTTGAATAGTTCATAATTGATGATCAAACAACCATGAATATTGAGAACAAATAAATGAACTAACAATCACTGAGTTAAACTTTCTTTACTTAAGTGAACAACATCCAATCCCACTTACAAGTTCATCACCCCTAGGATGAGTGAAGTTTAGCTATTCATATTAATTAAGCACATCAAACTTGCATGAGAAGTCATGAATGAACTTTTAAGAAATAAAATGCAAGGATAAAGGAACTTCTCCAATTGATGAAATAAGCTCTTCTTACAAGCTCACAAAGGGTTTCTCCTTGTTCAATAGACCTCACACTTTGATTCTCAACTAATTCTTGTCAGAACTAGCTAGTTTCTCTCTATTCTATTCTCTTCTTTTTTTCTTGCTATTTTCCTCTCTCCATCTATCTATTTTTCTTGTTGGAATACATGGGGTATTTATAGAGGATTGAGGATGGAAAAGATTACAAATAAAAAGACCTAAAGTTGAATTTTGATGCCACAAGTCCACATTGTGCAGCCAAATAAGTAGAAATTCTATCAAAATTGAGTGGAAGCTGGAAAAATTGTTTGGTGCAACTTGTGATCAGTCCTTTCTAAGGATCCGATCAGATCCATGCGGCATAGACTGCTGATCCCATCATGGATCGGTCCCAACTCTGCAGCAGAGAGAGGGATTGTGAGGCATATCGTTCTTCCGGTTATCACAGTTTCTCTGCTCAAGAATCGCTTCAATTGTAATCCAGAATTTTCCGTTGTGAGTGGGCGTTAACTCCTCGACTTTTGACCGCCTTCGATTCCTTGATATTGAATTGCATTTTGCCGAATCAATTGAGAACTTCATCAATTTTGAGGTATTTCAATTTTCCAACTTTCATTTCCAAGCTTCTTGCAATTATCCTTATTTTCATCTCCTTTTTTTGAACATTTAATCCTACAAAAGCACAGATTTCACTACATTAATCCACAAAATACGCTTTCTCATTTAAACCATAAAATGTGAATTTCACTAAAAGCTAAGTTAATTAACCATAAAATATCAAAACACACAAAACTAGTACTTAAACATACTAAAAGCATGTAAAATAAACACTTATCAATGACTAAAATGGATATTAAACAAAAGATGGTGGTAATCGATAACTTGGAAGATGCAGTAAATTTTGAGAAGGTGGAGAAAGCGTTCTTATCATTTAAACAAACACCGAGGAAACAAATTTGAAGATATTTTTTTAGCGGTGATTAAACACCGAGAAAATATGAAAGAAATTAATTAATATATTTTATCGGTTTTCTTGAACTATGCACATTAGATGCTCCACAGCCTTTTTTTTTTTTTTCTAATTATGTATCTAGGCCGGTAAGAACATATATCGGACTTCGGAAAGTTGTGAAACTCTTATTATCAATGGTGACAGGAAGAATCCTTGCATCTCTGCGTCTTGCTTCCAAACCTCCTATTTGCACCATGTTGAACATATTTTTTGAGTAAATTTCACTTTACATCTGAACAATGGGGTAGTTCCAACTTTTTCACTAAAGCTTCGAAAAAAGGGCAACTTACCTGCAGTGAGGTAATAGTTAAACCTTTTTAAGCGAAAATGTTTTGTGCAAAAGAATTAAAGTACCACCTTATCCTTTTGAGACAAGACACAAGTGTAGTAAACAATTGGAGAGAAGCGGTTAGCATCATAAATAGTTAATAAAGGGAAAATAGGGGGAAAATTCTTAGAAAAAATCGATTTGGGTCATGTTGAATACTACTCTTTGTGGTTATATGAGTACATCAAAGCAATGAAGTTAGGAAAAAGAGGAAGCTCTCATTCTCAAGAAATTTAGAAAATAAATTTACATAAAATTTTCATAGACTTTTAGAAAGTAGTATAATTTTTATTTAAATGTAAAGATATGCGAGAGGCCTTGATCTAATAACTAAGGTTGAGATCTCGAGAAATTATAGTGTTTGATACAAATCCTCTTTCTCCTTCCCTACTTTGTAAATCTCAACTCGCCTATTACTAAAATAAAAAAAAAGAAAATGTAAAAGATACATGTGTTAAAAAGCAGCATTTATGTCATACATTTAGTGACCTCCTTTTATGCTGTTACAAGATGCAAATGGTGTTATTTTCAAGGGGCTAAATGCCTATTTTTTAAGTTGAGGGGTGGGGGCAAGAACTTACTAATGTCGAGTTGACCCTTAGTTTTATTAAGGGATAATTTTAGGAAACCCTCTCGGAGGTTTTGACAATTGACCAGCGTCTTCTAAGAATTAGAAAATTATGAAAACCTTCCTTAGAAAGTATGTCTTAGTAACAACTAGTGATGTTAGCAAAAAAAAAGAAAAAAATCCATTGAATATCCAATATTACACCTCTCTAATATGTAAACTAAATTAAAGGCTAAAAAAAGTCAACTATTACTATTTTCCATTAGGTGAAAATTTCAAGTTAGTTTTTTGCAGGAAAATTTAAGCCATGTTTTGAAAGCATCCTTTTTGGTAGTTTGGACATTTTTTGGTTAGGTAATTTTTGGAATCTTGCCATTTTAACAAATGCCTCTTTGATTTGTTGGTTGACTTTTTTGTAAATTGATTAAGAAAAATAGTAAGAAAAAATCAGGAATAAAGTATAATACTAGATTAGATAGCGTTAGAGTTTTAGGATAAAGAAGTATCACGGAAAAAGAATTCCAATTTCTCATTTGAAACTCATTTTCACTTAAAATTTGTAAAGTTTGGAAGGCTATCATGAAGTCTTTTCATAGCACTAAGAAGGGTAAGTGTGACCTTTCAAATCTTATGCCGTCATAATCGTAAACCTAGGGAGGTTTCTAAAATTATTCATATGGTTGTATAAAGAGTTCAGGTTGATCGTTTTTTTACATGGGAGGAAGAATAATAAATAATTCGTTCTTTGTAACCATACCATAATATACTAGTCGATGATGTATGGTCTCTCTCCGAGACAAGAAAACACCAAAAGCGCACATCTGGGTAGAAGAATTGTGGCTAACCAACTAGAGATTAAAATATGATACCATCGCCTCCTCATGCATTTTAGACTTCCATTTAATTCCTTAATTGTTAGAGAGTGGCCATTATTTTCGATCATAATTAGTGCGCATGAGATCTTCACCCATAGGTGAATGATTTGTACTGCTTGCTTAAAACCGATCGAGGTCAAAATATCTATTTCTCGACCAAGAACATATAAAGCATGATTAGTCATTGTCACGAATTAAGAAAAAAGACAGCAACTTAGATTAAAGAAAAAAATACCCCTCTTTCTTGATGGTCTATTGCCACTGGGAAAGGAGAAAAGAGATTCAACAGGAGGAAAAAGAAGTTAATATGCAGAAAATTTTTGCTAAACATTTAGCACCCTATGTTGTTTTCTGGTCGAATGCTGCACCCTTCAATAAAATTTTGGTGAAAATTGGCCTTCATACTTCCATGGGTCTTTCTCCTACCATTTCTAAGCATGGATAAAGGTTGGACTAATAATTTCGAGATATCACTACCTGCAAGAACACAAGTCTTAAGGGCCTTGACAATTTATCATATTCAAACATCTAAGAAAGCGACTTATCCTAATTGCCTAATCTACCAAAATCATTTAACATTAGTGTATCGGATTAAAGTTTTCCGGTATGCGTTGTAATGCACTTGATTTATGGTTCAAATCTTATCGGCAAATCTCAACTCTCTTTTGCCCAAGGTCTTGAGGTAAGAAACTCTTTTGTAACAATGATTGTTAGGATCATTTTTTCTTCGGGGACATCATTTCTCTCGCCAGAGATGTAGCATAATATTTGGAGTCTAAGATGTAGTATAAAATAATGCGGGCCGGTTCATTGTTTTGGTTCATCCATCTCCATAATTCATACCAATTTTCTTTTCAGTCCACATGGATTCAGCAATGGTGGCTCCAATTGCTAGTCCTCAAAGAAACTCATCACGAGCATTAAAACCATGGATCTCTCTACAAGCTATCACCAAGCAAGTTTGATCAACTGAATTGGGACGCCTCGGGAAAATGCCAAAGAAAAGACCAGGTACATTTTGAAAAATGTAAAGCTGTCAGGAATTAACACTGAGTGCGTGATCGCTGGGGTTCTAGTGGTAGCCTGGAAAACCACATTGTTGGAAATTCTTGCTGGAGTTATTGTCACGATATGGTCATCGGTCATGTAATATAGTGAATGGTCAGCCCTTAGATGTGGGTACATTTCAGAGAGTGTCCGGTTATGTGACACAAGATGAAGCTCTTTTCCAACTTCTCACCTGTCGAAGAGACGCTAATGTATAGTCGCCGTCTAGCGTAAGCTGCATGGAGAGGAGTGCAGCAGCGTGAGAAAGAGTTTGACAGCTTTGAAGGAGCTTGGACTCGACCATGTTACAGGAGAATTGGCAGCCAATCTAGCGAGGAATTTCCGGTGGTGGGTGAGAAAGCCTTGAGTATCAATTGGAGTTGATTTAGTTCATGATCCACGTGGTTCTATTGATTGATGAGCCAACATCGTGGCTTGACTACGCTTCAGTCTCCATGTTTTGATGATGCTTAAATCTATGGCTGAGAACCAAGGTAAAACAATCTTGCTGAGGCATCCATCAACCCGGTTTTGAATTCTAGAGTTATTAGATAGGGTCATTCTTTCATCCGGTGGCCTTGTTGTTCATAATTAATGGTCCCCCTGACGGATTTACACGGGTGGAAAGGGTCAATCAACCCGCCACCCTGATTCTCGGCATGTCAATGTGCTTGAATATACGCAATTGATGTTTCACAAAACTGTGTATGGAAGAAAGTGATGTAGAAATTTGTGAACTGTAACACCATAGCACGAATCTTGTGATCAACAATTACATTTAGTCCAACATTCAAGCAAAGCGATCTCTTACCGAGGAATGTTAGATTATTGTACCACATAAATGTAGAATGATATTATATCCCACACATATGAAATAACAAATTGAAAGTGCTTATGCGGATAGGTTCAAGATATATGACCAAACTCATGTACCCAATTAATAATCACAAGATTCAATGACCAAAGTCATGAATCTAACTTTAATGATAAATGAACTATCTTTACATTTATGGAACTTCACATATATTGATGTATATGCTCTTATGACTATGTATATACATTCTTGAAACAAGTGATTCATGATAAGATTTATCTTATCAAGGAGGAAAAGCAAGGCTTGTATTGATCCAATGATGGGAAGGGTCACTTATGCATCTATAAAATGAGCTCTTTGGTCCCTCTATCGCTTCAGGCAACTAGTTTGTGAGAAATTGTCCAGCAAGCATAAAGAGGGGTGGGAGAGGGAAGTTCAAGGGTGATAATACATAATTACAATTAGAAAGCATTACTCAATGGCTCAAGAACGTATGTGTTGGCATATATGATCTATAAGTTGTGGTTGAAGATCCGATCTTATTTTCTATCAAGAAGTACTAATTCTTACCAAAAGATTCTCCATGTTTATCTTTAGAACCAAAGATCTTTTTTTTGGTGCAAGGCGATTCAAGCGTACTGGGGAATCCTATAGGGCGATATTCATGGATGCATACAATAATTGAAGAGACTGCGCCCACAAACTCAAATTGGATTCATGGGGTTCGCTTTGACCTTCTTGTTTGTCATCCTTTACCTGAAGCTCTCCCAATTTTCTTGCAAGAGAGGGTAATTCTAATGAGGGAGACTTCAAGAGGAGCCATAGAGCATTATCATATGTTAATGGTTGAAGACTTCGGCCGAGTTCAAGGAGTGACTCTCCATCTCGATTCTGCTTCAGATTTAACTCCACGAAAAACACCAACTCGAGGGAAATTATTGAGATGCGACTTGGACCAGGTGGACCGTCGCTTCTCAAAAATGGTAGGGGGGGGGGTCGCCGAGTGGGCTGTGACCAGTCAACTAATTTTCTTTTTTTTTTGCATATGTTTTTATATTTTGAATGATCATTTACAATTTTAGAGTAATGTGTAAAATGATTTAAAATATGTATTGTCTCGTTGAGATCACAACCGCATATGCCAAAACCGTCTCTCAGCATGGAATGGTGCAGGGATCAAGTGACCATATGTATGGCCTAACACTTCCATGTATCTTATAGCAAACACCATTGTGTTTCTTGCCTTCCTCTTGCTACTAGCTCTTCTCTTTTACCATCCCTCACTGTTTCTTGCTAGTTGATTGAGAGAGAAACGTCTTGATGGATTTTGTTTCACTTTGGTGGTTTGGATGGTTGTTTTGATGGCAAATTCTTTTAGCATGCTTTAGCTCTAGTACCTAGTTTCATCTCGGGAATGTGTTTGATTGCAGGCATTAGGCATTTTTCCTTTTCTCCGGTGCACTTTATATCCAAAAAAACACCCAAATATTGGCTATTCATGCCACTTACTTGAAAAGCGATGAAGTATCCTCTTGAAATTCTTTTGCTAAATGAGTACCCTGGAGGAGACAAGGGACTAAGGAAATGTGTGTGACGGTTTTCAAGGAGGATGCTTAGGTCTACATGTATGGTGATGCATTTTAAGAGGCTAGGTATAGAAGAGTCAGGAGAAATGGAGCAACTTAATTGTGATGTTGGTTTTCGCATATGAGTGCAATTCTTTGTTTCGATTCTATGGTATAGATCTCACGGTACTTGAGAATTTAGAAAAAAGTATCAATTGCTGACATTTTTTAGTTTGTTTTTGTATCACTAAATATCTTTGCTACATGTTGTAAAGTGGAACTCAACTATCGGCAATATTAAATCGCTCCCTGACTTGCATGAAATCATATTCAATGGTCTTGAAAATTCATGAGCCAATCAACGGAACTGTAGACAATGGAATTTTAATCAATTTCCTAAATTCTCATCGGTCCATAAATTATATTCATGGCATATTTTTATCCAATCAAATATTGCCATATGTCATGCACACGTGGGGATTTGGTTATTTGGCACCAATTATATCTCTCCAAGAGGTGTCGGTTGGTCTTTCGACCAATGAAAATATTTGGAGTGTCTCGGCCAATCAAATGGTGCCATGTCACATGCTTTATGACTAAGCAAATTTGGATAAATATCTAAATATTTATTTCTTATTAAAGAGATAATATTTAGAGTTATTTAGTCCTTATATATGTCTTATATACTGCAAGGGTTCGGCCAATTAAATCTCGCCATGTCATATGTCTCTACGAATAGGCCAATCAAGAAAATACATGTAAGCATTATCTCCTTATAAAATAAAGGGATAATATTCAGGTCGTACAATCCTTATATGATTGTATGTCTTGCAAGACAAGTAAGGTGGTGCATAAGCTCTCAACCTCTACCATATCCTACAAGTATAAATAGGGGCTCTCTCCACCCAAGTAGACATCACATCAAGGGAGATCACACATCAACACATCTCAACACACAAGTCTTCTTGAAGTTTCGAAAGTTGCAAAGGCTCTGCAAGTTCTTCAAGTCGTCTTCATATTCGAGGTGTTCGTCACGTTCTTCAAATCTTCGATATCAAGATTTGAAGAAACCTTCTTCATATTCAAGGTGTTCATCACGTTCTTCAAATCTTCTATGTCAAGATTTGAAGAAGTCGGCATTTGATCCAAGAACAAGCTACGAAACCCTTGGATTAGTGTTCGAAGAGAAGAATCGAGGGAGTCTCTCTCTCTACTATTTTGAGAAAATCTGGACTAGATTGTAACCGCATATTTTCTTAAAATTATTATATTTATCATATTTGTCGATATTTTCTTATCTTGTAATTCTTTTTGCAGACTTGAAATTTTATTATGCAAATTTACAGCCTGATTGGACCCTCTCCCGCTTCCATCTCTCTCTTCAAATATTTGACTACACGTGACGATCGATCGGTTTCAAAGAACAAAAACATTCGCTGCTCGCTCCAAGGTTTGATGCCAAATCAAGCTGCACATGTTGTCGCACCTACTCCGTGCTATCCTACGTCGGACAAGGAGCATGACAAGAGCTTCCACCCAAGTAGCATGGAAGTTCCAAGCATCAACTCACCTTTGGTTCGACATCACCAATGCTCTCTTCTCCGCATCAGCTCAAGGATGTTTCCGCTTGAGAAAACACTTATCATGCTTGAGTTGGGATCTGATCAAACTCTCCAAGTGTATGACGATGATCTGTCACAAGCATCGGATTAGCTTCCTCTCATGGAACTCTTCAATCCAAATTCTTCATCAAGACTTCGCAACTTCGTGCTTCCTCTGCTATGCCTGCCATGATGACAAATACTGCAAGTTTGGAAGAGCAAGTCTCGAACATGTCCAAGATGATGGAAACAATGATGAAACACATCAAGGATCAAGATGCTCTTATTACCCAACCAAGCAACAAAAGATAGTGCTCGAAGGAAGTCGCATGAACTCCAAAGAGCACCAAGATCGAGGCTCCTCATCCAAAGGAAAGAGAAGATGAAAGAAGTGTCGTGGCTGAAGGAGCAATTCCTATGGATCGTTGAAGGAGTTCGTTGAAGACATGATCAAAGGCAAAAGGAAAGTGGCCCAAAGTCAAGCTTCACTTACTCCAAGCCATAAACCGCTAGGATTGAGCCTAGCAATGCACTGGATATCAACCACCTAAGTTCCAACAATTTGATGGAAAGGGCAACCCAAAACAACATGTAGCTCATTTCGTTGAAACATGTAACAATCTTTGGAACACACAAGTGACTCGCTGGTCAAACAATTTGTTCGGTCTTTGAAGGGCAATGCGTTTGATTGGTACACTGATCTTGAATCCGGTTCCATTGATAGTTGGGAACAACTTGAACGGGAGTTTCTCAATCCCTTCTACAGCACTCGAAGAACTGAAAGCATGTTGGAGTTGACCAACACCCGCCAATGGAAGAATGAACCTGTGGTCAGCTATATTGATAGATGGAGAGCTTGAGTCTCAACCGCAAAGATAGACTCTCAAGCGCCATAGAAATGTGCATCCGAGGAATGCATTGGAGCTTAAGTTACATCTTGCGTGGCATTCGCCAAACACATTTGAAGAATTAGCCACCCAGCTCATGACATGGAATTGAGCATTACGGCTAATGTAACCGACGGTTCTCCAATTCAAGTTCCTCAGAGTTCAACCTTCTCAAAATAACGAGAGACAAGAAAACAAGCAAGGGGCAAGTCTCCCCCAAAACTCAACAACAAGGAGTCAATGGTGACAAATTCGCACCTATGAAAATTGCCACAAAGGTAAGTAGAAAAGTCAATGAAAGCTAGACTCTTCACAAGGTAGGCCAACAAGAAAGCCCACTTTGAGAGATGCAAGAAAAGGAATACCCTTCCTTGATTCAGACTTGTAAGGAATGTTCGATGATCTCTTCCGCACAAAACTCATCAACTTCCTGAAATGAAACGCCTATAAGTTCTCGCAAGTTAATGATCCAAATTATGCTACCATCGCTTGATCGGCCATCCTCACAAAATGTTTTGTCTTCAAAGACAAAATCATGGACTTGGCTCGTCAAGGTAAAATTCTTCTTGAAGAGGACAAAGTGTCCGCAAACCAAACCACCATAATGTTTGGTTCTTTTTGCTGTCTGATAGAAGCCTCCTTCAATTCATCCCTATCGAGCAGTATCCCATCCATGAAGAAGATGATTAAAAAATCTTCAAATGATAGTGCCGTGGAGAACGATAATGAAGGATGGACTGTCGTTATCCGAAAGAAGACACACAAACCAAAGGTGAAGAAAAACGCTCCTTCGAAAAGCACCCGCACAACAAGATCCAAAGCAATAAGGAAGCGCAAAACAGTGAGAAAGCCGAGAAGGATGACAGTGGCTCCAATCCCTTCGGATGACCTGCCTCCAAAAAATGCTTCGCCGCCTATAACACCGAGGGAATTCATGCCAATGGGATATCTGAGTGATGGTGATGACTATGTCTCTTGCAATGTCGTCATGTCTGAAAGTTCTGAAGTGGCACAAATTGATGCTAAGTTTGAAGAAAAACTTAAAATTACTGATAACACACTAGCAGATTGTGCAACAACTATCGTCTTTAATGATGATGATTTGATGATTGGCTCCAAGACCCACAATCGACCTTTGTTCGTCAGTGGATATGCTCGAGAGCAAAAGATAAATCGGATACTCATAGATGGAGGATCTGCTGTCAACATCATGTCTATACGCGCCATGAAAGAGCTTGGAATTTCAAGTGATGAGCTCTCCCAAAGCCGCCTCATGATCCAAGGATTTAATTAAGGGGGCAAAGAGCAATTGGCCTCATAAGGATCGAGATGCTGATTGGCGAGTTATCTTCAAGTGCACTCTTCCATGTTATTGATGCCAAAACCTCCTACAACATGCTCTTGGGAAGACCATGGATCCATGAGAATGAGATTATAGCATCCACTCTTCATCAATGCTTCAAATATTATCATGATGGTGTAGTCAAGAAAGTTGTTGCGGATAATAAGCCTTTCACCGAGGCTGAAGCACAGTTTGTTGATGCCAAATTTTATTTGCAAGGTGAAAAGAAGAAGAAAGAATTAGTAAAAGAGGAAGTTCAACAGTCGAAACAGCCTCTGCTGTGTTATATTCCAAAATCAAGGAGGAAGGAAGGACAATCTCCTTTTGTTGGAAGTAATGTATTAAATGTTCCACTAACCAAGATTGAAGCCATAAAGAGTGAGAAAGTCATCCTTGAAGGGTTCGTGCGTCCAAAGGAGGAACCTGCAGTGGAACATAACTCATTGCCGACCACTCGGACCCAAGACGATTTTGACCCTAATGCATACAGACTTCTCGCTAAAGTTGGTTACAACCCAAATGAGAAGAATGCATTGGGCAGGCTTCTTCCCGAAATAACTGGTGAAAAGGCTCATAGATTGACTTCTACTCAAAAGATGCTAAAGGAAAGAGGCCATTCATCAATGGGTCTTGGCTATCAACCACCTTCACCCATTCGCGATAGCAATCAAAAGAGCAAACCGCAATTATGTGAATGGAAAGAGAAGTAACAAGTCGGGGGAGGTCTGTTCTGGATAGATTGGGGAACAAGTCAAAGCGCACTTCCATTTTTTGACGACTTGGGCCATGTAAAGAGTTTGAAACGACCGGTTCATGAGAAACTAAACGCTCCAAAACAAGAACAACAAGTTGTCAAGCAAGAAAAGAGCCCTGTCTCGACAAAGGAAAATGTTTCAAAAAATGAGTCACCAACTTCTTCATACATTATGGTGATCTTAAATGCAAGGATTGAGACAATCGTTGATGAGCAAGATAAAGAAAGCACTGCCTCTTGCCATCACATTACAATTAATGATCCTCAAGAAGAAGAAGACGCGGCGATCTCCCGAATTTGAGGTAGGGTAAAATCCACGCCTGATGTAAGCTAAAGGAAATTAACCTTGGTACGAGTGATGATCCTCGCCCGATTTACATAAATTCATGGATAACTCAAGAAGAAAAGGAATACGCTGATCTACTACTACTGAAGTTCAAAGACGCCTCGCTTGGAATTATCAAGAAATGCCCGGTCTGATCCCAAAATTACTGCTCACAATTTATCTGTGGGAGAGCAAAACTGTCAAACAAGCTCAAAGACGCGCCCGAAGTTGATTCCTTTGTTAGAGAAGGAGGTAAACAAGTTGATTGAAACTGGTTTCATACGGGAAGTAAAATACCCCACGTGGATTTCAAGCATTGTCTTTGTGAAAAAGAAAAATGGACAAATTTGAGTTTGCATGGATTTTCGAGACTTGAATGAAGCCTGTCCAAAAGATGATTTTCCACTCCCCATCACAGAGTTGACAGTTGATGCTACAACGGGATATGAAGCATTATCATTTCTAGATGGATCCTCCGTTACAACCAAATAATATGGTAGCCAAAGATGAGGAGCTCACGGCTTTTCGTGACTCCCAAAGGAATATATTGCTATAAGGTAATGCCGCTCGATTGAAGAACGGAGCAAACATATCAAAGGGCAATGCAAAGGATTTTCGATGATATGCTGCATCGAAATGTGGAATGTTATGTTGATGATCTTGTTGTAAAGTCAAGGAAGCGAGAAGATCATATTCAAGACCTTCGAAGAGTTTTTCAACGCCTTCGAAGATATCAGCTGAAGATGAACCCGTTGAAGTGTGCATTTGGGGTCGCTTCTGGCAAATTTCTTGGTTTCATCGTCAATCAGCGTGGGATAGAGGTTGATCATGCCAAAATTGATGCCATCATGAAGATGCCTGAACCACGCAATATTCACGAGTTGAAGAGTCTTCAAGAAAAATTGGCATACATCCGAAGGTTCATCTCAAATCTGGCTGGAAGATGTCAACCCTTCAGTCACCTAATGAAGAAAGGAGTACCCTTCGAATGGGATGAGGCATGTAGAAATGCATTCGCAAGTATCAAAACGTATCTCATGAACCCTCCCATTTTAACTGCACCAGTTCCCGGAAAGCCATTGATCCTCTACATTTCTACTCAAGAACGGTCAGTCGGGGCACTACTCGCTCAAGAAAATGATGAAGGCAAGGAGAATGCGCTGTATTACTTGAGTCGAATGATGACTGCAAATGAATTAAAGTATTCTCCTATTGAAAAGTTATGCTTGCACTTATATTTGCCATTCAAAAGTTGAAACATTACTTTCAAGCGCATACCGCGACTATATCTAAGGCCAATCCTATCAAGTATGTCATGACAAGACGCGGTTGCCCTGATCGTCTAGCAAGATGGTACCTTCAATTTCAACAGTTTGAAATTGTTTATGTACCCGCCAGGGCTATTAAAGGGCAAGTGTAAGCTGATTTCTTAGCCGACCATCCTATACCTGCCGAATGGGAGTTGACCGACGAATTGCCTGATGAAGATGTGTATATGGTGGAATCTCCATGGTCAATGTATTTCACGGTTCCGCTTTCATCGGACGGGCTGGTGCCGGAGTCGCCTTCTATACTTCTCAAGTCGACGCGCTGCCCTACTCCTTTACCTTGACACCGATGCTCAAATAATGTAAGGCGTAGTATCAAGCATTGATCCTTGGTCTTGAGATGGCTGTAGATATGAAGCGCTTGCATCTTAAGATTTATGGTGATTCCAAACCTGGTGGTAAATCAACTTTGGTATCTATGAGGTGAAGAAACCCGACTTGGTTCCATATTATAATTATGCCAAACAACTCATAGGGTACTTAGAGTATGTCACTATAGAGCATGTCCCAGAAAACTTAACCAACAAGCTGATTCATTGGCAAAATTAGCTTCCATGCTTACTCTCCCTCTCCTCGCCAAGTCCCAATATGTCAAAATTGGGTTGTACCTCCAATGTTTGATGAAGAAGACAATGACGGAGAAGAAAATGTTTATCATGTCGCGTCTATGAGATCGGGAGGAGGATTAGGCCAACCCACAATTGATTATCTCGATTATGGAAGATTGCCTGAAGATCCAAAGAGAAGAGTTGACATACGTCGCCGAGCACCTCGTTTCATCCACTACAAGGAGACACTTTATCGGAGATCATTTGATGGGTGTTTCTTGATGCCTTGGAGAAGATGAAGCTGTACACGCCATGGAAGAAGCTCACTCACGGGGTATGTGGCGACATCAATCCGTCCCAAGTTGCACTTTCGCGATAAAGAGGATGGGTTACTATTGGCCAACGATGGTAAGGATTGCATTGACTTTGTAAGAAAATGTCAAGTATGTCAATTTCATAGCAACTTTATCCATCAACCTCCCAACCATTGCATCCGACCGCTGCTTTTGGCCTTTGATGCCCTGGGATTGGACATAGTTGGACCGCTACCAAAGTCTTCTGGAGGACATATTTTTATTTTGGCTGCAATAGACTACTTTCAAAGTGGGCTGAAGCAACTCCTTTGAAAGAGGTGAAGAAGGAAAACGTGGTGGATTTCATTCTGCCTCAATGTCATCTATCGCTATGGAGTTCCACGTTACATCATCACCGATAATGGCAAGCCTTTTTGTAATGCTGCAATGAATAAACTTTGCGAAAAGTTTAATTTCAAACAGCACAATTCTTCCATGTACTACGCTGCTGCAAATGGGCTTGCCGAGGCATTTAACAAGACTTTGTGCAATCTATTGAAGAAAATCGTGGATAAGTCGAAAAGAGATTGGCATCTTCAAATTGGAGAAGCTCTTTGGGCATATAGGACCACTTTTCGAACTCCCACGCAAGCAACTCCATATGCACTTGTCTACGGTGTTGAAGCCGTTCTTCCACTTGAGTGCCAAATACCTTCAATAAGGATTGCAATCCAAGAAGGGCTTAACGATAAGATAACGTCGCCTTCTGAGGAAGTTGGAAGCACTTGATGAAAAGAGACTGAGGCTCAACAAAGAATGGAGTGCTATCAAGCTCGCCTCTCCAAAGCATTCAACAAGCGTGTCCCACCTCGATCTTCCAAGTTGGTGAGTTGGTTCTTGCTGTTCGAAGACCAATTATTCTCACCCATGGTGGACAAAGAAAATTCGTCTCTAAGTGGGACGGCCCATATGTTGTCCAAGAAGTCTACTCCAATGGTTCATACAGATTGATTGCTGAAGATGGATTAAGGATTGGTCCCATCAATGGCAAGTACTTGAAAAAATACTATCCATGATTTGAAGGCTCCATAATGCATGAGTTAAAACTGCATGTTGTTCCTGACCCGTATGAACTAAAACTATGAACGGCAACCACCAATAGTGTAGTATGTGGTTAAACTGCTGAAACACTCCACCAAGTCTAAGGTGGTAAAACAAATAGACACTCCTGGCCCACATGAGATTAAACTGTACCAGAACTACGCAGACTTGATTCCTTTTTTGGGATACGTAGACAACTTAGGGGGCAACCTCTAAGTTCAGTTACACCCCTCAAACAAAATCCTTTCCCCCTGAAAATGTTTTCTTAACAATAAGACATTAAGTCTAATATCTCTTATTTTTGGGTAAAAAAAAAAAATAAAGGAAAAAATCACAAGATAAGAGAAAGAAAATGTTTTATTACTTTAAAAAAAAAAGGAAAAAAAAAAGAGAGAAGAAGGAAGTTTCATTACATGAAAGAAAGAAAAATGTAAAGAAATTTTCCAAGGAAAAAGGGAACATGAGGCAAGACATTTAAATGTCAAATTTATAATCTATCACTGCTCCTCTACAGGTTTCAAAGGAGGATCTCATGTCTTCAAGTTCTTTCACAGATCTCTCAGGATATTACGCTCTCAATAGAAGAAATGTCATCACGGACTTGAGCTACTTTGGCCTGAATTTGCTTGAGACTTTCTTGCTTTTGGTCAATGGTTGAACAAATCTCCACACTTTATGCCTAAGTCAGCAAGTTCCTTTGAAGAAGTATCTTTTCTCTTCAACGGAATGTAACTTTTCTTCAAGGTATTGATGTTAGAAGTCAACTCTTCTCTCGCCCCTTAACTTCTTTAAGTTGAGAGGTCGCTTTTAGAAAGAAGCTCAACGCTTCTTTGCTCAACCTTTCCCATGATGATGACATGGAAGAATCATATTCTTCAGCTGCTCACAAATACTCACAATAAGTCCTTCAAATAAGACCATATGTTAAGTCCGCTTTGGTGATTTCTCCAATAATTTCTTTTCAAGACTCCTTCAATGAAGAAATTTGTTCTATAGGAGTGTTGAGAATTTGCCCGCGAAGATCCATCCAAAGACTTTGCAAATACTTCCTTCGATGTGTTTGAATCAATTTTGCCCATGAAATTCGGCACCAATGCCACTCTAGGTTTCTTTCAATTTCATGTGAATTGGCCAACCTTGCTTATGCATTGACGCAGGCGATCCACCGTGGTAAGTTGCTTTGGACCATTGACTGCAGCTTCATGATTTCTCTTATTTGAAGTCATGCTAGTAACTTCAATAGATGAGTCGCTCTTGGTTCCTTCTTGACGAAATTCAACAAAAGCAGGCTGAAATAAAGATGATCTAAACATCAAGAAATAAGGAAAGGAAGATAAGAGGTAATATAAGTTTATATATATTACCTTAAGCGGCGATACCTTGGCCAATGATGATGCAAAAGAAGTGTCTTCTACATCGGAAGACTTTGACCTCTTCGTTGACCTCTTCCAATGGTGATCTTGGTTGCTACTACCACTTATTGATGAGCGAATCCCTTCTTGAGTAGATCCGGCACACTTATCTTGAGTTGCTTTCCTTCCAGTGGACTTGGCAAAGTCAGGATTGTCTAATATCTCGATTTCGAGCATCTTCTTCCATAGGAGCTACCGCCAAGAGTTTTGGAAGTGTCAATCGCTGCCTTGGAGGAATCACCGCTTCCGTGGTTTGTTGAGTATCTCTAGAAGAGTTGCTTTTCATGACAACGCTTTTCAAGTGAGCGTTAGGAGTTTTATCCTTCAGTAAGGAAGATGTCGTAAGGTCCGTGGCAATCTCCGTAGCTTTACTGTGATGCATTGGCTTATCAATAGATGTAGTCATACGCTTCTTGGATGACTATGAAGGAATCTTGACTGTGATTTAAAGAGAGTCGGAAGGAACACTATTTGATCGTGTCGACCACCAGCTATCATAGTCCTTCGTGACCAAGGGGTGCTTTCTCTGCCTGGGGATGGTCATCTTGGAGCCTGTTTGCACACGGATCGAGGAATCCCATAGTTGAACAGCTTCGCCCAGGGTGTAGATGTGAGTGATCTCCTTCAAATTATTTGAAATATCCTGACAAAAGCCAAATTGCCTGATAAATCTACAAGGATTGTATCTTTCAATGATGAAAGTACTATCCTTACGTGAGTTAAGAAGAATCGCTGACTAATAAAGTAGCTCGTAGTCTTGGTGATAAAGCAGCCATCATCAATCGCAGCTTTTCTTTCATTCTCGTCCAAAGATAGTCCGAGAGTGTCAATGGAGTCACCCTTTGAAGATTTCCTCAGCCTTTTGTCTATCATAGAAGATTGCCATCCTCTCACCACTAAATCTTGTCATGCGTGCATGGTAGCTGCTCACCTGATTGTTTTCATGATACACATTAAAGTATTGACCAATCCAAGCATAGACGTAGTGGATTGGAAAAATAACATCGCATTCTCTTAGGTTAGGCGGAAGATCTCCCTCAACCCATGATATATGCCGGTAAGAACCTGGATTGCAAGACAAAACTTTGTCCCCGCCGCCATTAGGTAACGCGAACTTTGAAGACACTTGACGAATATCGATCAACTTTCTTGCTCGGCAAGAGGAACTTGCAAATCCAACATGCTATGAATGCCGCCATGTAGGTCTCTTTTCTCAACGACCCTTGAATATTTAAGGTGTCGAAGGAATGTTAAAGTCTTTCGTGGTCGCTAGATGGTTTGGTTTCACACTTCCACAAGGATTAAACATTGTTTTGGGCTTAGACGTAGTCTTTCTCCCTCGCTTGCCCCGCCGAGGAGCCCCATATCTTGGCCTCTCCTTGAACCAGAAGTTTAATCCACCTTTCATCCACACTTGGTCGTTAGTCCAAAGATGAAAATAAGTCGAGAGTAGATGTTTACAACTTGCGTGGGAGAAGGGTTTTCCTTCTTGTCTGTGGAAAAGTTCCACCGCCGTAAGCGGACAACTTCATCAAGAACGTACATCGATTGATAGGCCACCAAGTCGATAGAGATCCCAAAGCGTGATGGACATCTCTCCCATGGGTGTATGAAGTGTGTTCGTAAAAGGACACCACTATTTGAAGAAGGCTCGTAGGATGTTCTCGCAACGATCATAAGAAAATCTTGATGCATAGACGGCTTCAAATATACCGCACGCGTGAGCACTTCCTTATGTCTTCCAAGGATGTCCTCGGTCCATTCCCCAATAGTGAGAAGTGTAGCACGCCACCAAAGAAGGATGAAGGAATTCTCCATGTAGCTTTGTCAATATTGAAACTCACGAACGGAAGAGTGAATTTCGCTATCCCTGGATCTCCACTATGAAGTGACGAGTTTAGCACAGCGACTTCTTTTCCCCTTGGTGTTGCAGAATCTGTCGACGGTGCTATAACCTCTTTAGTCCACTTGCTAGTCCAGTCCTCAAGATACATGGATGCATCAAGAGGGATGAAAGACTCAGCAAGGCTGCCAAATGCCGGTTTATTGACATACAGTGATAAGCTTTTCGATTGAGAGCCTCCACGCTCATCTGTCAGGGTGATATGTGGTAATGGAGTGGTGTAATCCTTAATTTGCATGGTGGCTGAAATTTTGAGAAAGAAATTTTCGAAGTTAATGAAAGAAATTTTTACAAAATTTTAGCAATCAAATTACCTCACCAATCGTGCTTCTCCAAGCTGCCGAAGTCACCAATTTCCTCTTAAAGCTAGTTGCCGATCTCCGATAGAAATTGAACCTAAAGACAAAATGTGCAAATTGATACCATGTGTGATTGAGCAAAGATCTAAGTCCCATAACTATTCGTGCATGTTCTTTTTATACAATAGCATGTGTAGAACACTAATGAATGCATGGATATCATGCACAACAAGCTCTCGGAATTTTATGGTAACCAGAGCACTAGTTAATAAAGGGTGAACGACCAATGATGCTAAACAATTGCATGCAACTTGCAAGCTTTTAAATTCGGGAGGCTCCAGTCCAGTACGCAGAGAACGAGTCATGCACTTTAAAAAAAAAAGGGAAAACGTATATCTAATAGCTATGCTATTTTGTGGCGGAGCTTCAAGAGAAGTTTGATTGATCAATCATGTTTTCTCAAGCAATTGAAAAGTGATGAGATTCTTGGTCAATAAAATATATAAGGAATCATGTACTAGTCACTTACGAGATGGAACCGAGAATGATTGCAAATCTGATGACGATAAGTGCAGCAAGAAAGTAAAAGCAGCAGCGATAACCAGTTACTTACGATGGCAGCTTGATGACAGCGATTAAAAGGAAAAGACAAAGCTCGTTCTAGTCTTCTACCGTTGAGGGGAGATCATGGACTGGACTTGGCTATTTATAGTGAAGGTTTAATGCTAAGTCCAATGGTTGTTCTACTTTGAATGAAAATAGGATTCTTTCCACCTATTGAAGGATTGCTGGTTTCTTGAACAGAGCTCTTTTAAAATTCCAGCTCAATTGGAAGATTGAATTTGACCATGATTGTGATTTGTGTGTTTGAAGCTTAAAACCAACAAGGAACAGGAAGTATTAATTCACAGGACTTGATAATAAATTATCAGTGCATGGTAACACCGTTGGTAGTGTGTTGCTTTTCGGGTCCTGGAATCCAACAAGGAAGGGATTGTTTCGGTAGTTGATTTCCATAAGACTAATTGATTCCTCTCACGAATTGAAGTCAGCTGAAACTACGGATTCGTTGGATAGAGTATTGGTCCTATATTAAAAGGAAGGAAATTGGTGGGATTCATGTTATAAAGGGATTGGGAAGCTCAGCACGATGGTTATTGTAAAGTTGAACTCAACCTGGAATGGAATTTGGGTCGTCATATGAAATAGGAGTTTGAAAGAAACCTGAATATGATTTGGATTCAAAGTACTCCTATTTCCGAGTTGTGGTCGAATCCTACAATATCTACTATTATACGAGCTTAACATTTCGAATCCTTGAATGTTCAAATTCCAAAAGCTTAATGGACTTCGGTTGATCATAGCAATCCTACATTCACACAATACCAATTTAAATATGCATAAAGTCCTTGGCGGTGGTGGAGGTCCTAAGTCACTCAATCACATGAAGCTTCAAGTCTTGATTCATTTGTCGAATTAGCTCGGAATTCGATTCGTTGTCGGCTTCGGAAATTGATTATGCAAATTGAAGGAGTTCTAGTCCGACTTGGAGACAACACACATGCAAACCAAAAGAATGAAATCATTTGAGTCTTGGAAATCGAAAGCTTAAGTTCCATGTATTTGATAATTACAAAGCGGTGGAGTTTAAAGCATATGCATGGTTATCTTTCACCAATCCAAAAGCCTCGGTCATCAAATTTGCAAGATTTTAAGTTTAGTTCATTTCTTGGACTTTATTTGAAATTAAATTTTGATGACATTAATGGTGGAAAATGTCAAAACTTGTCCCTCTTCAACCTTCAACATTTGAGAACAAGTTTCGAGGGCATTTGTAGACAATGGAATTTTAATCAATTTCCTAAATTCTCATTGGTCCATAAATTATATTCATGGTATATTTTTATCCAATCAAATATTGCCATATGTCATGCACATGGGATTTGGTTATTTGACTAACCAATTATATCTCTCCAAGTGTCAAGTTGAGATGTTCACCAATGAAAATATTTGGAGTGTCTCGCCAATCAAATGGTGCCATGTCACATGCTTTATGACTAAGCAAATTTGATAAATATCTAAATATTTATTTCTTATTAAAGAGATAATATTTAGAGTTATTTAGTCCTTATATATGTCTTATATACTGTAAGGGTTCGCCAATTAAATCTCGCCATGTCATATGTCTCTTAATAGGCCAATCAAGAAAATACATGTAAGCATTATCTCCTTATAAAATAAAGGGATAATATTCAGGTCGTACAATCCTTATATGATTGTATGTCTTGCAAGACAAGTAAGGTGGTGCATAAACTCTCAACCTCTACCATATCCTACAAGTATAAATAGGGGCTCTCTCCACCACATCAAGGGAGATCACACATCAACACATCTCAACACACAAGTCTTCTTGAAGTTTCGAAAGTTGCAAAGGCTCTGCAAGTTCTTCAAGTCGTCTTCATATTCGAGGTACACGCTCTTCAAATCTTCGATATCAAGATTTGAAGAAACCTTCTTCATATTCAAGGTGTTCATCACGTTCTTCAAATCTTCTATGTCAAGATTTGAAGAAGTCGGCATTTGATCCAAGAACAAGCTACGAAACCCTTGGATTAGTGTTCGAAGAGAAGAATCGAGGGAGTCTCTCTCTCTACTACTTTGAGAAAATCTCGGAGATTGTAACCCGCATATTTTCTTAAAATTATTATATTTATCATATTTGTCGTATATTTTCTGGTCTTGTAATTCTTTTACAGATTTGAAATTTTATTGCGCACAGGAACATGGAACATTTTTGAATTTCACCATCATCATTCCATCTTTTTATTATAAGCTTTACTATAAAGAAGTAACGCTATTCACCTTCAATGGAGCTTGGTGGACAATGATTTGTGCATTTTGTTGCAAGAATTAGTGAATCAGAATCCTTATTCTTCCAATCGCCCTGCTTATGATGAAACATGGCAGCAGATTCAGCCTTGTGGTCTCCTATGTAGAGGTGCTACCGCTATGACATGGGAGGAGGAGCGGTAGTGGTCTAGTTATTCAGCCAAAATTTCTACCGATACAAGATGTGCTGGTTGTCCTTACCTATCATAGCTTGAAACGAGGTAAGGTGCAAAGACCATTTCTGCAGTTGATGGTGAAGTTTTGTTCCATACATACATAGGTACATACATACATATATATATGCTGACTTTCTGAGGAGTTGAATGTGTGATGGTTGAAACCACAATTATGTTCCAAACATTTTAAGGGATTTTTTGCATGAAAGAATAATGCTCAAGTTTTCTTCCTTCTCCTCCTCCCATGTCCCAAAGAAAGAATAGCGATAGGGATGAGATCGACTCAAGAGTACTAAGGAATCTTCACCACCCCAGCGGTAAGTGAAAAAGCTATGCCATCGCCCTCAGTGGAATGCCATTCAAACCGATGATATGATTGACAACTTGTTATAACTCCCCATCTAAATATGCAACATAGCCCATCTTTTTTCCCCTCTCCCTTGCCGTGTTTAAAGTTTTTCTTGAACAAAATACTAGAAATAAAAAGTCCATCAATGGCAATTAAATTTGATCGCTTTGGAACAATATATCATTAAATACAAGTTCTCATAATTTGTTGATATCTGACCACAAAAGTGGAAAAATAAGAATCAACGAAAAGAATGAGTATCATAACCAGATCAACCGGTGGACTCCACAAAACTCAAGCTACCAAAATGCAATATCCTAAATTGACCAATAATTGGTAACAAACCATGGTGATCTGGGACTCGCCTCTTAGTCGAGAGAAAATTCCAAAGTTGTTATGAAAAAAAAAAAAGAAATTCTACCGTAGGTTGTCCGTAAAAGTGTGTTGAGGATAAGGTAGTTGCATTTAGGAAATACGAGTTCAAATAAGCTCACATTTTTCAAATGCGATCTATAGTCATTTAGGGCCAAAAAAGAAAAGCAAAAGAAAAGAGATTTTTCTACGTAGAGCTCGCATTTCCTGAATGCAAAGAGCTTTGTAGAATATACATTTTTTCACAAAGAATTTCTTACGGAGCTCATTCGTGAGCTTGCATTTTGACTATGAAGATCAATCAAGGAATTTATACTAAAATCACACCTTTGTGGAAAATTTTAAAATCCATCACAAAGTTGGAAATTTCTCCTCAATCAGATAGGTAGGTTGAAACGATGCTTCAAAGATGTATTCTTGAAGACAGCTTGTATACAAACCATTCTTGCAATCTTGTAGAACCGTAAAGCACTAATAAGTCAGAGTCCTAGACTCGTTCAAGAAAAGAAAACCTATATAAAACAACAACCCGCGACTTTAAAAATAGAGATATTAAACCTCACAAAGTCATAAAGTTTACAATGTTATAATTAGTGAAGAGAGTACTTATTTACCGCTCTTTCAAATTGTGGAGAGATAGTTGACTTTCGCTGTCTATTAGCACATCATTAATCGAGAATTCACCTTCATGGATAGAGGAATGTCGCAAGCAGTAGAGTCACATAAGCTATGTAAAGACTAATGCAAACAAAATCTGTATGCTATGAATGGAATGGACTGTGAAGTTTTAGTAGCAGCCTTTTTATGTAGAGCCATAGATGTATGGCTCAAAGTTTTATAAATAGTAGTATTGTGGCAAGTATTGCAAAATTGATCGTAGTGTTTGCTTTGCAGCTTTGGAACTGAAATCACCTGAGTCATATGAGAGTTATCATAAAGCAAGGAAGAAAGTGACAGTAATAAGTTGAAATTATGGGACTTGAACCGACATCGATGCACCAAATTCGTGCTCCAGGCTTTTATAGCCCGCCTTTGAGAAGATCTCTCTGGAGGAATGGATTTGAAATCCAGCCATAATATTGCCATCATCTCTCATCCACACTACATCAAGAAAGATGATAGGACATTAGAAGTTGGGATTACTATGAAGAACTTGTATAACCAAATTGAAGAGCAAGTGCCCCAAAATTTATACCTCGATAAACAAGGCCTGCCCCAACTCCCACAATGCTCATTACATGATGAATTGTGGTTTCCATATTGACTTTCTCGTCGAATTGGCAACATACCAGGTCAAATATGTGTTAGGAACTGGGGCATCAGGCACAGCGAAAATATAAAAAATTTAGCCCCAGTCTCCCACCAGGAATCACCCTAGTTTTACGTATGACCTCATGAAGGGGGTCTAGAGGATTACCTTAATCCGTAGATGACGCCGACTTGTCCGAGAAGGTCAAGATCCCCAGCAGCAGCCCGTGATGTCCCGCTTCTACGTAAATCCACGCTGAGAGGCTCGATTACTCCCCGATCGCCTCTACGATCTATGTGTGTGAGTCAAGAACAAAAAGCCTTTTCTTCTTCACCAAGCTCTCTCATCTCAAGCTTCTCTACGTAAGTTTTCTCTCCCGAGAAACTTTTTCTCTCAGATACGTGAATCACTATCGTAAGTGTTCTCCTTTCCCATCGTAGTATCCATACTTATTGATGGAGAGAGAGAGAGATGAGAAAAGAAAAGGATGAGATTCCGTGGTTTGATTCAAAATCAAACCACCGTAACATCTCATGACTCTATCCTTCGTTATCCTGGATGCACAAAGATAACACTTTATCTTATCTGGCCGATGACCCCAAGATTTATTTATCTTTATAATTAAACCTCGAAGTATTTATTTCCAAGTCCCTACTTGGACACACAATTTTAAATCCGTAATCAATCTCTAAGCAGGATCCAATAGGTCCCAAATACACGGTAATACTATGAATTATAATTTAAAAGAATTAGATAAAATAAACACTTTTATTTTATCATTAATTACAATAATTAATTATTCATAATTATAAATTGTGAGCGTGTCTAGCAACACATCACAACCATCCGTGTATTCGAATTGGTCAAGGGAATTCGACCTAACCTTTCCATGGAAAATTACCGCGTAATTATTATCCTTTCACCATTGATATCCACTAGTCGGAATAAGGAACAAGTGCCAATTCCCCTAATGACTAATTAATTTTCTAGTTCCCGAATTAACCTTAGATTAGGTTAACTTGAAGACACCCTTCAATTAACCTAATGTAGTCGACTACTAAGGTTACATTCCAACCTAGTGGCCTTACCGGATATCGCCCCACTATCGGAGTGGTGAATCCTCTCTGATCACTCACTATCTTCCATGCTTCACACTACCCCCAATTTCTATTCTTTAAGTCACCCCTGGTGAGTAACAAGAAACAGAATCAAAAGGTAGTGATTCACACTCAAGATACTATGGTGATCTCAAGTCTAGGATCACTTACACAATTTTCCATAAGAGATTCAACCATTGGCACTAGATATCCCAATGGGATCTCCGTGGATCACCCAATGAATTAGTACTTCTACAATTCATCCACACATTAGCCTAGGTATCCCTATACCATGGTTGATGAGAACAACCACTACTTATTAAGTGCTAACCGTGTACTAGTCCGTCTCAGATAATGATGTCCCTGCCTCTCCATTAATACTACGATTAGAAATTTAAGAATATTTATTATAAATGTGATTGATATCTCATAGTCAACAACTCTTGTGACTACCATCACATTAATAAATATTCTAAGGACTTTATCGCTATATCAAATATTAAATGTATAAAATTGGAAGTTCATAAAATACAAAACTTTAATTAGGAATGTATTTAAACAATCAATTGTTTTAGGCATACATTCCAACAAACTCCCACTTGCACTAAAAAACAATTCATTCATAACCTCAATCCAAATGAAAGTACATGACTATCATGTTTCTTTTGAGATAGTGCCTTAGTAAGAGGATCGCCTATATCCTCTGGGACTCTCTATCTTTACATCATTCTCGCAATGATTTCCTAATAAGGTGAAATCTTCTAAGTACATGTTTGGACCGTTGATGAGACCTAGGTTCCTTTGTTTAATAGCCCCATTGTTATCACACAAAGTTACCGGATTAACAATGCTCTAACCACACCAAGTTCGCACAAGAACTTCTTGATCCAAACGGCTTCCTTAGTGCCTCAAGGCTGTAATGTACTCACCAGAATCCCCTGGTGTCCTGCTTGGAACTCTTCCAGCCAGACGGCACTCCATTGAGAGTAAAGATGAAGTCCGACCGTGACTTACGCCATCCTTGTCGATTGAAAGCTTGCATCCTGTAGCCCCTTGACCTCTAACTCACCATTTTCATATACTAAGAACAAATCTTTAGTTCTTCTTAAGTACTTAAGAATGTTCTTAACGGCCGTCCAATGACCTTCACCCGATTAGCCTAAATCGCTTCGTGACACTCGCAGCATGGGAGATATCCGGTCTTGTAAATAACATAGCATACATAATTGATCCAATTGCCGAATCATATGGAATATTATGCATCTTATCAATCTCAACTTATGTCTTAGGACACATGTTCTTAGAAAAGCTTATCCCATGAGACATAGGTAAGAAGCCCTTCTTAGACTGATCCATGCTAAACCTCTTTAGCACTTTATCTATGTATGTAAATTGTGAAAGACCAAGCAACCTTTTAGATCTATCTCTATAGATCTTAATACCCCATATAGGCTGCTCTCCCAAATCTTTCATGGAAAAGTTCTGGATAACCAACCTTTCACCGATGTAATATTGGGATATCGCTTTCCCATTATTAATATGTCATCCACATATAATATAAGAAAACGATTGAACTCCCACTAACCTTCTTGTAAACACAAGGCTCATCCGATTTTGAGAAAACCAAACTCTTTGATTGTCTCATCAAACGGATGTTCCACTGATGCTTGCTTAAGTCCATAAATGGACCCTCAGAACTTGTATACTGAAATTTACATGTAAAGCTTCGTGTTGTGTCATGTACACATCCTCTTGCATTCCCATTAAGGAATGCGCCTTTACATCCATCCGCCAAATTTCGTAATCAAGATATGTGCTATTGCAAGCAATATCCAATGGATTTAAGCATAGCCACCGTGAGAAAGTTTCATCGTGATTGATTTCTTCTCGCTTGTAGCCTTTGGCCACCGCCTAGCCTTATAGGTAATCACATTACCATCCATGTCGGCTTCTTCTTAAAACCCATTTGCACCCCTACGGGTTTTACCCCTTCGTGGATCAACCAAGGTCCATACCTTGTTGTCATACATGGAATCCATTTGAGTTCATGACCTCTAACCATTTGGAGGAGTCTCGACTGCTCGTAACCTCAGGTAGTAGGTTCGCCATCTTGAATGACTAGTACATCATTCCCCTCGACTCACAAGAAATTCATATCTCTTTGGGAGTTTGCTGCACTCTTATTGACCCCTTGGCTCTGAACGCCCACAGCCTTCCGCTTGTGTCTCATCACTATGTGGTCAACCCTTCTTCAACAGTCGCTCGTTTGTTTGAACATTTTGAACTTCTTCAAGTTCCATGTCGGCTTGAGTGTCTTGAACTTCTTCAAATTCTATTCTATCTCCAACGCCTTCTAGAATAAACTCTTTTCTAGAAAGATGGCATGCTTTGAGACAAACACTTTGTTCTCATGGTTGTAGAAATAGTATCCAATAGACTCTCTTGGATATCCCACAAACAAACACTTGTCGATCTAGTTTCAAGCTTATCCGACTTCTTCACATATGGGCAACCCCAAACCTTAATGTAAGACAGCTTTGGTTTCTTTCCTTCCATATCTCATATGGTGGAAGCAAAACTCGGGTACTCTATTAAGAGTATGGGAGGTCGTTCAGCATATCCCCATAACGATTTTGGGGCACCTCAAATGGCTCATCATGGACCGCACTATATCTAATAGGTGGTATTTCTCCTTTAGATACACCATTTAGTTGTGGTGTCCCCGGAGGAGTCCATTGTGGAACTATTCCATTGTCCTTTAGATAAAACCAAATTTATCGCTATATTCACCACCATGCATCGATCGTAGTGTTTTAATACTTTTACCGCTTTATTTCTCTTCATTTCTGAATTCTTTGAACTTTTCAAAAAGATTCTTGTATTTCATTAAATACACATAACCATATCTAGAATGGTCATCCGTGAAGGTAATGAAGTATGAGAATCCACCTCTAGTCGGATTGACAACGGGCCACATACATCGCATGTACTCAACCCAAGTAAATCACTGCCCGCTCCTTTACCAGTGTTTTGTCATTTTTCAAGTAAACAAGTCTCGTGATACATCATATGATTCATAATCAAATGAGTCCAAACACCCACCTTTGTGTAATTTGGAAATGCGTTTCTCATTTACATGACCAAGCCTACAGTACCAGAGGTAAGTTTTATTCAGTTTATCTAACTTCATTCTCTTTTTTTGTATATTGAGAATTTGGTTGTCAAGATCTAGAATGTATAAACCGTTATTCTAATTTCCAGAACCATAAAACACACCATTCTTTGAAAAAGAACAACATTTATTCAAATCCAAACAGGAAATAGAGATGATGTTTGTTGTAAGTGCTGGAACATAATAATAGTTTGATAATTCTAAAATTAACCCACTAGGTAAACTAATATAGTAAGTCCCTACAGCTAAAGCAGCAACCTTTGTTCAATTGCCCACACGTAGGGTTACTTCTCCTTTACCCAACTTTCATCGCCCTTAGACCTCGTGATAGATGTGCAAATGTGAGAGCCACATCCGTATCTAATACCCGTGAGTCAGATTTGGAAGTAGAAACATTAATCTCAATCATGTATGTACCACATGAAGCTTCCCAAGCTTCTTCTCCGCTGACTCTCCAGATAGCCTTACGCTTCCTCTTCCAATGTCCATTTTGTCCACAATGGAAGCAGGTTGCCTTGACCTGGCCTTAGCCCTTTTGGCTTCTTGGCAGACTTGTTATTGGGCCTTTGGCCTTTCCTTGCCCTTCCTTTTACCGGATGAAGCAACAACAAGCACTCCAAGAGAGCCCTTCACCTTCTTGATTTCTTTCTCAGCTTTCAAAGACATTCAACAATTGAGGTGTAATGTGCTGCAGATTGTTCATCCGATAGTTCATAAACTAACTGAGAAAGAATAGATTGAAGAACTAAATCAACATTTAGCTCCTCGGGTCCATCTTGAACCCACCAGCTAATTTCACTAGCCCAATCATCTTCAAGACGCAGTGGAGCAACAGTGCTCCCCGCCATTTTACACCAGTTCCTTGGAGGTGTTATATCTCACCGTCCCTACATTGTTGTTCAAACAACTCTCGGTGTTGAACTATTTCATATGCCCCATGTTCATGTGTGTTGAAGTTGAGTCATAGAGCTATCATGATACATGAAGCCGCTCTATTATCATCCCTATGCTTCTTATAAGCATTCTTAACAAGGTGCATTAGGTTCGTTCATTAGGTATGGGCCTATCAAGTACATACTCGATTTTCTCGTGGGTGAGAACAAGTAGGACATTACGATGCCAGTCGAGAAAGTTTGTGTCGTTTAACTTACAATCAGTAAGGATGGTGCGTAGGCTCAAATTGTTATTCATTCTACAACAAAATAAAGATATAATTTATTAGAAAAAGTTTGTTTTGATAAAATCATAAAACTTCCAAAAATTATGATTTTATTTCCACTATTTTCCAAGATCAATTACCCTCTAAATTCATCCGAGATTTTCCAAAAAAATCCGTAGTGGTTAGAACCCCGTCTTAATTATTTTTAACTTTGAGTGAATCCCAACAAATCAAAATAATTTTAACAGGTAAGTACTTAACCAATTACAACCCTTTGTAACTTTTAGATCCGTTAGGTATCAACTCTTAATTTTACATCTTATGTATTAACCTAACCCTTGCCTCTAAAATTCATGGTCTTGAGTGAATCCCAACAAACCATAATTTTAGTTAAATCAGACCCATCATTCTCAAGAACATTTCTTAGTAAAAACATGTAGTAAGGCGGGTTTGGTGAATCCCAACAAACTAGCACTTAATAACCACATTTTGTTTAATACTATAATGATGGAAGGCAGTCTTAATTTAATATTTGTTTTGAGGGATTTAATTCCTTTTCCAAAACATTTTAATTTAGTTTGAGGTTTTGGAAAAACATTTGACGGTCTCATCAACACTCATGCATATAAATATTTCAGAAATAAATATAGCATAAAAGTAAATTGTGGATGGTTGTGGATATTCCTAAATTAATTTTTCCGGCCATTAGGGAAATTAATGGTTGACTAGGGTTAAATCAAATTTCCTCCTAGTTGCACTGCTCCTTTCTTCATCTTCCAATTTACAATTTCTATGCTCAAGAACAATTTCCTATCATCTACTCCTATCTATTGTACATTACAAATAGAATATAAGAAATCCCGAGTTACATTCGGGGGGAGTTAGATGAGGAAAGAAATTACAATCAGAAGAATAAAAAAGGACGCCAGTTCTATTTATAAAAAATACAACCATTCAACTAATCCACAATCACATTGGGTTTCTATCCATTATCCACCATGCATTCATACAAATTTAAACAACTTTAAATTAAATGAAAGCATGGAAAAACAATCATTCATGGATTATTTGGATTTTATATATATCAAGATCTCAAACAAATTTTGAGACCATACATGTGCAGAGAACTTTGGTAAAATAACTTTATTAGGTCATTTTAATTTCCAACAAAATTAGAAATAATTAGAATATTATCTGAATTAATCAAATTAAATTCAAATTAATTCCCCTGACCTAATAAAATATGAAATATAAATTTCACAAAGAAATTTTAACAATTAAAATTGGATCGCAGATCGAAAATTTTTAGAAAATGAAAACTCAATTTTCAAAATTTTAATTTCCGTAATTTTGTTTTCGTATAGATCCATGAAGCTGATCCCGGCCAGCATGGATCCACTCGCTGCCGATCAATTTCTGGAATCCGAATCCAGGATCCCGCTGGATCCCGAAGCGGATCAAACCGAGGTCGCGGAATGATCCGCTGAATCGATCCGCATTGAAGCTAGTTCGCGGATCCAAGCATGTTTTCGAGCGAAACGACATCCGCGAATAACCTCGCCACCGGTCAGCGGATCCGAAATTGCAAACCAGCGCCAGGCATGCCTCAAGGATCTACTGGCGGATCCGTGTGGTGGGTTCGTTCGCGTAGCCAATGATTGGCTACTCCACAATCCTGCAGAAAAATCATCTGATAACAACAATTGCACAGACTTTTGAATCAACAATTTTGCAATCTATTCAGCAAATTAAAATTGTTCAGATTACAAATCTACTTTAATCACATTAAAGCTACAATTTTTCAACCAAAAAATCTGCACACATATATACATACACCATCCAAACAAATTTAATCCATGAACAACAACATTAAGTCATACGTAAACGCTAGAGATGGCTCGATACTATCAAGGGAACTGGGGCATCGGATGCTGAAATATAAAAAAATTTAGCCCCAGTCTCCCACCAGGAATCACCCTAGTTTTACGTATGACCTCATGAAGGGGGTCTAGAGGATTACCTTAATCCGTAGATGACGCCTCGCGACTTGTCCGAGAGGCTGAAGATCCCACGGCGGCGTCATGTCCCGCTCTCTAAATCCACACGAGTAGCTCGGATTACCTCGATGGTCTCCTGATCTATGTGTGTGTGTGAGTCAAGCAGTGCTGCTTTTCTTCTTCACTCAAGCTCTCGACTATCCGAGCTTTCTCAGTTTTTCTCTGAGAAACTTTTCTCTCTGATACGTGACTATCGAGTGTCTCTCCTTCCTATCGTAGTATCGATACTTATTGATAAGAGAGAGAGAGATAGAAAGAAATGAAGGATAGAGTCAGTGGTTTGATTCAAAATCAAACCACCGTAACATCGATGACTCTATCCTTTACGTTATCGGCGAACAAAGGATAACACTTTATCTTATCGTGAGATGACCCCAAAGATTTATTTATCTTTATAATTAAAACCTCAGTATTTATTTCCAAGTCCCTACTTGGACACACAATTTTAAATCCGAATCAATCTCTAAGCGTGTGATCCAATGGGTCCCAAATACACCGTAATAATTATGAATTATAATTCTTAAAGAATTAGATAAAATAAACACTTTATTTTATCATTAATTACAATAATTAATTATTCATAATTATAAATTGTGAGCGTGTCTAGCAACACATCACAACCACCCGTATTCTGAATTGGTCAGGGAATTCCGACCTAACCTTTCCATGGAAAATTACCGTAATTATTATCCTTTCACCATTGATATCAAGTCGGGAATAAGGAACAAGTGCCAATTCCCTAATGACTAATTAATTTTCTAGTTCCGGATTGTAGATTAGGTTAACTTGAAGACACTCTTCAATTAACCTAATGTAGTCGACTACTAAGGTTACATTCCAACTAGTGGCCTTCGGATATCGCCCACTATCAGTGGTGAATCCTCTCTTGATCACTCACTATCTTTCCATGCTTCACACTACCCCAATTTCTATTCTTTAAGTCACTCACGGTGAGTAACAAGAAAGTAATCAAAGGTAGTGATTCACATCAAGATACTATGGTGATCTCAAGTCTAGGATCACTTACACAATTTTCCATAAGAGATTCAACCATTGGCACTAGATATCCCAATGGGATCTCGTGGATCACCCAATGAATTAGTACTCTACAATTCATCCACACATTAGCCTAGGTATCCTTATACCATGGTTGATGAGAACAACCACTACTTACATTAAGTGGCTAATGTATTAGTTCCGTCCAGTATTAATGATGTCTGTCTCATTAATACTAACGCATTTAGAAATTTAAGAATATTTATTATAAATATGATTGATATCTCATAGTCAACAACTCTTGTGACTACCATCACATTAATAAATATTCTAAGGACTTTATCAGTTATATCAAATATTAAACAGATAAAATTGGAAGTTCATAAAATACAAAACTTTAATTAGGAATGTATTTAAACAATCTAATTGTTTTAGGGCATACATTCCAACAATATGAGATACGCAACTGTCACTGTCAGTGTTTGCAGCTGCAGCATTTTGAAAAACATTCATCAAAGGAAAGTCACTCTCTTTTTGCAACTTTTGCTGGCTTATATGATCAAACTAATCAAGGAAAGAATACTACTAGTAGTAGTAAATCTTGAAAAGGGCAACACAAATACTTGCTGAGGAGAAGACTTTGAGGCCAATGGAGAAACCGGGCTGCTCCAATCTTGTACAGTGAGGGAAGCTAATATTACTGCTACGATTGCATGGATTGTAGTCTTGTACCAATCAGACGAATGCTGAAATCGAGTGAATGTTTTTGAAATACACTTCTTGTTAATAGGAATAACATTGTCCACGAGACTACACCAAATGGAAGTCACTTAAGGATATCCATGTTAGTAGGATAACCTTCCATTCTGCTGCTAATGAACCTAGCAAGAATTTGGACACCAATATTGAGCAATCTATGCTTAGAAGAAACTGAGCTTTTAGCAGATAAGTGGGACTAATGTTGGTAAAGTTATACAATCATCTATTGCATGGATCAACCAAAGTATATTCAATGTACCGTAGACCCAGGTTCTCGAGTTTGACAATGCTTAAAATATAAACAGCTCCGTCTCTTGAGACAAAGCTGGTAACTTGTATCCCTCCCCATTATTAATTTCAGTATCAGTTGTGGTTTACTTGCTACCGTGCTTGAGCATGGCTGCAACATGGCAAATGGTATCTCGGCTAGCATATTTTATAATTTTCCTTGTTTCTAAGAAAATAATTTGCCATTTTCTTATTGGGTCTAATGAGATTCCTTGTGTAAAACAGATCTGTTCCAAGTTTTATAGAAATTAATGATCCATTTTATGTAGACAAAATTTTCCAAGGTTAGTTTAGGAAACTCCAAACATTATTCTCTCCAACACAAACCAAACTTTACCCTTAATGGTTTAGAAATATCATTTCCACTTAGATTCATGTACAAAAACAAAGATTATAGTCTCATTTCAACTTTCATATCGTTCCACGTAATGATTTGTTTACAAAAACAAATGGGTAAATTACTAATAACCCCTGTGTGGTTTGACTTGATTTTCCCTAATGTTTCAAAATATTCATATAATCTCTATACTTTTATGTAAAGTGAAAATAGATGGAAATCATCTCTAGCTAAGGCAATTGACCCAGATGAGCTCCAAAAAATGTGTATAATGAAAGTATAATACTTGATTATTCTCCCTGCAATTTTTCATACTTATCCACTTAACCTCCTATAATTTTATTTCACATTCACAAAATCTCTCCATAATTTTTTATAAAGTGGTCATCATTTAGTACCTAAGTAAGCATAATTTATTGATGCTAGGGATCCTATGCATTCAATTTTCTTCTTCCCGAGAAGATAATAATCTTTGATTCTTGATCTCAATAAATTAAATTAAGATGCATGGGTATTTTGGAATGGAAGGAACAATTTTTTTTCCCAGTTCGAGAATGGAAGGAATAATTATAACTAAGGGGGTGTTTGGTAAATAGGTTTTAACCCCCACTATGGGTTTCAAATTCAATTATACCCGTATAAAATGTTTGGTTAGGATCAATGGGAATGAATTAATGGGAATGATAGGTTTATTCTATGGGTTTTTTGATTACCCACCTGTTACTAGGGAATCATCTTAGTTGCCATCTTATTCTTCTTAAACCATCTTAATGACCCTTTTATTCTCATTAAATGTAAAAATAAGAAAATAAAATGCTATTATTTCCACAAATGGAAAAAAAAAAGAAAAGAAAAAATGAAAAAATGAAAAAGAAAAATAATAAATTAAAAAATTCATTCCGCATTAACAAACACACTGTGAGCTTTTATCAAAACCCATTATCATTGACCACTCTATGATACCGATAGTGATAGTGATAGTGGAATTCGAACCAAACGGCTCCTAAATTCTGTACTTCCATGGGAAAGGAATTGAGAGCTAAATAGAATGTTTACCAATTCTTTTTGAGGAAGCGGTTCCACTGCAATTGCCAACATCTAGCAATAAGCATTGAAAACTACCAAAAGAAAAAAAAAATTACATTTGTATTGAAGGGCTCAGAGACAATTGGAGAATCCCCAGCTCTTGTTTTGAATTTACACTCAATCAGTGAATACAAAATGTAAACTCATGACCCCAAAAAAAAAAAAAAAAAAAGAAAAAGGAAAAAAGAGAGAGAGAGAGAGAGAGAGAGAGAGAGACCTCAAAAGATCTCGAGATATTGGCCCAGAATATTTTGGAGATCACCGTTAAATACTAAATATTCAATGCACATGCTTGTATGTGTGTAATTGCAGTTTTCTTCAGTTGCACCCAGCACAAAATATTATTTCACGAAACTAGAAATATTGAATATTTACTATTTGAAGATACCAAATCTATTATTCATTTGGCATTGATTCTCAAATTGAAATCCTTCAATCCACATGCTGACTTAAAGGAATTTTTCTGGAAAGCAGCAGAAATTGGTGAAATTTGTTGCTTAATCCATTAATTCCATTTCCCTGCACATTTTTTCGTTCAAAATTTCCCTTCATCATCTCTTCTTCTTCTTCTTTTTATTTTTTCAAATTTCTCTTCATGCTGTATATACTTTTGGAGGGTGAAACAGGAATACAACCAGGGACCCTTGGTCACTCTTGTGGAAGCCTGTAGGATGTAATCGTTTCATAAAATTAAAGCCTAAATTTTAAATTCTGAAGTCTAAAAAATAAGGGCATAGAGTATCAAATTGTCGAATTGATAAAATTATGTCTATTTGATAAGTAACTGAACATAAGCAAGTGAATAGAAACATCAAACAAATATGATAATTTTATTCTTGTTAAAAAATTACCTTTATTTGTGTATTGCAAAGAATGAAAATGTGTGTTTGTTATGTGTGCGAGAGATAAAATAATGAAACAATTGAAAACATCAATGTGTTTAAATGTGTGCATTTGTATGTGAGCGTATGTATGAACTGAGAAAAAGGGAGAATATATACTTCGTGTCTGAACATGAATAAATACATATTGTAACCTAAGATCAAGATTTTATAATTTGGAAGTCTTGAGAATTCTCATGAAGGACGGCAATAACTACACTCAACATATTCGTGATACATGATTCAAAAGCTGAAACGTTAACCAGACAGATTGTAATTTGCCCTAGCTAACATAGATGGATATTGTGGCGGTCGGGCACTCTGGGGCAGCAGCCTGAGAGGTGGAACATAGCATTTTTGTCATTTCCTTTTCCATTCACGGCTGGCTTGAGGGTATCCCTTTGGAAGACAGTTTGTATATAACCATTCTTGCAATCTTGTATACCCAAAAAACACTGACAAGTTGTAGTCCAAGACCCAGTGCCTGAATATACAAGGAAAATCTAAATACAAGATACAAGAACTTTTCTTTCCAACCAAAAAGAAAGATGCCAGAATTTTAATTGAGAAAGTGCTACATCAACATGTTTTTCTTTATAGCAATGCAGCAAATAGTTGAATTTAAGGACATAGTAATCATGTCTTTCTTTGATCTAGCTGCTGCTGAACATGTAACTTACCTTCATGAGGAGTGGACTATCAGAGAAGAGAAACACATAAGTGAGACATGGTCCAACTATCATCCTTGCAGCTGTGAAAATAATTGCAAACAGAATCTGTAGCAAATAAAACACCAGCAAGTTAGGAAGCTTTACCAATGTTTTCTACTAATTTCTATTTCTAGTGTTGTACTGTTTTAGATACTACTGTTTGCTGGAATTTTTTCTCAACCGCTAAGTTTTGACAATTATCAAAGTGGGAACAAAAAGATCAATGACAGATTTTGTGGATTTTCTAATGGAAATATCAAGTTGAGTGTAGGGTTTCTCATGAACTAACATCAACGGCCAAATTTAGGTCCGTGTCTCTGTAGCCCAGTTCTTTGAGGAGGTCTCTTAGGTGAAGGAATGGACCAGAAATTTCTCCAAGCCATAATGCTGCCACCATTTCTGATCCATACTACATACATAGAAAATATGATGATGGTGACAAATTTTTAGAATAGAGGATAAGGAATTTACATTGTCAAAAATAAAATTTTAGAATTAAGAGAAAATCAATAGGAAAAAGATGTACCCTTTCAGTGGCAAGCCCTGCCCAAATTCCAAGAATGCAAACTAAATGATGAAATATGGTATCCAAATTAATTTTCTCACTGAATTGGCAACATGCTAAATCAAAGATGAGATAAGCACCACTGATTGCTAATGTTTGCATCTGCACCAATTTGAAATTAACAACAACATTCTTCAAAGGGAAAGTATCAAAGTTTGTAAAATTATACAACACAAAAGAAGTTGAAAAGACACAAAAAAAAAAAAAAAAGATATCAGTAAATCATTGGAAGTACCTGTAGGGGAGAAGACTTTGACGCCAATGGAAAAACTGGGCTGCTCCAATTTTGAACCGAGAGAGAAGCTAATGTTACTGCTATAATTGCATGGATTGAAGAAACTACACGTATGCTGAAATCAAATGAACGTTTTTGAAAGATCCTTTTTGTTAATAAGAACAATGTTGTCCATGAGAATACACCTCCTACAACTAACTCTACTATGTAATCTTCCATGCTGTTGCTAATTGCAAGAAAGAAAGAATTTGGCCATTTAGATGAACAAGACAAAGAAAGAAGATTTTTTTAGACACAATTACAACACCAAAGCTGTGGTAAAACTAAAATGCAGTGAAATTTTCTGGCTAATATTTAATGCAGAGTTAATGCTTTCTTAATAAAGGAGTTGATTGAGGCTAATGCATTGCTGAAAGAATTATGATGATTAGTAATTTTGAACCAAGTTGCTGGTCAATTTGTAACGGTTTTCATTATTTTTAGAAACCTCTAGTTTTATGACTTTGTATCTATCAAAATTGTTATAGAAATAAAATTTAGATAACAAGTGAAATTGAACGATATAGATTACTGATATAGGAGGGGAGGGATGGGTTGGGTGGTAATGGGGGGAGGGAGTGTAAGTGAGAGGTTGAGGGTGCGACTTACACTAAAAAAATAAAAATAAAAATATCATCGATGTATCATTTCCTACATGGACATCCTATGTAAATGTTCACATAAGAAATTATTGTTCAGCTTTGAAAAATTTGAATACAAGAAAATTTTGAATTTAATTTCTTATGCACGTGTGGAAAGTATTTATTAAGGAAATTTGATTTACATTCTTTTTTCACCATTAATCCCTCAATCAGACTTGAAGTCTTTATTATTCCATCTTCTTACTTGAATTTCGGTGGGCTCCATTAATAGCTCTAATTATAAATTTTATTTACTCGTTTATCCCAAAATAGCATAGCATCGCAACAATCCTTTGAAAATCCTCTTAGGTTTTGGATTGAGAAATTTGATGAAGGATTTGAAATCCACCCAAATTGCTATAGTTGTTTAGGTTATTTAAAAAGTATTTAAATTTATAATTTACCAATTACCAATCATCAAAATGCATTTAAAACATTATGATAAGTAGTGATCATAGTTAGTAAAATATGGAATGACTATAATATGGGATATTATATGTATGCATATTATACAAATTTTTTTTTTCAAAAGTATGATAAAAAGTTCAGCAGAGAAATATGTTTTCAGCAGAATTATGCATATAAATTCGTATGTGAATAATATGAATATATTTGAAAATTATGGAACTAAAAATATGGATAAATATACTATAGATTTCAAAGATTATGTTGTATTCATGTTGATTTTAAACTTATTTTATGTGTGAAACATTAAATTTATTAAACTTTTATCACTTTATCACTTAAATATGGATACATCTATTATTTTTGTGATATATATTGCTCTTATTTTCTAGATACTTCAAAAAGTATGCCACTATCTTTACTCAAATTTTTGAAATTTTTTAAAAAATTGAAGTATAATTCATGACATGTAATATGCTAAAAGTTTATTTCATGTTTTATACACCTAATTGAAAAGTACGCATATTTTTCAAAGTATTTTTGAAATGTACGGAATATGGAAGTTTTTTTGAATGATGCGTATTAACTAACTATACTTGTGAATTGTGATTCACAAATTCAAATACCTCTTAAATGATCTAAACAATTAGAGTGATTTGAGAGTATTTCATACCCTTCATCAAATTTCTCGATCCAAATAAAAACTTTAGGTATTTGGGACGGATGGGAGATCATCTACAACCGTAAAGACCTCTATTTAGTTTTCGAACATGGTTTGATTAATCCGTGCAACTACATTTCTGGATTAGATCTTCTAAGATCATTCTAACATGGAAGTGTTCCTGTTGGATTAATTGAAAAAACTGCTGAAATCAGCTAATCCTTTCATGGTGTCCCTGTTCAATGACAAATTTAATGTTTTTAGCCTAGACATTTCAGCACTGAAACAAAAATGAGATCTTTTTTATGTACTTTTTTTGGATACAAAGGAAGATTCCAAATCATACAAGGAGGAAAGTGGATAGGAAAGGATTTGAGAGTCAAGCTAAAGATCATCAAAAATAAGAAAGAAAAAACCCAATAAGAAAAAAATAAAGACAACGGACAAAGCAGTATAAGTTTCTTTAGTATTATGCTAGTGTATCACAAGCTTATTACTAATAAAAGTGCTCGTCCGTCCAAAAAAGAAAAAAAGACTAGGGACATTTGACTATCGACTCAGTTGGAGAACATTCGGAGTTTAAACTCTTCATTTTGGAAGTGCTAATTTTGTTTGGCAACTAATGACAATATGTGCAGAATTAGAAGGATCAAGATTATTGTGACCACCTCTCCCAGGCTAACCCTAAGGTATCAGCCTCTGGGACTCACTACCGATCCTAGTTCAAATGCAAATAACAAAATACATCAATATCCTTAAGTCAACTGTAACATTTAAACCCCAAAGTTTCCTTAACGAACCACAAACATCCCGAACTATAATTACAGATACAAAAGTTTATCCATCCAAAATTCCATTAGTACAATTCAAAATACAAGGCTACATCAAAATACAGGATTAGGTCTCCAAACCAATCGACCTAGTGTAACCCTTGGAAGCTCTCGATCTCAAATCCTGCTAAGGAAAACAAAGTTGAAAGGGATGAGCAAAAGTCCAGTGAGGCGGTCCCTAATATCATACAAATCACACAAGATTGGAGCAAAAATATATCAGTTAAGCACTCAGTAGGTTAATATAATTCAGTTTAGAAGCATAAAATGTACAAACACATAAACTGGGAAATACCCAGTGAAAGGATACAGGTTCCACTGGAAGCCGTTGCAGTCTTGTTCAATACTCAACCTCCTACTCCACCTTATAACTCCTAGTGGTAATACTCGAGTATACCGTGCCGTGCCCTAAGTACCAACCTACCCGACCGAGTCCGCTTCTGGCTCGAATAGGTCGATAACGAAGGGGGAAAGGCCTTATTCAGCCCATGTGGTAAAGTACACATGGCCTACATCATGCGCAAGTAATATACAAGCAATTGAAAAGCACACAGTTGAACAGTAGAATACAAAGTAGGCCGAGTGTGATAAAGTACACACTCGCCCTTCACATAATTATTAAAAGCATTTAAACACGTCAACAGAGCAATTTATTCACAAACATGCAAGGAACACTCACCAACAGTTGAGAACAAGCGAGGAAAATGTAAGAGATCACACACGCTCTTCGATGTCCACAGAATCACCTGAGTTAAGAAAATCCATTTGCAACATGTGAAATGACGTGACGTGCACGTACTCAAAGAACTAAAACTCTTGAAAATACTTATAAACACTTAAAACAGCAACAGGAGCACATGCATGGGCGTTAGACCCAAAACGGATGAAAACGAAACGAAAACGGAAAACACACACCAAAGGTGAAGAAGACAGTTTTGACACCTTGTACGCCAATGCCCATATCTCAGGCTACAAGTGTCGGATTTGAGCGTACGAGGTGCCGTTTCGAAGCTAAGAGAACAACCTACAACTTTCGTGAAGACAACTTCAACCCAGATTTACTTTATCTAGGTCAAAAACGCAGAAACAGTTTCAGAAATTTCGCCGTCAGAATTGCCGACAGGCTACACCCAAACAATCATAACTTGGCGCTCACAAGTCCGAATCCAGAAATTCCAAAGCCGTTAGAAAGCTAACATACAAGGCTACAATTCTTAAGAAGACATCAAAAGCAAAAACATTCATCTTCCGGTCAAATGACCCATTACAGTAGCAAAAAAACCATTTCTGCTAAAAAACAGGACATCAGGGGTATTCTAGTCATTTCAAGCTACAGTGTCTGATTCACCTGAAAATTTACAGGTAGAATCCTCACTCAATTGTCCACAACTTTCATGTTTTACTCTATAGCTAATTCTATCCTCATCATTTTCGAAAATATCAAGCAAATTCGGATAGAAAAATGGGCAGAAATTCAACCCTAACTCAAATTCATGGCTAGGCATAAATACATCAAAATTAACCAAACCAATCCATGGAATCATCTTAGAAGCTAAGAATGATCATGAATCAAGCTAAAACAACAACAAAATCCAACACTTCATCAATTTAGATCAAATTCCAGCAACTTAAAGAAAATTCCATCTTTGATACCTTCAAGAAGATGAACTTTGGATGAAAACCTCAAACTCCCAAGATTCAATCACCTCCTCCTAGCTTCCAATCAAGATTGAATGGTTGAAACTTGCAAAACTCCAAGTTTTCTTCTTTTTTTCCTCTTTTTTTTCTTCTTTTCTTCCCTTTTTCTCACGGTTTTCCTTCTTTTCTTTTTCCTTGCTTTGGCCGGCTCTTTCATGCTATCAATTGGCTAAAAGATAACTTCATTTAGATATTTTTGCCTAGTCAACAATTGGTCAAAATTATCATGCCAAATTAACCTAACAACTTAGGTTTATTTCCACTCTTACCCACATAGTTTCTTTTCCTATCAAATTAGTCCGTAAGTGTTCATTTCAACTTAGTCTATCAAAACTTAATTACACCTACTAAGGCCACTAATCACCTAGGAATCGTAACCCCTCTTCTTAATCATGCATTGACACACGTAAAATCAAGAAATAACAAACTTGTCATTAAACGTAAAACTTAAATGTATTTTCAAAATTAGGATTTTACAAATCCAAACTAGGGTTTTGCATATGCATATTAGGGTTTTATCCCAATTTAGGGTTTTCAAAGCAAACTAGGGTTTCAATCAAATTAGGGTTTTCAAACTTTGTAAAACAAGCCAGTTAAAACCAAACACTTTTAAAAGTAAAACAAACCATACAAACACCTTGGCAAACCAAAATAACTATAATTAACATTATTTAATATTTTTTCAGAAATTGGGAAAAAATCGGGGCCTCACAATTATGCTTTCGGCATATTTCATGATGAGAAATGGTGAATCGTTATTGTCACAGTACGCTTTTTGTATAGCGCTAATTGAGCCTTCACTCACAGTGTAAAATTTACTAATACCAATACAATATCTTATCATTTTTGGAAAGAAAATCACAAACTTATGACTAGTAAGTTTCCTCTACATATGCCATACTCTTGGTATACCAAGTGTGCATGTGTGTGCGCGTGTGTATAGACACACACACGTACATATGTATATATTTATGTGTGAAAGAAGTAGCAAGCACTGAGAAACCAAGTATTGACACCTATGTAACATAGAATTGAAAGCTGACAGGTAACATAATAAAATAATAATTTGTTCTAGTAACATTATTTGAAATATTATTTAAAATAATTATTGTAACACTTTTTATGATATAAAATATGTAAGATAAAAAAATAATTGAAAAGATAAAAAGGCGTATAAAAAAATGTGTGTGTGATGCAAATAAATGAATTTTTACAAATAATCCCTATCCAAACACACCCTTTTGCCTACAAAAGGTTTTTTAATGGATGCCTACTTCTGTATCTATTGCTAAGTATTAGTATAAGTGGCCGATGCAGCATATGTACATATACATATACATATACATACATATATATATTCAAAGAGAAATTGATTCGTACAAACTTATAAGCGTAGTTCTTTATTTGATTTGATTTGATGTCCACATGACTTTCGCGGAACATAATTGGATAATAGATTATTTGGGATAATTTTTTGAAAAAAATACTATAACACTTTTTTGATGTGATGTATGTGAGATAAAAAGGTGATTGAAAAATATATTGATGATATAAGTAAATAACTTTTGGCAAATAAAACCTATCCAAACAAACCGAATTGTTTGGATGATCAGTTTCTTGCCAAAATTTTCATCTACAAGTTTTTTAACAACTTTAACATAGGAATCTCAAAAAACTCTTCAAAATTTTTAAAATACATATTTCAAATATCCAAAAACACACTAAACAATTTTTTTCCTTCTTTTCTTTCTTCTTCCTTCCCTCACCTTTGCCCACTACCACTGACGCCACTACTAATAACTGGCATCGATGAGTACCACACACACACACACACACACACACACACTCTCTCTCTCTCTCTCTCTCTCTCTCTCTATTTGTCTCTCTTTCCTCTCCTCCCCCCACCACCACCACTGCTAACGACTGGCATCAATGAGTGCTACATTGTTTTTTCTTTTCTTTCTTTCTTCTCTTTCTCTCTCTTTCTCTCTTCCTTCTTTCTCCTCCCTCTCCTCCTTCTTTCCACCCCTCTCCTTGTTCTTCCCTCTTCCTTGGTAAAACCGGAGAGAAGAAGGAGGAGGGAGATAAGTGGCAGGGCATTGGGGGAGAACGAAAATGAGGGTTGGAAAGGAGAAGAAAACAGGGAAAGAGGAAAGCAGAGACAGAGAAGAGAAAGAGAGGGGGAGAAAGGAGGTGCTAACTTGGAGATATGACGATAGGAGTTAAGGCCAAGAAGAAAGAAGAACAAGGGAAAGAAGAAGAAAAGAAAAAAGAAAGAAAAGAAAAGAAAAAATAGAAAAGATTTTTAATTTCTTCACAAAAACTCTTCATGAAAATTTTTTCTACAATTTCTAAAGTAAATTACAGTAAAATTTTATATAAACACCCAAAAAATTCACCATTCAAACGGATTTTCTGTGATTTCAAATCGCTAGAAAGTACTGTACACCTTTTGTTACACTTTTTTCTTTTTTGTTTTTGTGTTGGGGGGGGGGGGGGGGTTCATTTTGTTCAGTAGCATCAAATGTGATTACCTCCTAGTTTAGGGGAGGCAAAGTGTGATTATCTCAAAAATGCAGAAGGACTAATTGGATAAAGAAAGAAGACAAGGGACCAATTATGATGGTGGAAAAATTTGAAGGACTAAATGAGCTATTTTACAGGAACGCAACAGCAACACCGATCTCTTCCCCGTATCATTCTCCCAATCCCCAAATCTATTTCCCAAATAGACACGGCGGACGGCTGAGCGGAGCTAAGCTGAGCTAGGGCTTCACCGCACCCCATCACCACCGCCGATCAGGTTTACCATTATTTTCGCACACAGTTACACACAAGAATTTCTGGTTCTATTGGTTGAACCGAATAAGTCCGTACTAAACTGTGCGGTGCGGTTTTTTTAGGAGAAAAATGGGGGAACCCTATTGGAATAGACAAGGTGGGATGCACCCAGCAGCAGCCGGAGGAGGTTTGCTTAAACGTCAGCGTTCCGACTACGGTATATTTTTTTGACTTGACATTCAGTAAATTTTTCTCTTTGAATTTGAAATTTCAAGTGTAAATATGAAGAAAATCAAATTAAAGAATAGTATTTTATTTTTTTAAAGTACTGTTGTTATAGTTTTAGTCATGTTTTATCATTGTTAATTGCTGAAAATTGTCTAAGGAAAATTTAAATTATGTATAGAACAGAAACCCTAATTGCCGTTTGAATGTTCTGTTGCTTCCAGGCCGCAAAAAATAAAAGGGGGAAGGTAAATTGCAGATTTTGGGAGAATTATTCGGAGTGATTTTCGGGTAGTGGGTCGTGGGGGTGGATTGCGAGGATGGTGAACATGTGAATTAAATTGTTCAATGGATAATTACATTTGTACAACTGAAAGTTTTTGCAGTTTCAGTTGTACAAATGTAATTGATAAACAACTTTGTATTTTTCTTAATGCACATTATGAGGCCTTTTTAGTTTGAAGAAATGAATATTGGGCAAGTATATTGGTCTTAGTTGTGACTTAATTTTGGTGGACTGGAAGACTTAAAATGACGAAGATTTTTGGGTGGTGTATATTGTGCTGTCAGAATTTAGTCAGGCTTTTGACTTTTGGAGGTAGAGTTTATAATGTTAAGATTTAATAGGTGATTGCTGCTTGATTTTCTTTCGATGCTATGTTGTTATTTGAAGGTCAGACTGAGAGGATCTTCAGGGTAAAAACTTTTACAATAAAAATGTGTGTTTTGCTTGAGTTCAAAATATGTCTTCTTTGCTAGAGCAATGCACTATAGCTTTTTTTCAGCTCAATCCGCTTGAATTTGTCTATTTGCTTAGTTTTAAGGAAGACCACTCAATTGGAGTTAAGCCAATCTTAGTTTGTGGTTTTTCTCAATCAGAATTCAGTTTTGATGTATGGCACGCTAATAAGCCATTAACCTTTTCTATTGTAATAAGCCATGGAATATTGTTACTAGTCTCTAACCTTTTCTCTTGTCAATTAATGAAATCCAACTATAGGAGACCTTCTGATTGGTGTTTGTTATATGGAACATGGGTTTAGGACCTAATAGCTTTTGATGCATGGTATCAATTAATTGATGATCAAACTTTGCATTCATCTCCATTTCTCGCCTTATGGTACACTATCTTATTTTCTTTCAACTATGTAACCTCTTTGATGCACTTCATTTCATATTCTAGTCATTCATCATCAATTTTTAAATTTTAAATTTTAAATTTTTTAATTTTTAATTTTTATTTTATTTTTTTGTCTGTGTCACTCTGGGCACAAAATTTTTACATTTTGGTCATAAATGGCTGGTATCGGCTCTTTTGCTTTTAGTTTGGTCTGTGCACAAATATGTGGAGTATGCTTGTGCGTTTGTATGTTTCTCTCTTCATCTCCATCTCTCTGTACTTCGTTTCTAGTGTTATTTTTCTTGAGTCAATGGGGGAGGATGACTTTTTGTGCATGATGCTTCTGTCTGTGATTGAATAGAAATTGGCAAATTTATATTTCTCAAAAAATGCAGATGTTCCACCATCTCGGATGACGTTAGGACATGAGATGCATAACTATTTAGCTCCAGATGATGACCGAGGTGGACCTCGAATGCTAAAGGATACGAAAACCCTTGGATCAGCATATGACCGATATCTACAGAGTTCGGTATTATTCAAACCTTGAAGGAAGATTTTATTTTTCCTCATTATGCTTTTAACCTGCTAAAATATGAAACTTTTCTTTCTTTAGCAACTTTCTCTTACTTCCGGAGAAGCTAATAACTATAGTGGAGGAGCTTTGAGAGCAGTTGGTGGTGGTATGTCTGCACTTCCAATGCGTGACCCTGTTTCATCTGGTCGTCCTGGGAGTAGTGGTCCTGAACTTGCACCAAGCAGCAGAAGGGTGGGGTTTAGTGGTCAACTCCCTGTGGACGAAATACCCAGGACTCGTGAAACTCTTCCTCTTCCTCCAGATGCTTCAAGCACATTGTATATTGAGGGACTTCCTCCCGACAGCACAAAACGAGAAGTAGCTCGTATCCTGTTGGATTCTATATTTTGAAACACACTCTATTCTTGTTTATTATGCATATTTTAGTTATTATACTTGTTCTTGTAATCTGCATTTGCCAATGTGTTACTTAACGTTGCCTGTAGATATTTTCCGTCCTTTTGTAGGGTATAAAGAAGTAAGACTTGTTACCAAGGAATCCAAACATGTATGTTGGTGTTTATACTTTGTTAACCTTCTTCGCTTTTAACTATGGTTAAGCTAACCTTTTTCTTTTCAATAGCAACTCATTTGATAAAATATTACTTGCCTTTGCAGCGTGGTGGAGATCCTCTTATTCTGTGTTTTGTTGATTTTGCTGACCCTGCCTGTGCTGCTACTGCTTTGAGTGCCTTGCAAGGTAATATTGTCTCTGTTGATATGGTCATAGTTTTAAACCGTTCACAAGTTGTCTGTATCTTGTAATTGAAGTTTTTATACCGATCAAAGTCTTTTTGTCTGTACCAGGACAAAGAAAAAGGTCCTTTTTCTCCCTAACATTTTGATTTTTATTAAGATGTAATTAGTGGATCTGTATTTGGGTGGGATAAGAGTTTTCTTTTACAGGATCTAGTTGTACTATAGTAGTGTTCCATTCTGATCCTGCTGTAAAATTCTTGATGTGGTTGAATTACCAGGTTATAAGATGGATGAACATGACCCAGACTCTTCCTACTTGCGGCTGCAATTCTCAAGGTTTCCCGGTCCAAGGTCTGGCCCTGGATTTCGTGGGAAGAGATAGACAAGCTTCAGGCAGCTGATACTTGACTCAATGTACTCTTTAAACAATGTACTTTTAGGTGATACTCGATTTCATGTAGTTGATCCTGAACTAGCATACACCTCTGCAGATTTGTTTCCCCTCTTCTCTCTGTGGTGGGAGTAGAAGAGACAGGAGAAATATTTGCAATAGTTTAAGCTTATTTGGAGCAATTAAACTTGTTGCACGGAGGGCAGAAGGTGCAGCTTCTATCAATTGCAGCTGGTGTTTGTATGTTGTATCAATTATATTATTCTTCACAACCTTTTTGCGCATGGGGTGCACTTCAGGTTTTAGGTTTAGAATGATCTCAACTATTTGGTTTTTTATCATGGCTTCTTGCTTCACAAGTCCTTCCTCTGACGTCATTCTCCGAAAAGGTAAGACGGCTTTCACTTGTATGCCCGTCCTACTAGTATGTGCCTTTCTAAAAAAGCCATAGACTCGAGTATAAGCATGAAATCTTAGTAAGAGTGGAAGTATTAGGCCCAGATCACCAGGTAGTAACCTGGTGATCATTCCACCCTTCACTGATAATTCGGTGGAGCATTGGACTGCATAAATTAAGTTGAAGCAGTTAGAATTGCTGGTGGTTTTAGAGGGATAAAAGGTCAATAGTTGGACATTCTTGATGAGGGTCAGCGTTTACATGGTAACACATTGCAGATATGATGTTAGAGATTTGCTGTTTCCTCAGGAAAACATGTCCAAAACTTTTTAGAGATTGGTGGTGGAGCCAAGACATTCTTTCACCGGGGCACAAAATAAAATGATTTTTCTTTCTAGTTATATCAATGAGAATAGACAATAATTAATGTTCTTATACCAAGTAATAACAGGTAATTCTATATATGTTTGCCAAAAAATATAAGATGATGCAACATTCTCACCAATATGTTACGAGTCATGAAAGCACAAATGTTGGGATATTCAAAACTCGCAAATGGACTAAGCTCCTACTAGTAGAATTCGACATGTACTTGTAATCATGGTCAAAGTGATGGATTGGGTTTTGTACTTGGCTTTCATACAAACATGCCAGAATATTTCAAGAGCCATGCAGCTTCGTTGTGCAAACTTAATTTGGTAGTTAATAATCGTGACTTAAGTGCATACAGATATCTCTGAGCTATTGTTCTCTAAGTAAAGTGGCATTTTCAGGAATTTGTATGAAGATTGCTCACAATTAATTGCAGAAATAGCTAAACCAACTCACATTTTTTTATTGATGGCTATGCAAAAGATTGTATCTGAGAAAATTGAGATAAAGACTGCAAATTTTTCAACGACACTTCCAATGGATAATCATATGATAATGACACTCAGTGATCAGAAGCAACTAAGTAGTTTGTGATGAAAAGCAATTTCCTCAGTTTTATGACTTTATCAACTGCCGCAATGCACCACTTATTGTCAATATTATAGCACAACTGACGGGAGTTTAAGAAACCAAATCAATATAATTTGGAAAATAAATAAAAGCAATTTAAGTTGACCTGTTCAGAGCCAAGCCTTGTCCCTTCTGTCTATGGTCTTTCTTGCTTGTTCTTTCTCTGCAAGGAAGTAACGTCTATCAAATGAAAATGCATCTTTCACAGACAGTTTCTGAAGTCCAAGATCATGTTGCAGCCCTCTGTGTGTGTGTGTGTGTGTGTGTTTTTTTTTTTTTTTTTTTTTGGGTACGTGTACCATTTGAATTTCGTGGATAATCGCTATGAATTGCTGAATAAAGATTTCCTTTAGATCTTCTTGTATATTTGCTTATGCTCATATGCTGGTCTGGTTTGTGTAGAATATATTATATTTTTCTTACCTTCCTTTGGCATATGATCCTAGGAAGTTTTGTATGGTCAAGCTAAAACTAATTATTCAAGATAGGTAAGCTTACCAAAATGGAATGTTTACTAGGTCATGTTGAAAGGTAGCAATATTCTTCTGCTGATCACATACAATCGCCAGAGGCTGAAGTATTCATACTTTTAAAGAATTTGTCAATTGTCACGCTAGTTTATCCTGTATTGAAACAACATGATTCACGGCAGCAAAAATTAGACTTAGTTGGATATTGATTAAAGAGTGAAAATCAGATTTGACGGTATAGTAATTTGCCCATCTCAACATGTTTGGACAGCCCTGATTCTCACCAAAGTCATATGCAAAATGAACTGTATTTCGTTGTAGTAGAAGGAGACAACGTGTAGATATTACTTCTTGTGATACTACTATGCTGTCTGGTCAAAGTTTGTCAATGTTTATCACTATCATTAGCACTATCATTAACTAGTTAGTGGTAATGCCAATGTGTTTTATCTTAAAACTCAATAGTATTTGGTAACTAAACCTTAGGTATCGGTTTTACATTTTTTTCTACTCATTTTTCTTCTAAATTTTCTTCATTCTCTCAATTTATTCTAGTATTTTTGTAACTTATTTTTTTTATTTCTAACTAAAAATATGAGTTTCATGGGTGAGTAAAGAAAGATTTCCTACTATAAAAAGCAGTTAATCACAAAATTGGGCCTATCATACCCATTAACTCATTCTGATTAACCTTAGCCGAGTGATAAGTATGATCAATTTTAAAACTCATTCCTTAGTATATGAAACTTACTTACCTACTCCTTGGTATAAAATACTTTTTTGTACAAGGTCTTATTATTATGCTTTTTTTTTTTTCTGTGGGGGGAGGAAGGGGAGGGGGGAAGTGGTCGTTGGTCAAAACTATAAGAAGCGTGCAATGTAAACCATGAAATTGTGCTTGAGAGATGTATACTATTTCAATTGAACCTATTAAAACTTACACTAGTGGTTGTTTTTGTTTTGGTCCTTTTTTTGGGTAAATTTTGTATTGATTGTTTATGGTCTTCAGAGGCGTATCTGCTGAGGCTATATATTGGCACTTCATATAGACCCCAGTACTTTAAATTTGTGCTAAATGCTAAGGGATTGTTTAAAAGAAAAATTAAAACAATAAATCAACATACCCAATCCACATATTTAATATAGCATAGATATGTACAAGAAATCTACAAATCTTCTACTTTTGTGGATTCAATAGTCATACTTCTTATAAGTACAACAAATTCCGTCCATTTAGCACATGAGAATGTGTAACATCTCTCATGGACCAATTGTATGAACAATTGTTATAGTCCCTTTATCCTTGAACGACAAATGCTTCTGTATCTTCTTCTGTCATTTCGGATTGCAAATCAAGGTGGATATATCAGCAGAATTATCGAGAGTTGTCCAAATCTGTTCCACATTTCTATGTTACATTGCATAATTTTTGAAAAGAACTATAGTTTGTTGCCTTGCTTTTTATGTCGTCTAGTTTCAAAAAATTTGCAGCTAAATGAATCAATAACCTTTACTTTCATTTGGAGAGAGAGAAGGATTGGATGGTACGGGAAAACAAAGCCTAAGTGAGATATCCTAAACTCTAGATCTTTCACTTAGCACTAAAAAAAAAAAAAAAAGGAAGCAAAAAGAAAAAAATACCCTTACTTTCTTTTGGGATAAGAACTCCCATTTTGTTTTCAAACTCTTGTGGCTAGCCAGTACACTGTTTCTTAATCAGTTAGTGGGCTTTTGTCCATTGGACTCTTATTAATTGCCGTGCCGGGACTTTTTGTCTAAATCAATTTATTTTCTTGCCCAACAGATGTCCTGGCGTTTGTGTTTCAAACATGTTTGGTGCACAAACTGACTCAGCGACTAACAATGCAAAATTGTTATTCCGGGCTTGATTGGGCCAGAAATTTTTCTTCCCTCCTAATTTGCTATTCTTGGATGTAAGAATGTCAAATTATGCCACCGATAATCTTGATCAATTATTAGTATGGATTTAATTTTTCCCACGCTGACGGTGTATATACGATCAGTTCTGGATGAGTGACAACTATATAAAATTTGAATTTAAAATCCAACTTTTGCACATATGCCATGGATACAAGAGTGATAGTATATAAAGTGTTAGTGTATATAAGATTTACTCTATTAGTATTGCCTTTTCTTTTAGAAGCTTTCTGAGTATTATTAAGATTTTGTCTAGCGAATTTTTGTTTCTATTTTTTGTTGGGGGTAAAGAATAGGATTAATCGTTTATACATTGATAGTGTATACACTATCACTATTAGATACATGACAACTCATTTGAATTTAAATTTAATATCTAAATTTTGCTCATGTGCCATGCATCCAACTGTGATAGTATATATACTGTTACTGTATATAATATTTACTCTAAAAATAATTTACAAGTAAAAGTGGAAGTTGACCTACGCCCGGTACCCGCAAGATTTTCTATTAAAACTAAGAAGAAAGTGGTGAATTCCAAAATAACATCTGTTTCGACTGTAGTCTTGTTTCAAAAAAAGTTTTTTCATTGTATCATAAACACATTTTTCAATTACTTTTTTGTTTTATATATGTCACATTTTAAGAAATGCTATAGTAATATTTGCAAAAAAAACTTTTCAAATAATCCTTAATCCAAATAGACCTTATTTTTGTTTTAAGTTATCACAAAAGGGTAGCTTCAAATTTTTCCCCTCTTCATGCCTGCAATTTTATCTCCCTCCCTTTATGGAGTCACAATCTTTTTTCGTTGTATTACAAACTTACCACATAGCTCATTTTATTTATTTATTTTTTGCTCAAAAAAAAAAAGAAGAAAATTTATGCTTACCCACACACAGACACACACATACGTATACATACAAATAGCATACTTCGTCGTTCATAAGTTTCATTAGACTTCTACACGTTCCAATTTCCAAATGTGTTTCCTTATTCAATGACTAGTTATAGTGTTTTACTAGTTAAACAGATCCTCATCATGGTGAATTATTCTCCGCCAATCAGTCAATCATTAGCCACAATTGCCACCTAAAATTTGAAGTTCATCAGTCAATTATTCTCAAATATGTGGTACTGCAGCATATTTTTTTTTTTTTGGGTGGGGTACGAGTGTGATACTGCAGCTAGTCTTCGTTCAATACTACTACCAGTACTGATTTCTTTATAAAATGATTACTATTTTACTTTTCCAACGAACTGTTTCTGATTGATGGATTGAAGGCTACTTTACATTAATTTCAACACTTCATTAAAGAGGAATAGAGGCAACACTGACCATAATCTGATCAATCCATCTTCTAACCCCGCTTTATACACTATATTCTAATTTTGTATGGCATCTTCAACGCATATGCCAAACTAAAATTATTGTATCCCTTCATCAACTGAAGAGGTCCCTTGCACGATATCTCATCTATCTGCTCAACAGTCAGTCCATGCATGAATTACACACACACACACACACAGAGTGTGTGACAGGAAGGGAGATAGAGGGACCAGTTGTTCAATTTTCTGAGATAAGTATTTTCTTTTTTCCGTATTCAGCGCAATAAAACATGTGGGTGGATGACATTCATGAGCTCATGATTGGGAGGTTTTTATGTCTTTTCTTGATTTTCTAAGAATGAGTTTTCGTGACTAATTAATCAAAGGATTCTCAAGATCTGCACGTCACTAAGTAGAGGAAATGGGGAAAGAAGAAAAATGTCAAATTTTATTACATACATAAAAGTATTTGAAATTATTTGACTTAAAACAAGTAGCTTATGGGGGCAATAGATGAGATTGTAGATTTTTCTAATGCCTGGACACAGTTCTAAACTTGTAATTTAGTCAACCGAGCAGCTCTAACGTCTCTATTTATTGTATTTTTTTTTGACTTTTCTTAATACTTCAAGAGTTGTGACATCTTTCACAATTACAAATTTTTAATTCAGAACTTGAATACTGACCATGGAACTGGAGGAGGATACGATTTTTGTAAAATCCTATACAAAGTGGTAATACTTGTTAGTGATAGAAATAAACTAAAGGGTGGTTCACCTCCTTCATTTTAGAAATTTCATATCTGTGTCTATCATTTAGAAAAAAACAGTGATTTTCACTGTTTGTACGTGGATTCAAAAATTTTCACTGTTTGAGTTGGCTGTCGGTGATTAAGTTAATTAAGAGTTCATTAATCATGACATCTCTGTCTACGAATTCAAGAATGTTTTTAGCGCCACGCATGTCATAGAAACGAGATGATTTGGCAAAATCAAGGAAAGAAAAATTCTAAACTAATGTTACCAGCTACTACAAATCAATATTTAATTCAGCTATTTGAGACTGTAAGCAGATGATAGACATCTTTTGAAATGTTTTATTGAAATTGTCAACATCTTGCTATCTTTTGGAGTTGAATTTTGTCCAAGTTCATTTTTTAGCTTAAAATTTTGTCACGGTTTCGTGCTCCAACAAGGCAATCACAGTTCGAGGTTTATTATTGATCAGAAACAGGAGCAAAAGCATTGATTGGATCTGTCGTTTTGTTAAGGAAAAAAGAAAGGATTTTATAACATGAAAATTATTGATGACAATTGAAAGACAAGTGTGTGTATGTGTGTCCCCAGATGTATACACTGAATCCACCAGTTCTGAATTTATAAATGTAAGCAAATATAAGTAGATCCAGATAAACCTTTCGGATGTTACCTATAAAGTTCTGCCTGGCCGACAAATTAGTTCTAGCAGCACTGTGTTGGATCTTGATCTTTCTTGATTATATTTTGGACTTTTTTTCGTTTTCAGAAAAATTCACTCACTTGGTTTCACAAGATTTGTTCACCTAACATCACCTGCTTTATTTACCAAATGGAGAATAGCTGGAGCTATGTATCAATTCATCTGCAAGATTTGGAGATTCAAAGTTCACAACATTTGAACTTTTGGACATTTCGCCAGCTTTGATGTAGTTAGGCCTATATGGACTAACTTCACTTTGTACCACTGAACTTGTAACACTTTCTCACTTTACATTTTAAAGTTTAAATTTGAACACATTGCATTTGAAACTTTTAATTTTGAATACTTTGGATCTTAAACACTCAATTTATCTCATTTAAATCTAATTAATGAAAAAGTTAGTGAAATTAATGGAATATAGGATTACACAAAGCAATGACAATGTGCCAAAAGTGGTCAGAAAAATAATCAACAGGACAAAGGGATGTCAACTAGAATAAACTATCAAAAGTTTATCCCATTTAATAACTAATATTGTCAGCGAAATTAATGAGATAAAAGATGGTGTATATTAATAATGATGTATCATTTTGTTCTAATTGTAATCTTTTTACTCCTTTTGATCACTCTCAGTGTATTTTCATTGATTTGTACGATCCTCTACACTTTAATTTCATTAACATTGTTATTAATTGAATTTAAATAGGATAAAATTGAAAATTTAGGGTACACAGTGTCCAAAATTGAAATTTATCATGTAAAGCAGAAAGTAGTAAATTTGAGAGTGCAAAATAGAGTTAGTTCTATTTGGTAAAGATTTGAAATGTCTTCTTTTTATTGGGCATGTCTTCGTTTTTCTAGTTTGGTCTACAAAAAGCGAGAAAGACAGCTCTAAGTGCAACCTGTTAAGTGAGTGCTTCGGGTGCATAATTGGTGATGTGAAACATTAGGAATTCCTATTTGATTCCTGTTAACCTTTTCTTTTTGTACTTAGTTATACAAATAATTTAAGTTTCATTTTTTTTTCTCTATTTGTAATCAACATTGAAGCCAATAATTCACTTATATCCTTGGATTAAGTACCACCATCACTTCTGTCTTTTTATGAGCAAGTCCATTGAAGAATAATTACACCACCTCTTAATTCAGGTTCAAGACTATATGTTACTATCCCATTGATATATTGGTTACATTAACATTGACACTGACAACCTATCTTGAAATAGTAAAAAAAAAAAAAAAGTAAAGCTACTGAAATATTTGGCGATGTGTGAAGAAAGTCACATCTACTAAAATTCATGTGACTCATTTTACAGTTCTGTTTCCAGAACATAACTTTTCTCTTTTTTTTTGGGTAGAATAACTCTAATTCTCATTACTTCAATCTTTCTAAATTCCCACAATACACAAACTGGATACAGGAAAGAATATTGCCATCCCACTCAACATTAATTGCTATCTCTCTCGCAAATTGACTCAAACAATGTGTAACCTCATTTGCATCTCTCCTCACCTATTGAAGTTTACACTAAGGAATTTGTTTAAGAAGCATTTTGGTATCTTCCATCAGATTCCCGATATCAGATTCATCAGCTTCTGACTCCTGTATGTAGGTTCTTATTTGAGTATGGGCTTCTATCAATTTCAAAAGAATTCTTCCTTAGTAGATTTTCAAATCATCATGTACTTTAACTTGGAGCTTTCTGTAGCTTATTGTAGTATTGTGCCAACTTTATGCAAGATTTATGCTTTTTCATCATTCATATTTCTATAGCCCACTTCTGTTGAAAATTTGCATATCTCAATAAATCTTGATAACTAAATTTTTGTCACCAAATGCCTCTAGTTGATGGTCGTCTGTTAAATTTCAGTAAGCAGACCCAAGGTAGTCTGCATTTTTCTAATGCTGTTAGGAAAATTAGGAAGGCCATGCAAAATGTGAAATTGACATTCTAGTCAAAGAACAAGATCAGTAAGTAGGACTCCATCAAGAAAATACTCATGAAAGAAACTAAACTAATGGTGACAGATTTTCTTCTGTCCGGGGGGAAAGGTTGGTCAGAGAAGGGGTAGCATTTCTCTCCCAAAGGGTCATCAAAAGTTAGGCATCCAAGGAAGAATTCTCAAAATTGTGGTATCGTTCCAGTAAACAAGTAGCAAAAGACTATCTCTATGACTTGTTGCATACATGAAAAGGATCAATCAAAGAGTACTGTTTCTTTCTACCTAAAAGAGCAAAAAGTACTGTTCCACTGTTTTCTTAGTCCGTTAACAAGTCTGAGCACTTAAATTGTGAGAACTCAAAATCAAATTGATCCCAAAAAACACATGATCACACAACCAACTCAAAATTTTCAACTGCTTCTTTTAATCTTTTATTAGGGGTGCTTTGTAATCCTAGTGTTATGGTTTTACCATGATTTAATCAATTAATGACTACTAAAGTTAGAAGGGGTGATATTGAGCTATATGTAGGATTGAGAGGTTTCCCCACTGACGGCACAAGGAAAGAACCCCTACATTGTAAGGCAAATATGGGGCAAGGGTCCAAAATGACCTCTATCTTTAACACTGTTCTAGTGGTACTACTGTTCCTTAACTTGCCAGCCCAAACCTACTGTGCCCGTGAAAAAGTAGAAACCACAGCAGATGAGGATTGCTCTTCTTCTCCACTACCTTCTTGTCCACATCATTACAAGTCTCCACTACCGAAACCTCATTTATACAAGTCTCCTCCACCACCACCTCCTGTTCACAAGTCTTCGCCTCCACCCAAGGGTAGTCCACACAAGTCTCCACCACCGAAACCTTATTTGTACAACTCTCCACCACCACCTCCTGTTCACAAGTCTCCACCTCCACCCAAGAGTAGTCCACACAAGTCTCCACCATCGAAACCTTATTTGTACAAGTCTCCACCACCACCTCCTGTTCACAAGTCTCCACCTCCACCCAAGAGTAGTCCACACAAGTCTCCACCATCGAAACCTTATTTGTACAAGTCTCCACCACCACCTCCTGTTCACAAGTCTCCACCTCCACCCAAGAGTAGTCCGCACAAGTCTCCACCACCGAAACCTTATTTATACAAGTCTCCTCCTCCACCCAAGAGTAGTCCATACAAGTCTCCACCACCCAAACCTTATTTATACAAGTCTCCTCCACCACCACATCTTGTTCACAAGTCTCCACCTCCACCTAAGACTAGTCCATACAAGTACAAGTCTCCACCACCACCTCCACATAACAGAGCCTACAAAACAAGGTCTCCTCCAGCACCACATTCTCCCATCCACAAATCTCCACCACCACCACACAGTATACCCTACAAGTACAAGTCACCCCCAACACCACCAGTGCACAAATCACCACCACCACCGAAACACTATGTTTACAAGTCCCCTCCACCACCATCTCCTCCTGTCTACAAGTCTCCACCGCCACCGCTGCCAAAGAGCCCATGCAAATACACATCTCCTCCTCCACCTCCAGTTTACAAATCTCCTCCATCACCTCCTCCAGTCTACAGGTCTCTGCCCCCACCACCACCAATGAGACCCTACAAGTACATATCCCCACCACCACCAAAGAGTCCCTATACGTTCACTTCTCCCCCTCCTCCTCCTCATTACTACTAATCGATATCCCATTAAGATGTTGTAGAAGGTAAATCAGCTGGACAAAAATCCCACATTTAGATTGAACTTAAAATTCTTTCATTGCTGACGAAACATCAGAGATATTTCTTCTGCATTATGCTGTATTTTGGCCATTGGTCTTTACACAAAAAATGATTTAACTATCAACACCTAGTTATTATTTTTGCTACAGATTGTCTCATGCACGAATGCATTGACAAAACCTCCTGTACATTTGCAGGTATGGATTTGTTGAAAAATAAAACAAGTATGGGCTAACTGCAATGTCCACGCGAAGATAATGAAAGCAACAAAACATGCGAAACGACAATGGAAGCAAAGGACATGTTAAATATAGATCTCCATGTTTTGAGATAACAGAAGTGTGTGACTGCGTGAAAGTGGCCATGTTAGCATCTAATTAGTACATCTAACAGAGCAATCTTAATAGGTGTTTAGGCATTTATGCTGTGTGTCTTATGGTTCTTGATCTCCTGAAAATGCTGGGATTATCGATTTGCACCTAATAAAAGAACAAAATTTCTACAAATCATGTTCCCCGTTCTTTAGATTGTTACAGTGACTATTTTGATTATGATTTGCTTGATCTGCATGCTTTTGCCGTTGCATGCAGGAAGGTCAACTACAAAAGCTACTTTTACATAATCACAATAATTGAAAAAAACACTAATACCTGTACATGCATCAACTTTTACGTGACAGTGAACAACCTAAGAATATCATTAAAGCTCCCCCTTTTCCACCAAAAAAAAAAAAAGAAAAGAAAAGAAAAGAAAAGAGTACCTTCTTGACAAGTTTCAATTATTTTTTCCTTTCAATGGTGGCTGAGTAGTTCAAGAAGTCTAATCTAATGACCCATGAGTGCAACGTTAGAAAGAGTAAACGGCCACTTTCAATCTGAACATTTTACAAATGGCTGATTTGCACCTTGAACATCTATATTATTATCAATTTGCAGCAGAAGTTTTTTCCTACGTCATTACTCTGTCGGCAGAATCAATTAACACTGCCATCACACCAGCAACCAAAAACAAGTCAACGTTATTTACAAGTTCTTCTTGGACAATATTTATTCAATTTTCTTAATTGACCGATAGCTAATTTCAATTGGTGACCTGATCTATGTACCTAGATCTATATTGTTCACAATATTTAACTACAGTCGACATTATTGGGATATTCAACTTTGTAAATTGGCAATCAGACCCAACTTACAAATCAAAGTACCGAGAGAAATTAAGTAGGTTGCGAATTGCGAGGATGTAAATAGTGGTGTTCGCCCTGTAAAATTTTGAATGACACCTCTCAATGTTTAATTACTTTTCTGCAAACTGTGATTCGTACACACCGTTATTGAGCCGATCCCTTTGATTAGAAATTATACACATATAAGATTACACCGAACAAAGTCACAGTAGAATGCATTTACCATCTATAACCTGCCTAGCCAACATAAGTTAGCTCAATTGACAAGCACGTACCACTTTCTTACAAAAGATCGTATGTTCAAATCTCGCTTTCGATATGAGAGTTGTGTTGGTGTGTTGGCTCAATTGGCAAGTACGTACCACTTTCTCACAAAAGATGGTGTGCTCGAATCTCGCTCTTGATATGAGAGTTCTCGCTCTCGATATGAGAGTTGTATTAGTGGGTGATCTGTAGTATTTCTATAAGCGACCTATGGTCCCTCTTTCTCACAAAAGGTTGTGTGCTCGAATCTTGCTTTCGATATGAGAGTTGTGTTGGTGGGTGATTTATAAGTATCTCTATAAAGCGACCTATGGTCCCTAAGACCTACACTAACCCGTGGTCCCTGAGACCTACCCTGACCCGTGGAGATGATTGGAACTGAACCCATTCAAACTTTTAATTACCAAAAAGAAAAAAAAAACCATCTATAACCCACCTATTTTCTCCGTGATCCCTGACATTATTTTCAGCATTAAGTAATAGCAAAGCCTATCCTTGCGGCCAAACCCCTTGCCCATTAATGTCAAAGGACTAGCTAATAGTAGCAGCGGAGGCCACTGACCACAATGTACAACAATGCACTTACAGGCCCAAAAGGAACCAGCGGCTCATTAGGCTGTTTGCCACCATAAAAGATTTGAAAAATCTTTGAGGGGTGAGAAATTAAGAGTTCAAATTTTATCAATTTGCTACTTATACGTGGATTCTCCAAATCCATATAAGTGCATCGTGCATTTGTTAGGTTCGATAGTGATTTAGTTCTCGTCTAGACTAGAGTAGGAGTAGGAGAAGAATGTTATAAAGTAAATGTGCACCATGTGGTCTGATAGTTTAGTCTCTATCAGTTCCCCTTGTAGGACTAGGGTGTAGGAATAGATTAGGCTTTAGTCCTTGTCGCTTCCCCTTGTAGGAAGAGGAATAGATTAGGTTAGAGTAGGAGTAAGAATAGAATGGATGTTGCCGATTGATAAAAGAAAAAGAAAAAAAAAAAATGCCCAAAAGGCATTGCCTTTACGTATGATGAAGCAGCCTTGACGCAAATTATTTTCTTTCACTAAAAAAAAAATTGAAGAAATAAATATCACTTTGTACTTCTAACATTTTTATAAGTTTTACTCCGTAATTCTAAATTTTATGTTCAATTTTTGCAACCAAGGTTGTTAAATATCATAGATCATGTAAACTATGCTTCGAATGTTCTTGAAGGTGGATAAAAGCTATGTGCATAGATTTCACTACTAAGGATGAGGAACACGGTGGTGGTCAAAACATATCTTTCGTTTACTTTCACTAACAATGTTTATAGTTTGTGATGAATTAGTACATGTACGATTATTTGGTAAAATTGGAATATAAAGCATTTAAATGAGAGTGGGAATATTTAATATGATTTAAAGAATCTGAAATGGACTTTTACAATGAAAGATAATAGGGTTAATTCCATTCTATAATTTTGAAATATATCCTAATTCTCACTTTGGCTTAAACTTTAGCCTGAGACTCTTTAGTCCCTGAAGTGTTAAACTTGTACTCACGTTAGTCCAATCATTCACGAAAAGAAGTGCGGTAAAAGTCTACCTTCTTTTATGTAGCATAATTGCTACCTTACCATATTACTAAAATTAGAATATTCCCTTAATGAAGAGAGACAGTTTTTTATTAGTTTTGTATATTTTGTTAAGGGTTGAACCATTTTTGGACCAATATAAGACTTTAGGAAGCGATACATGAGTTCAAGGACCAAATGATAATAGAGTATAGTTCAGTGGCACAAAAGGAATTTGTTTTGTAAAGTTAAAAGTAATAAAAAGTTCTTCCCACCAGTCAATATCTAACATTACTATTGTGGAGTGCTTGTATAACTTTTTTGGAGGCAGAGATTTCAATATGCTTCCAATATCAGAAAGTGGGTTTGATTTGTTTTTTCCTTTTTTTTTCTTGTACATTTTAATTAGGATTTTAAACATTGAATCAAGCCATGATTACTTAGGGCCATTCAGGATTGCAATAGTTCATTGAAAAGTACTTTATCAATAGAATGTTTAATAAAATTATTTATTAAGTGTTTAAGTGCTTTTAATTATATTATTCTGATACTAGTTTAATAAGTACTTATTTTATTGGATAATGTGTAATTTAAAATTTGTAAAATGTATTTATTTCTTTGTTTAGTTCATAATCTAGGATAAAATCATTAAATTTAATGTTTTATTTTTTATAATACAAAAGTTATTTTAAAAGTACCAAAATTGATTTTTTTTTTACTCAAAGTGCTTTTAGCATCAAAATTTTCACTTCTAATTTCATTCAAAAGTACTTTTAGCAAAAAAAATGCTTTTTTACCAAAAGCACCATAACTCCAAATGGGGCCTTAGACATAAAAGAATCTAATAGACAGAATACACTATTAAAGTGAACATTGTAAGGAACAATTCATAGCGATGTTTTTAGAACTTCAACAAAATTTTTGTGTTTGTACTTTTCCCCCACAAAAAAAAAAAAGAAAAAGAAAAAAGAAAAAGAAGAAGAAATTAAAATCGTTCAACCATAAGCATTTAAGGTGTAAGTGACAAGATCATGACTTTAAACTAATCTACCTAAACATGAAAGCAGTCGTCCATGACTAAAATCAGTTGATCTTTCATAATCTCATTCTCATGTAATTCCCAAAATCAACTGAAGCTAGCACCAGCATGACTTATTTGATAAGCTGGGATCCACTACATCAAAGTCTGGAATCATTATTAAGATGTGGGCCAAAAAAATAAAAATTTTCTAGTATTAGATTGTTCGAAGGTTGATACTAGCACGCCAATATTTACTAATTCTATTTGCATGAGTCAATAAAGTCTCTATGAAAATCGGTCCAATGTGAATATTTTGTGCCTAATTCGATAAAAGAGAGGTTCCTTCTCATATTATTTTGATGGAAAAAAATGACTTTTGATGCTTTACAGTTTTCATATTTCATCACTACGTCAAGTAGCTGTCGTAATGTGATTTTGTTAAAAAACTTAAGAAACGGATTACTATATCATCCCTCCAAAAGTCAACTCTAGTTTATTAATCATACTTATCTTTCAGTTAATTATAGACCAAAATCTCTTATTTTATTTTGTTTTAGTCTTTCTAGGTTAATTTTTTTTAGATGTCAGTGAAACTTTGTTTTGGTGAGCAAAAAGTCACTAAATTATGAGTAAATTTGCATCAAAGGGCATGGTAATTGATTAAAATAGGCACTAAGCCAATACACTGTACAACTTAAGTTTAAAAAAAAAAAATTTGTACAGCTGAAATAGTGGCTTTTCTTCTCACCAAGTACCATTACGGTTTTCTAGTGTGGCATTTTCTCAGAAAACGCCCTTAGATTTTAGAATAAGTGCCTCTAGTTTAGTATTTCCTTGTAGTACTGGATCCATTACGTAAGAACTTCCTACTTAGCATGACTATATGTATAAATCTTATATATGTAAATTGTTCATCTCTTTTGCTTTCCTTCTTACATGTAAAACCAAAATCGCCTAACAACATAATTTATATAACTTGGCCTGCCCTTCTCATGTCAACTAACAGGAATCACAATGAAGAACAAAAATAAACTGACGTAATGGAGGCAGATACTTCACCCCATATCATTCAATCACACCGACACTAGTGCCAGGTTTTAATTGCTTTTACTTTTTTGCACCGTATTAAAATATAATGTCTCACTTCAGGCTAAAACATTCAACAGCAATTTTAAAAATTTTCTAATTAATTTTTATTGTGATACACATTTTAATATTAGTTAGATGGCTTCTGCCCAGATATATATCAAGCCAATCTGATGTAGATGTAGTGGCAAAATTCTTTGTTGAAAGCTTGAAGTTTAGCACGATATACTTACAAATACTTTAGAAAGTCTACACTACTGTAAATAAATGAGAAGTTAACTTGTATTTTAGAACAATTTCCAATCCAGCTAATTGTAAACTCTGAGTTGCTTTTTTTCAGAAAAAATTGCGTAGCAGTTGTATACAACAATGATTGATTCCCAAAAAAAAAAAAATTAAGAAAAACAACAACAATGATTGATTTATAGTCTACTCCCATAAAAAAAAAAGGAAAGATAAATAGATAAAATCAAACTAGTACACTGTAATGAGCCAATGTATACATTTGCAACATGCACGTGTATTATTGATTGCCTGATGGGTGGTTCAGTGCTTTGAAGGAGACAAACTGTGTAGCAAAATTCAATAGTCAAAGTTGTGCTGTCCTGTCTGATTACAAAATCAAAAGGATTAAACTGATAAATATATCAGAATCAAACAATATTGACCATATCGAAGGCACTGTACCATTCTTCTCGGAGTTCTTGTTAGATCATAGATGAACGCGGAATCCCACTGGCTAAGTAGAATGTCAACATGAGGACAATGTTGACTTTCACTTTCTTTCTGTCCTGTTGTTAGAGAACTCTTTTGGGAAATCTAGGGCATTGAAAAGTATGGCCCGACCAACTCTCTTAGGGAAGCAGGGTAGTACAGGACTTTCTTGGGCTGTAAGTTGAAGATCAAATTCCTCGATTATTAAAATCTCTTGACTTGCAGTTAATTCAGAAGATGAAAATACTCATAATGCACGCTTCTGATCTAGAAGTATCATTCCCAAAGTATTTGTAGATTTCTCTTGACTAGGAGTAAGAACAGAAATAGATTAATAATTATTGTGTCGACACAAAAAAAAGGATATAAAATTAATTATTCAGGATGGGTGCATTGAAAATTTGCTTCTCTTATTTTTGATTGGAAAGTCTTTGCATTACAAAAAGTAAAATAAAATAAATTTCTTAAGAAGCTTGATTTTGGCTTTCTCTCCATTTCTTTCCAAGTTGGATAAAAGATTTCAACAGTGGAGGGACATCTCAAAGCTTCACATTACTATTGTTTCCTGTCCTAAATAAACTCTCTAACCATAGAAAATAAACCACTTTCTTTTCTCTTCTTTCATTGAATTCTTTCCAAATCTGTTCTCAAACGAGTTTGGATCAATTATGATAAATATATGCATATCTATTTTGTGAGAGTACTTTTGAAGAAATCTTTACACTTGGGAAGTAATGACAGGAATACCATTCATAATGAAAAGCATAGTCTAAATTCGATCTAGTCCATATAATGTTAAATTTTAGTCCTCACATTAGTGGGATTTGACAAGCAAAATCCTCCACTTGGAAGCTAAACTGTGGATCCTTCTTTGTTCTTGAGTCAAGACCGTGACGTCATAAACAACATATCTGATCAAATTTAGCTCTTGTAAATTTAGTTTAACAACATTTGAATGAAAATCTTTAGCTATAAGAACGTACGATTAACGTAAGCTTTTGCAACTTGTTGGTCCTCTTATTAAAAAAAAAAAAAGTTTTGAAAACCAATTAAAAACAAGTAATTCATGATTTTCTATCATCCTCAATCATTTACCGAGGGAAAAAAAAAAAGCAAATGACATCTTCAATCATTTTGTAGCTTACAGAACAATTCCCCATGACGGCAGCCACAAAATGGGGGAATATCTGGGTATACATTCCTCCTACAAGGAACTGGTTGTTGTAGAGTCAAAAGTTTTAAAGCTTGGGAAGTATTACTCACCATAGCAATGAATTCTTTTCTTTCCCCCCTTTTTGGGTGACTATTTCCCAGTTGCAGGAGGGGACCAATAAAGCTTATGTATACATTACCCACGTAATAAAAATGTCATGAACTGGTCGTAATCATAAATTCATTGACTTGAGCTGTCATCAATGGCTAGCTCCTTCAATTCCATTCCAATTCACACTAGCTAGAGAAAATGGTCGTAGAAGTACTTAGAAAATGTCTTTTATTGGTAAGATGCTATTATTTTGTCTATAAAAAGACCTTCCCCACGAAAATACTTGGTAGATTTCTTTACTCCAAATCGTACATGCAAAGTTGACAAACGGAGTGGTATCCATGCTCCTCACGTTGTAGATTCTTGGTTTCATGCTTCCAGCTGTTAATACATCTTATTATGTATAGGTCAGTTAAATATGACATTCTCCACCAAATATGAATACGTATCACTTTTCTGAGCAAGTACAGAGTCTATCTTTTTTATTCCTTCCTAACAAATTTGTGATTGAAAATCTTTACACATGCTATCAGATCACAAGTTAGTAATCTTTTGAAGGAATGTTAATTTATTTTTATAAATTAGTCAAAAGAAGCAAGATAAATTCAAAGTTCACATGGTATTATTAATGAGTACTTTCAAGGTCTCTATTATGGAAACTTCCTTGCATTGTTCATGTATACTAAAAATGTAGTGTCATGTACGCAAGTCTATTTTTTTCAGAGTGCTGAAGATAATATTTTGTTAACGGCAGATGAAAATTAACCTTAAGCCGACAACCTTTTTTGTAAAAAATATTCAGTAAGTTAAAACAATTATTAAGCTACTAAAATACCACGAAGTTTTTGTCTTTGTTCTAGTGACTTCAGAAGCATGAACTTCTGAAAAATTGCCTCCTTAAGTAGGGGGGCATACAGGCTTCTTCTACGAGGTCAACTTTGCAATTGGAGTCAAAAGAATTCATCTCAAGATTAATTGACATGCCAATCAAGCACCAAATATTGGTATCATCATGTCAAAAAATACAAGAGTACTGTTTCAACATGTGCAGACAACTGACATTAACTTTCTATGCTTGATTTATTATAAGAAAAGTCTAACTTATTAGACCTGTTTGGATTGCAATTATTCACTAAAAGAATTTTACATTTTTTATGAACATATTTTTTAATCACTTTTTCACCACACATATGACAAATTGTTACAATATCTTTTTCTATAAAACATCTAAAAATAGCAATCCAAATGAGTTCTAAACAATTCAGCAGCAATTTTTTGAATACACATCTTTTGTATGGAAATAATTTATCCAGTCGAACCAACTGGTGGTGACATTATACACCTCTCCCTGATAGGACAAGGATATACAGAACACTTTTTCAGAGACAAAGTAACATTTCTAAATCAAAGCATTTACACGGAATTTCAAAGTCACCGTTATGCTAAGTTGCAAAGCTTATGCAAACATTTAATATTATACTGTTTAGGATATAACAACTTAGAGCATAATCCTCAAACTAGGACAATTAAATAACGAATGTTCACAATTGTCAAAGCAAAGTACAGTTTGACTACAACCATTCCAACGTGTACAAGATATTCAACTTTTACAAGGTTGTTACAAGAATTTGAAGACATTTGCTTTACTTTCATCTTCCATGAGCGGGGAGTTGAAAATGAAGGTCCGAGGGCTATAAAAAGGCGGTCTGAGGCTGCCTAGAAGCATATCAGCCGAAAACCAGATTTTGTAGTAATGGGGACCAAAGCAATGCGGTCTAGGCTGACTCCTCTCGTTACCACCGTTTTGGTGCTAATTGTTGCTCTTGGCTTCCCACCAGAAACTGCAGCTGATTCTTACCAGTATTCATCTCCTCCTCCTCCTCCTTACCACTATTCCTCACCACCACCGCCTATACATTCACCCCCACCACCACCTCCAGTTTATAAGTCACCCCCACCACCGTACCACTACTCCTCACCGCCACCTCCAGTGCATTCACCTCCTCCACCACCTGTTTACAAGTCACCTCCACCACCTCCACCAGTATATAAGTCCCCACCACCACCTTACCACTATTCCTCATGCCTCCGGTTGCGTTCCACTCCACCACCACGGTTTATGGTCACCACCACTGCACACCTCGGTTGCGTTCACCTCCACCACTGGGTCCTTTACCGTCTCGGGTTTATGGGTCTCACCCGCCTTGCTGCTCACTCGGTTGCGTTCGCATCCGCCGCGTTTTCAGGTCCTTCATCGGTTTATGGGTCCTTTACTGCTGCTCACTCCGGTTGGTTCCCCTCATCCGGTTTATTGCATCATCACCATCGCATCCGCGGTTTTATGGGTTCCGCCCATCGCTGTTCCTCACTATCGGTTGGTTCATTTTATGGGTCCTTTAGCATCATCGGTTTATTTGCCGCTGCTCCTCACGTATCGGTTGCGTTCGCATCATCCGCCGCCTGTTTGCAGGTCGCATCACGCCGCCGCCGCTGTTCATCGCACTCGGTTATTCGTTTTACCTTTACTCACTGCTCACTCGTACCTCCGGTTGCGTTCATCTCCGCCGGTTTGCAGGTCCTACTCATCCGGTTTATGGGTCACCGCTGCTCATCGCATCATGCGTTTCATCCACCATCCCGCGGTTATATGGTTCCCACCACCGCTGTTCATCACTCGGTTCATTTCACCACCGCCGGTTTATTCCACCGCATCATCGGTTTATTACTGCTCCTGCCATCGGTTGCGTTTCACTCCCCATCACTTTTACTCACGGTTTTCAGGTCCTTTCACCTCATCGGTTTATGGATTTTACGCCTCTCACCTCCCCAGGTCCTTTACCCATCATCGGTTTATGGGATCACCATCGCATCTCTCCACCGTAGTCCCCACCTTGCCACTGTTCTCATCACCTCGGTTGCGTTCCCTCCATTTACCACTGCTTCCTCACCACCTATTTACAAGTCACCTCCACCACCTCCTCCTGTGTACAAGTCCCCTCCACCACCTTATTATTATTCCTCACCACCACCTCCGGTTGCGTTTCACCTCCACCACCGGGTTTACAATCGCACCACCTCCCCGGTTGTGCAGGTCCCTCCACGCTCCCCCAGGTCTCCACCACCACCAGTCTACAAGTACAACTCACCACCACCTCCTCCCCCAGTCTACAAGTCACCTCCTCCGCCAATTTATGAGTACAAGTCACCACCACCTCCTCCCCGTTATACAAGGTCCAGCCTCGCAGGTACAAGTCACCACCACCTCCTCCCCGAGTTTACAAGTCTCCCCAACCCCCACCTCCGGTATACAGGTCTCTACCACCACCAGTTTACAAGCACATGTCTCCACCACCACCTTCTTCGGTTTACACGTCACCTCCACCACCTCCTCCGGTTTACAAGTCTCTTCCACCTCCAGTTTACAAATACAAGTCTCCTCCACCGCCCCCTCCAGTGTATAAATCACCACCACCACCTGTTTACAAGTCTCCACCTCCTCCAGTTTATAGTTCCCCACCACCACCAGTCTACAAGTCTCCACCTCCACCCTACCATTACTACTACAATTCTCCTCCTCCTCCTTTGCACTACTAAGCAATTGTATCCAAGTTTTGAGGTAATAACGCTTAACCAATATGTAAATTTTTGTATGATAAATCTTATCTGCCATCTGTTTCATGCTAAGTACGTACACTTAGTCCATGAGAATGACTAGTAGAGGGTTTTCTGAAGAACGAAGGGAAAACATTAATTTTCTGTTTGTTTCTAAAAACTTGTGCGTTAAAAAGTTCAAAGAATTGTTAAACATGCTTATCAACTTGCACATGCACATTGCTGACAGCCACCTAAAATTTTTGCAGGCAAAGGAGAAGAGAATGAGTGTTTCAGAGCTTCATGAAGATGTGGATGAATAAGGGATAAAAGCCCAACGCTAGGATGTTTCAAGTTTTTCAATGTTTCCATTTGAATTTGTAAATTGATGTTAGCGACTTAATGAATTCCCTGTTTGTGGGGTTCTGTTGTTGCACGTACCGTGCCGTACATGTTTCATGTTTGTAAGGATTTTTATCCTATTGGCAAATCGCCTGCTCAATCCAATAACTGATAATTCATTTCATGTCATTTGAGTCAACTTCTCATTGTTCTACTATTTATGTTACAAAAATATTTCCCTCTTTTTCTTAGACTATTAAAAATTTTTAAAAATATTCTATGCAAGTTAAACTTTGCCGACAAAAATTTAAAGATGCATAAAGAATTAATTTTCTATACACAGGTATGTATACATTTTCATTATTGGATGCATGACAACTAATTTGAATTTGAAATTCAAATTTTACACATGTATCATATATTCAATTATGATAGTATATGTAAAATTAACTCATTTTATAATATCTACTTAAACTTGGATATACAGGATCAGCTCATTTTATAATATCTACTTAAGCTTGGATATATTAAAGTTTGCCCCCAGGATTAATTTTCTACTTTCATCTATGGTCTCTCTCTATGAGCCGATCCATATAGCTAGATTAGACTGTAGTCCTCACATTAGTAGGATTTGACACCCAAGATTCTCCATTCGAAGGTAAAATGTAGATACTTATATTTTTTAATAATTCAAGACCCTACTGTCACAAACGGAACGACTGATCAAATTCGATCACCTGTAAGTCTAATTTAGCAACATTCAAATGGAAACTTTAGCTAAAAGATTTATGGTTGAGCTAAGCTTCGCACACCAATAATAAACAAGTTATTCCTGCTTTTCTAACATATGCAATCATTGATCAAAAAATAAAAAACATATCTTCAATTATTTTATAGCTTACCGGGCAGATTAACCCCTACGTGAACCAATTCGAGCAGAACCAACAATATGGATGAATATCTGGATATCCTTTTTTCCAAAATCCTAATCTGGTTGTTTTGGAATCGAATTTTGTTGCTTCTCTCTCTCTCTCTGGTATATAGTTCCTTTTTTAACCCCTCTGTTAAGCTTATAATGCATATAATTACAAAGATAACAAAGGTGTCTTGAATAGTATCTGTAGAACCCAAAAAATTAATCAAAAAGGCATAGGAGATAAATTTTCTAAAAACAATGTACGTGGGATAGAGGGAGAAGAGGCAATTTATAGACGTACAAGTATGTGTGGGAGAAGAGAAATAATATCAATAATATATATCAATAATCACACATATTAACAAGACTCTCAAATTTTACTTTTCTCAACTGATAACAATAATAAGACTTCCTATTTATAGAGTAGATGGTTTGGTAAACAAGTCTTATAATCATAAGAAATTTCCTAATCAAATACTAATTTCTAAACAATAAAACTACCATAACTTGATCCCATTAGAATTACCAAAAACTTAACGTGACTAAATTACTACTAAATAATAATATAGAAATTTCTAGTTTTGAACCTTGATTTAACATGCCGACATTGCCTCTCTTAAATCAATCTCTATCAAGTCAGGTCCAACACAATCACGATCAATCTCCCTTGCAAAATTTGCCAATATCACCTTATACTGGTTTTTTTATGTTCAAATACTTTCTTGTTGCAATAATTCACGCACTTGGATAGACTGTTTTTGTCGCACAATTTTGATGTCAATTTATGATAACTCACCTTGTGATCTTGTTAATTATATCTTAACTAACAGGATTCTTTTGCGATCTCCTTTGCCACCTTGAATCAATTTAACGATTCTCTTAGTCCAATCTTATGGTCTCCAATCTTCATCAACTCCACACTTCAGGACCAATCTCGTGGTCTAACTCAATCAATTTATTTTTTCCGAGCAAACCTTATGTTCTAACTCTAACGATAGAAAACATCCATGACTAATTTTGTAGTGGGCCAATTCTTCAATGTTCACAGGCACCCCAAGATTAATTCATAAATCTAAGGCTCTTATACCAGATGTAGAACCCAAAAAATTAATCAAAAAGACATAGGAGATAAATTTTCTAAAAACAATGTATATGGGATAGAGGGAGGAAAGGCAATTTATAGACGTACAAGTATGTGTGGGAGAAGAGAAATAATATCAATAATATATATCAATAATCACACATAATAACAAGGCTCTCAAATTTTACTCTTCTCAATTGATAACAATAATAAGACTCCCTATTTATAGAGTAGATGGTTTGGTAAACAAGTCTTATAATCACAAGAAATTTTCTAATCAAATACTAATTTCTAAACAATAAAATTAACATAACTTGACCCCATTAGAATTACCAAAAACTTAACGTGACTAAAATACTACTAAATAATAATATAGAAATTTCTAGTTTTGAACCTTGATTTAACATGCCAACAGTATCAATATATCCATTGACTTGAGCTGTCATCAATTTGGCTACTTCGACTCCATGAGGCCTTTCCAATTCACAGTAGGTAGAAAATGGTAATAAAAGTACTCAGAAAATGGTATCATAAAAATCCATTGCTTCTATTTATTGCTACGATTTTTTTCTCTATAAAGAGACTTCCGAACGAAAATTCTTGGTAGATTTTGTTTCTCCAAGTGGTGCATGAAATATTAATATATTCAACTATCAACTTGATTGATAAAATACCCTTTTTTGATGAAGATTTCATCCTTCCAACTATTAAGTCATTCTATGAATTCGAAATGACTAATCTTTTCAGTTGGCTAGCGACACTATCAGAACAGTAATTGTCCTGTTAGAGTGATTTTTATTCAAATATCAACACTACTCAATTGGTCAAACCCATATATTTTCATCGATTTTTTTGGACCCATTATCCTCTAATTACTCTTTTTTTTTCTCTCATTTCCACTCCCATTCCCCCGCCTTATGATCTTTCTACAATTGTCCTATTTTACAATTTTTTTCATTTTTTTGAGACTTTTGCAACATTCGTTTCAAGATTTTTTGCATAATATTTTTCTTTTCTTCAGTCTTACTATTTCAATCTTATTATTTCTCCATCACTATCAGTAACTTCTTTCCCTCTTTTTTTCATTTCTTTTTTGGTTTTATTATATTATGTTTCCTATCAAATATTCTTTACTTACAGTTTTTTGGAGTGATCATAAATTTTGATTAAATTTGGGATGCAATTTTTTTGTAATTATGGTGAGATTCAAGTTCTCATTTTTGAGCAATTTTTGTTGCAATTATAGCAATATTGTAGGTTTTTTGTTTTGTATTCCTTTTTTTTTTGTAATTCACTCCGATTTTTATTCATATATTCTTGTTTCTAGATTCTACAAACGAAAAAAAGAATTCGTAATCAGTTTGAAGAAAATAATTTGCACTACTCAAGTGGTGACATTCAATAACTACAACAAGTTGGCCCAGAGAATGTTGTTGAATTACTTGATTCAAAGTTAAAATATAATTTTGAAAAATAAAAAATACGAGAGTTTTGAAGCGAAAGAATTATAATATAAGAAAAGATTATGGTAAAAAACTCAAAACCAAATCAGTGAGTTATGAAAATAATAGGTAAATAAATTAAAGAAAGAGAAAAAGAAGGCAAACCAGTCAATTGATTAGAGAGAGGAGAAAAAGAGTAATCAATTGACAATAGACTCCAAAAAATCAATGGGAATATATGGATTTGACCAACTGAGAGTAATGTTAGTCTTTGAATAAAAATCGCTTTGGCAGAAAGATTACTACTCTGCTAGTATCACTATCACTAGCCTTTTTAGTTCCATTCTCCAACTAGAGAATAAGACATCTTAAATATATGTCAGCTAAATATTATATTCTCCACCAAATATGAATACCTATCACTTTTCTGAGCAAGTGCATAGTCTATCATTTTTAGTCCCCACCAACAAATTTGTGGTTGAACATGTTTACATCCTACAAGTCAATAATCTTTTAAGAACATGTTAAATTAATTTGGTCGTAGGAATAGTCAAAGAAGTATGTTAAAGTTAGTAATCTTTAAAATAATTTGTTAGAGTTATTCGTACAAATTAGTCAGAGAAGTAGCATAAACACCGTGATGAAATTAATAATACTTTTAAGGTCTCTATTATGGAAATTTGCATCGATCAATATACACTAGGCATAGTTGTATGCACGTCTATCTTTTTGTACCTTGCTTCCTTGCCTTTAGTAGCCTGCAGATGTTTATATTAAAAATAGATGGTATACCAAAAATGTAGTATGCACCTTTATCTCTTCGGATTGCTCAAAAATTATATAGTTAATAATAGGGAATTTAACCATAAATTAATAACGATCATGAAGTAATATATATTAGTAAGTTAACACAATTACGCAATTTTCTTTTTTTTTTTGTAAATTCAAATTTTGTTAATAAGAAATGAAATAGGCAGTACGCTTTACAAACGGTAAACTAAATCCTACCGCAAGTCTAGGACTTTGATTATGTCTATACATATAAACTTTCTCGGCTTGATGTGCTATAAGAAAAATCTGCCTAAACATTTTGATAGCATTTTTCCAAAAACAGAAGATGGAAATTTGCCCATTTGTACTGGGGAATTCATGATCCTTCCTCATGCTAGTCTATTTTTAATTCTTGGAAAAAAGAATACTCACCTCACAAACACAGCCTGCTCATCTTCTCTGTCCCACAGAATTCTAGAAAGTTAGGTGGGAATGTTAATTACATTTCAAAATTCACTGCTGCAATAACTATTTCAATGGCTTACTACATGGTCATCCTTTGGAACCCTTCCTGCCTCTTCACATATCCCTTATTGGATGCACATTTTTTCTCTAGTTAATCATGTCCCAACTCATTTCTTTACAATTGCACCTTTTATCACCTCCAAAAGGTGTCGACACGATCTTTACCTAGAAAACTATTCACCGACTCGCGATTGATGTCAGAAATTCTAAGACGAATTCTAGTTTATTTCGAATGAATGCTGTTTTGCACTCTTCAATTGTATCCCCATTTTTACTTTAATTTTAAAGTATAAATTGTGACATTGTAATCCCTAAACTATGAAAGCCCTCCTATTTAAGTACAATCATTAACACAATATCCAAAACTTGTAATACTAGAAAAGTGAAAAGCATCCATAACAAAAAAAGCGTTCCAAAATTAGAGAGAAGAAAGGAATTTTGCAACCAAAGTATGTATCGAGTCATACATGAGAGACCAAAGTGTCAAAATCAAGAGTTTAGGCATAAAAAAAATTAAGGTAGAGTTTAGTGATTGAAAATTGTTTCAATTAGAGTTTAGGTATCAAATGAGAATAGAGGTATGGCTGAAGGCCATGGATGAAATTAAACTAATGGTCACAGATTTTCTTCTGTTTTAGGGGGAAGGGTGGTCTGAGAAGGGGCAGCATCTCTCTAAAACGGTCATAAAAAATTAGGCATCCAAAGAAAAATTCTCAAAATTGTGGTATCATTCCAGTAAACAAGTAGCAAAAGATTATCTCTACGACTTGTTACATGAAAAGGATCAATCAAAGAGTACTGTTTCCTTCTACCTAAAAGATGAAAAAGTTCTGTTCCACTGTTTTCGTAATCCTTTTGCAAGTCTGAGCATTTAAATTGTGAGAACTCAAATCAAATTGATTTAAGCACACATGATCACACAACCAACTCAAAATTTTCAATTGCTTTTTTTTAATCTTTTATTGGGGGTATTTGTAATCCTTGTGTTATGGTTTTACCATGATTGAATCAATTAATGATACTAAAGTTAGAAGGGGTAATATTGAGCTAGATGTAGGATTGAGAGGTTTTCCCATTGAGAGCACAAGGAAAGAACCCCCACATTGTAAGGCAAATATGGGGCAAGGGTACAAAATGGCCTCTCTCTTTACCACTCTTCTAGTGTTACTAGTGTCCCTTAATTTGCCAGCCCAAACCTATTGTGCCTGTGAAAAAACAAGTAGAAACCACAGGAAGAGGAGGATTTCTTCTTCTCCACTACCGTCTCCTCCATATCATTACAAGTTCTTCTTGGACAATGTTTATTCAATTTTCTTAATTCACCGATAACTAATTTCAATTGCTGACTTGATCTATGTACCTAGATCTATATTGTTCACAAAATTCGACTACAGCCGACATTATTGGAATATTCAAGTTTGTAAAGTGGCAATCAAATCCAAATTACAAACGAAAGTACCGAGAGAAATTAAGCAGGTTGCGAATTGCGAGGATATAAATAGTGGTATTCGCCCTGTAAAATTTTGAATGACACCTCTCAATGTTTAATAACCTTTCTGCAAACTGTAATTCGTACACTCCATTATTGAGCCGATCCCTTTGATTAGAACTATACACATAGAAGATTACACCAAACAATGTCACAGTAGAATGCATTTACCATCTATAACCTGCCTATTTTTCTCCGTGGTCCCTGCCATCATTTTCAGCAATAACTAATAGCAAAGCTTTTCCTTGCTGCCAAATCCCTTAGCCCATTAATGTCAAAGGACTAGCTAATCGTAGCATCGGAGGTCACTGACGACAATGTGGAACAATGCACTTACAGGCCTATAAGGAACCAATGGTCCCTTGGACTGTTAACACCACAAAGACTTTTTAAGGTTTTTTTTTTTTTTTGAGTAGTCAAGGGTTCAAACTTTACCTCCTATCAATTTGCTACCTACATGTGAGTTCTCCAAATCCATACAAGTGCGTAATGCACTAGTCTGGTCTGATTGTGATTTGGTCCTCATCTAGACTAAAGTAGGAGTAGAAATGCTCCAAATCCATGTAGGTGCGTAGTGTACCCATTTAGTCCTCGTTGGCTCACGTTAGAGGAGCAGGAGTCGAAATGAACTAAACTTTAGTCCCCATTGTAGGAGTAAGAATAGGATAGAGTAGGAGTAGGAGCATAGTAAATGTTGCCGATCAACAAAAGTCCCCTTGTAGGAGTAAGAATAGACTAGATTAAAGTAGGAGTAGGAGTAGATTAGATATTGCCGATTGACAAAAGAAAAAAGGAAAAGAAAAAAAACTTACTAGCCCAAAAAGGCATTGCTTCTACGCATGGTGGAGCAGCCTTGAAGCAAATTATTTCCTTTGACTACTAAAAAAAAAAATCGAAGAAATAAATATCACTTTGTACTTCTAACATTTTTATAAGCTTTACTCCATAGTTCTAAATTCTATGTTCAATTTTTGCAACCAAAGTTTTTAAAATATCATAGATCATATCCAAAGTTGTTAAAATATCATAGATCATATAAACTATGTTTAGAATATTCTTGAAGGTGGATAAAAGCTATGTGCGTAGACCTTTTTCTTTTTAATAGCCAAAGATTAAAATTTTTCACTATTGAGGATGAGGAACATGGTGGTGCTCAAAAGCATATCTTTCGTCAGCTTTCAGTAACAATGTTTTTAGTTTGTAACGAATTGGTAAATGTACAATTAATTGGTAAAATTGGAATATACAGCATTTAAATGGGAGTGGAAATATTTAATGGATCACTTTTTTATACACTTTCAGTGTATTTTTTTTTTTACACTAGCATGTTTGGATTATGCCCTATAACACAAATTTAAATTTGAAATTCAAATCATGCGTATGTGACACGCATCCAAAGCTGCTAGTGTAAAAAAATTATTACACTATCAGTATATAAAAAGTTAATCCATATTTAATATGATTTAAAGAATCTGAAATGGAATTTTACAATGAAAGATGATAGGGTTAATTCCGTTCTATATTTTTGAACTATCTCTTAATTCTCACTTTGGTCTAAACTTTAGTTTGAGACACTTTAGTCCCTGAAGTGTTAAACTTGTACTCACATTAGTCCAATCATTCACGAAAGAAAGTGCGGTAAAAGTCTACCTTCTTTTTTGTATCGTAATTGCTACTCTTACCATATTACTAAAATTAGAATATTCCCTTAATGAAGAGCGACAGTTTTTTATTAGTTTTGTGTATTTTGTTAAGGGTCGAACTATTTTTGGACCAATATAAGTCGTTAGGAAGCAAAACATCAGTTCAAGGAACAAATGATAATAGAATATGGTTCAGTGGTACAAAATGAATTTGTTTTGTGAAGGTAATAGTAATAAAAAATTCTTCCCACCAGTCAATATCTAACATTACTATTGTGGTGTGCTTGTATAACTTTTTGGAGGCAGAGATTTCAATATGCTTCCAATATCAGAAAATGGGGTTGATTTCTTTTTCTTTTTTTTCTTGCACATTTTAATTAGGATTTTATAAATTGAATCAAGCCATGATTACTTTAGGGTCCATTCGAGATTGCAATAGTTTGTCGAAAAAAGTACTTCACCGGTAGAGTGTTTAATAAAAGCACGTATTATGTGTTTAAGTACTTTTAACTGTATTGTTTGGATACTAGTTCAATAAGTACTTATCATTTTAGATAATGTGTAATTTAAAAATTTTAAAATGTATTTATATCTTTGTTTAGTTCATAATCTAGGATAAAATCATTAAATTTAATTTTTTTTACAATACAAAAGTTATTCTAAAAGCATCAAATTTATTTTTTGCTAAAATTACTTTTAACATCAAAAACTTCACTTCTAATTTTATAAAATGATGTTCGTTAAACATTTCAGAAGTACTTTTAGCACCCAAAACTAAAAGTGCTTTTTTATCAATAGCACTGCAACCCCAAATGAGGTCTTCGACGTAAAAGAGGCAAAATTTATCTAATAGACAGAATAAATTACTAAAGAGAACACTGTAAGGAATATTTCGTAGCTTTGTTCTTAGAACTTCATTAAAACTTCTGTACTTGCACCTTTCCAATTAAAAAAAAAAAAAAAAAAAAGAAGAAGAAGAAATTAAAATCGTTCAACCATAAGCATTTAACGTGTAAGTGACAAGATCATGACTTTAAACTAATCTACCTAAACATGAAAGCAGTCGTCCATGACTAAAATCAGTTGATCTTTCAAAATCTCATTCTCACGTAATTCCCAAAATCAACTGAAGCTAGTACCAGCATGACTTAATTGATAACCTGGGATCCACTACATCAAAGTCTGGAATCATTATTAAGATGTGGGCCAAAAAATAAAATTTTTCTAGTATTAGATTGTTCGAAAGTTGATACTAGCACACCAATATTTACTATTCTATTTACATGACTCAATAAATATTTTGTGCCTAGTTCGATAAAAAAGAGGTTTCTGTTCATATTTTGTGACTTTTGAGTGCTTAACGGTTTTCATATTTTATTACTACATCAAATTGACTAGTAGCTCCGCGTTAAGCAAAAGCTTAAAGGAAGGATTACTATATCATCCCTCCAAAATTCAACTCTAATTTATTAATCATATTTATCTTTTAGTTTCAGAGCTAATTATAGACTAAAATCTCTTATTTTATTTTGTTTTGGTCTTTCTATTATTTTAGATGTCGGTGAAACTTATGTTTTGGTGAGCAAAATGTCATTAAAAAAAGCCACTAAATTATTAGTAAATTTGCATTAAAGGGCATGGTAATTAAATAAAATAGGCACTAAATCAGTACATTGTACAACTTAAGTTAAAAAAAAAAAATTGTACAACTGAAGTAGTGGCTTTTATCTAGAAAAGTACCATTACGGTTTTCTAGTATAGAATTTTCTCAGAAAACGCCCTTAGATTTTAGAATAGGTGCCTGTAATTCAGTGTTTCCTCATAGTACTAGATGCATTACATAAGGACTTCCTACTTCGCATGACTACACACACATATGTATATGCATATGTATGTATATATGTATGTATGTACACACACATACATATATATGTGTGTGTGTGCGCGCGCACGTACGTACGTATATGTGTATGTATGTTTATGTATATGTGTATATAAAATTTTCATTTCTTTTGCCTTCCCACTTCGTACACATAAAATTTACACAAAATTACCTACCAACATAATTTATATAATTTGGCCTGCCCTTCTCAAGTCAACTGATAGGAATCACAATGAAGAACAAATATAAACTGATATAGTGGAGGCAGCTGGAACTTCACCCCATACTATTCAATCACAGCGACAGTATTGCAAGTTTTTAATTGCTTTTACTTTTTTTTCACCATATTAAAACATATAGTCTCACTTGAGGCTAAAACATTCAACAGTATTTTTAAAATTTTTTCTGATTAATTTTAATTGTGATACACATTTTAATATTAGTTAGATTGCTTCTGAGCAGAAGTTGATATTCTGGATCAAAGCAATCTAATCTAGATGTGTGGCAGTATTCTTTGTTGAAAGCGTGAAGTTTAGCACGATGTACTCACAAATACCTTAGAAAGTCTGCACTAAATAAATGAGAAGTCAACTTGTGCTTTAGAACAATTTCCATTGCAACTAATTGTAAACTCTATGTTGTTTTTCTTGGAAAAAAATTGCGCGGCAATTGTATACAACAATGATTGATTCCCAAAACAGAAAAAAAAAAAAAAAAAACAACAACAACAAAAACAATGATTGATTTATAGCCTACTCCCACAAACAAAAAAGAAAGAAAAAAAGATATAATCAAACTAGTACACTGTAATGAGCCAATGTATACATTTGCAACATGCAAGTGTATTCTTCATTGCATAGTAGGTGACACAGTGCTTTGAATGAGACAAAACGAGTAGCAACAGTCAATAGTCAATTGCACTGTTCTATATTAGCACAAAATCAAAAGGATTAGACTGATGAACATGTCGGAACCAAACAATATTGGACCAGGTCGAAGGCATTGTAGCACTCTTCTCGGAGCTCTTGCTAGATGAACGCGGAATCCCGCCGGCTAAGTAGAATGTCAACGTGAGGATAATGTTGAATTTCACTTTCTTTCTGTCCTGTTGCTAGAGAACTCTTTTGGGAAATCTAGGGCATTGAGAAGCATGGCCCAACCAACTCTCTTAGGGGAGTAGGGTACTACAGGAATTCCTTGGGCTGTAAGTTGGAATATCAAATTCCTCGATTATTAAAATCTTCTGACTTGCAGTTAATTCAGAAGGTGAAAATATTCATTCATAAGAAATGTTATTTGCACTCCCATTTTTATTAATTACATTTTCACTATTGTTTTAATCATATAGTTTTTTCATTTATTAGACGATATGACAAAACAAATGGTAGTAGTGCAAATAACAAAAAATGGAGTGCAAGTAACATCTCCCATATTCATAATGCACTCTTCTAATCTAGAGGTATCGCTCCCTAACTATTTGTAGATTTCCCTTGACTAGGAGTAAGAACAAAATTAGATTAATAATTAGGGCTAATAACACCTTGCCCCCCTGAACTAAGGGGGTAGTCACACTTTACCCTCCTCAATCTTAGATATATACATACCCCCCATAAAAACTAGTCAAAGTTAAAAATATAAAAAAGATAAGTGTAATGATATTATTACCCTTTTATGTCATGAACTTATTTATAACTTAGTCTCATTTCCCTTCATTGCCAAAAGATTTATAACTTCTCTATCATATCAATTATGAAAAAATATCAAACTAAAAAAGTTAAAGATGGTCAATATTTAGATTACATTCTTGAATTTTTTCTGTTAGATTAGTGGTCATTTTTATATATGTTTTGTTCAGTTTTTAGACTTTAAGTCAAACAAAATGGATAAATAACATAATATTAAAAATAAATAAAATGCCAAAATTTCAAAAAAGAGGGGGATAATAAGAAACTCATGTTTTAAAGTAGTTTTTTATTAATTTAGTTTATTTAAATTTTTACACTAATATTATTGGCAATTTTATTTATCAAATTAATCTAATATTAAATTTTTAATCAAATTTGCTAAAAATGGCTAATATGCCTTATTTTTAAACTAAGAGAAGAAAATTGGAGATTAAATAAAATTTCATTTTGAAAAAGAAAAAGTAATAATAGTAAACCACAAATATATCAACAAAAAATGAAAATAGTATTAGCCTAAATGTTCACGTAAATTAAAATAATAAAAAACTATTTTTTAGAACAGAAAAAATATAGTATTACCTCTTTTTAAAAGAAATTTTGTAATTATGTTTATTTTAGTATTATTTTATTTTATCCTTTTTTGGGCTTAAAGTATAATAAATTAAATAAAACATACATAAAAGTAAATATGAACCCATGAAGAAAAGTTTTAAAGATATAAACTAAATATAAACTTTGTTTAGTTTTTCTCAAAGATTCTTGTATAGTTAATACAATAGAGAATATGTATATTTTTAATAATTAAATGAAATAATATTAAGCAATAAATAATTCATGAATAAACGGACAACAATGTCATTGCACCCACTATTTTTTGTATTTCTAGCTTTGACTAGTCTTTGTAGGGGGTAAAGTGTATATATTTAAGATTGAAGGGACGTAAAATGTGACTACTTACTAAGTTCAGGGGGCTAATATGTTATTAACCGTAATAATAATTGTGTCGACACACAAAAAAAAACATAGATATAAAATTAATTATTTGGGATGTGTGCCTTGAAAATTTGCTTCTCTTATTTTTGATTGGAAAGTCTTTGCATTACAAAAAAAAAAAAAAAAAATCCTCAAGAAGCTTGATTTTGGCTCTCTCCATTTCTTTCCGAGTTAGATCAAAAATTTCAACGGTGGAGGGATATCTCAAAGCTTCACATTACTACTGTTTTCTGCCCTAAATAAACTCTCTAATTACAGAAAATAAACCTTTTTCTTTTTCTTTTCTTTCATTGGATTCTAAGTTCCCAAACGAGATTAGATCAATTATGATAAATATATGTATATCTATTTTGTAAGAGTACATTTGACGAAACAGTTACACTCTGGAAGTAATGACAGGGATGCCATTCATACTGAAAAGGCATAGATTGAATTTCGAGCTCATCCATATAAAGTTAAACTGTAGTCCTCACATTAGTGGGATTTGACAAGCAAAATCCTCCACTTGGAAGCTAAACTGTGGATCCTTCTGTGTTGTTGATTCAAGACCCTAATGTCATAAACAATATGCACGTCTGATCAAATTTTATGTCTTATAAATCTAGTTTAACAACATTTGAATGAAAATCTTTAGCTAAAAGAACGTACGATTAACCTAAGCCTTTGCAACTTGTTGGTCCTCTTATATATATATAAAGTTTTGAAAACCAATTGAAGAATAAGCAAATTCATGATTTTCAAACATCCTCAATCATTTACCTAGAAAAAAAATTTAAAAAAAAGACATCTTCAATCATTTTGTGGCTTACAGAACAACTTCCCCATTGTGAACCTCTTCAAACAACAGACACAATGGAGAAATATCCGGGTATACATTCCTCCTACAAGGAGCTGGTTGTTGCAGAGTCAATGTTTTAGCTTGGAAGTATAACTTATCATGACAATGAATTCTTTTCTTCTCCCTATTTTGGGTGAATATTTCCCAGTTGCAATATTTCCCCTTTTGGTCCCTCCGTGGGTGAATATTTCCCACGGAAGATATTTCTTCTCCGTGTGAGTGTTAACCTAACTTCTAACTGTAATGACTTTTGATTAAAAAAAAAAAATTCAGTTGCAGGAGGGGACCAAAAAAGCTTATATATACATTACCCAGATAATAAATATGTCATGAACTGGTCGTAACCATAAATTCATTGACTTGAGCTGTCATCAATGGCTAGTTCCTTCGATTCCAGGTCATTCCAATTCACACTAGCTAGAGAAAATGCTATTATTTTGTCTATCAACAGGCTCCCCCCCCCCCGAAAATACTTGGTAGATTTCTTTCAACATCTTCAATGATCAGCTTAATATTTTTCCCTTTTATGGAGTAGTATACACGTTGTAGATTCTTGATTTCATGCTTCCAGCTGTTGACACATCTTATGTATAGGTCAGTTAAATATGACATTCTCTACCAAATATGGATACATCTCACTTTTCTGAGCAAGTACAGAGTCTTATCTTTTTTATTCCTCCCTAACAAATTTGTGATTGAACATCTTTACATATGCTATCTTTTGAAGAAATGTTAATTTATTCTTATAAATTAGTCAAAGGAAGAATGATAAATTCAAAATTCACCATGGTATTATTAATGAGTACTTTCAAGGTCTCTATTATGCGAACTTCCTTGCATTGTTCATGTACACTAAAAATGTAGTGTCATGTACGCAAGTCTATTTTTTTCAGAGTGCTGAAGATAATATTTTGTTAACGGCAGATGAAAATTAACCTTAAGCCGACAACCTTTGTTATAAAAAATATTCAGTAAGTTAAAACAATTATTAAGCTATTAAAATACTATGAAGTTTTTGTCTTTGTTCTAGTGACTTCTTAAGAATTGACTCCTTAAGTAGGGGGCACACAGGCTTCTTCTACGAGGTCAAATTTGCAATTAGAGTCAAAAAAATTCATGTCAAGATTAATTGACATGCCAATTAAGCACTAAATATTGGTATCATCATTTCATGAAATACAGGATTACTGTTTCAACATGTGCAGACAACTAGACATTAACTTTCTATGCATGATTTATTATAAGAAAAGTCTAAGTGATTAGACTTTGTTTGGATTGCAATTATTCTCTAAAAAATTTTTACATTTTTTATAAACATATTTTTTTACTCACTTTTTCACCTCACATACCACAAATTGTTACAATATATTTTTCTATTAAAACTCTAAAAAGTAGCAATCTAAATGAGTTCTAAACAATTTGGTATCAATTTTTCAATAACCAAAGATGGAAAATTGGTTGCCCCTCTGTACACGACGGAATTCTTGATATTTCCTCATTCTAGTCTATTATAAAGGAAAATCTACATAAACTTTTCTATAGCAATTTTTCAATAGCTAAAGATGGAAAATTAATTGCCCCTTTGTACGAGGGAATTCTTGATCGTCCTCATTGTAGTCTACTATAAGGAAAATCTACCTAAACATTTCGACAGCAAGTTTTCAATAACAGAAGATGGAAAATTGATTGCCCCTTTGTCGTAGGGAATTCATGATCTTTCCTCATTCTAGTCTATTTGTCAATTCTCTTGGGCAAAGAAAAAAAAAAACTCATGCCTAAAATACACAGCCAGTTTATTTGCACTATCACGCAGTCAAGTTGATAGACATATATTCCCAATTTCGGGGCGCAAGCAATTTTGCTTATGAAAATTGACTGCTCAATAACTGGTCGATGGCTTATACTGCATGGTCAATTTTGTACCCTTCCAGCACATAACCGTTTTTAATTGTGCCTTGTTCCTCTAGGTAAGAATCTCCCACCTCATTTCTTTAGAAACCCACCATTTTTATCCCCTTTGAAATTCTCCTTTAAAATGTAAAACTATACACCGACTTGCACTTGACGTCAGAACGTCTAAGAGGAATTCTGCCATAGGCCGTGATGAGAAAATGATGATTTTGAATTATTATATTATACACATTTTCTTTTTTGCTACAAAAAAAGTTTGGTTGGGTTTGATTTTAATTACCATAAAAAATCAGAACATATCTCCACTTGGACTACAGGTCGCTTATAGGTGTTCTTATAGATCAGTCACTAACACAGTTATCACATTGACAATTGGTGCCTTCACCTGGATTATAGGTCACTTATAGATGTTTTACAGATCAATCACTAACATAGTTATCACATCGACAATTGGATTGGAACATATCACATTGGCAGTTGGATTGGAACATATGATCTTTTGTAAAAGAAGTGATTCATCCAATTGAACCAACTTGTGTTAATATTATATACCTACTCTTGATAGGAAGAGGATATATAGAAGAAAGTTGGGCCACGCCTAACACTTATTTAGAGACAAAATAACATTGCTAAATCAAAGCATTTACACGGAATTTCAAAGTCACCGTTCTGCTAAGTTGCAAAGCTTATGCAAAAACTTAATATTATACTGTTTGGGATATACAATCTAGAGCATAATCCCCAAACTAGAACAATTAAATAACGAATGTTCACAATTGTCAAATGAAAGTACAATTGGACGACAACCCATTCAAACGCGTACAAGACATTTAACTTTTCGTAGGTTGTTACAAGAATTTGAAGAGATTTACCATGCTTATATCTTCCATGTCCTGGGAATTGAAAATGAAGGTCTGAGGGCTATAAAAAGGCTGCCTGAGGCTGCCAAGAAGCATATCAGCCAAAAATCAGATTTTGCAGTAATGGGGACCAAAGCAATGCGGTCTAGGCTTACTCCTCTTGTTACCGCCGTTTTGGTGGTACTCGTTGCTCTTGGCTTCCCTCCACAAACTGCAGCTGATTCTTACCAGTATTCATCTCCTCCTCCTCCTTACCACTATTCCTCACCACCACCTCCAGTGCATTCACCTGCACCACCTCCTCCAGTTTATAAGTCACCCCCACCACCTTACCACTACTCCTCACCGCCACCTCCAGTGCATTCACCTCCTCCACCACCTGTTTACAAGTCACCCCACCACCTCCTCCAACACCTTGCTACTACTCATCATACCTCCACCTCCTCCACCACCTGCAGTCACCTCCACCTCACCACTCTAAGTTCCACTCACTGCCATTTCCCACTCACTCTCTCACCACTCTTCATCACTCCTCCTTACTCATGCACTCCAGAAGTCATCTCACTCTACCCCTCATTCACTTTCACCACTTAAGCTCAAGCCTCACTCTCCACTCACTCCCTCACCTCACTACCATCTTACTCTCACTCCCTCACTTGCCACCATCCTTCAGTCCACTCCTTTCACTCTACTCACCTCACTGTTTCACCACCACTCCTCAGCTCACTCACTACTCTCACCACTCACTCACCCTCACTCTCCTCCTTACATTCTTACCATTACCACCACTACTCACCACTCTCTCCTCCTCACCTTATCATTATTCCTCACCACCACCTCTAATGTTTCACCTCACCACTGGATCGCCACACCTCCCCTCTAGGCTCCCTCCACCACCTCCACCACCACCTCCCCCGGTGTATAAATCATCCCCACCACCTCCTCCAGTATACAAGTCTCCACCGCCACCACCACCTCCTCCTCCAGTTTACAAGTCACCACCACCACCTCCTCCAGTATACAAGTCCCCGCCTCCACCAATTTATGAGTACAAGTCACCACCACCTCCTCCCCCAATCTACAAGTCCCCACCTTTGCCAGTGTACAAGTCACCACCACCCCCACCTCCAGTTTACAAGTCTCTACCACCACCAGTTTACAAGCACATGTCTCCACCACCACCTTCTCCAGTGTACACATCACCTCCACCGCCTCCTCCGGTATATAAGTCACCACCACCACCTATTTACAAGTCTCCACTTGCTCCAGTTTATAGTTCCCCACCACCGCCGGTCTATAAGTCTCCACCTCCACCCTACCGTTACTACTACAGTTCTACTCCTCCTCCTTTGCACTACTAAGCAATTGTATCCAAGTTTTGAGGTAATAACGCTTAAACAATATGTAAACTTTTGTATGATAAATCTTATTTGCCATCTGTATCATGCTATGTACGTATACATAGGTCCGTGAAAATGACTAGTAGAAGGTTTTCTGAAGAACCGAGGAAAAACATTAGTTTTCTCTTTGTTTTCGAAAACTTGTGCGTTAAAAAGTTCGAAGAATTGTTTAACATGCTTGTCAACTTGGAAATGCACATTGCTGACAGCCAGCTAAAATTTTTGCAGGCAAAGGAGAGGAGATTAAGTGCTTCAGAGCTTCATGAAGATGTGGACGAATAAGAATAAAAGCCCAATGCGAGGATGTTTCAAGTTTTTTCTATGTTTCCATTTTAATTTGTAAATTGATTTTAGCCTACTTAATCAATTCCCTATTTGTGGGGTTCCTATTGTTACACGTATCATGCCGTACATGTTTGTAAGGATTTTTATCCTATTGACAAATCGCCTGCTCAATCCAATAACTGAAGTCATTTCATGTCCTTTGAGTCAACTTCTCAGTGTTCTACTATTTATGTTACAACACTTTTTCTCGCCTTCTCTTAGATTATTAAAAAATTTCAAAAATATTCTATATAAGTTGAACTTTTGCCTACAAAAAATTTGAAGATACTTGAAGAATTAATCTTCTATATGCAAACGTAGACGGCATATACATTTCCATCGTTAAATGCATGATAACTAATTTAAATTTGAATTTGAATTCTAAATTTGCACATGTATCATATATTCAATTGTGATAGTATATACATTTTCACTATATGTAAGATTAATTCATTTTATAATATCTATTTAAGCTTGGATATCTTAAAGTTTTCCCCAAGATTAATTTTCTAGTTTCACCTATGGTCTCTATCTATGAACCGATCGATATAGCTAGTTAGACTGTAGTCCTCACATTAGCGGGATTTGACACCCGAGATTCTCCATTGGAATGTAAAATGTAGATTATTATATTTTTAATAATTCAAGGCCCTACTGTCACAAACGGAATGACTGATCAAATTCGATCGCCTGTAAATCTAATTTAACTACATTTAAATGGAAAACTTTAGCTAAAAACATGTGGTTGAGCAAAGCTTTGCAAACCAATAAAAAAACAAGTTATACATGCTTTTCTAAAATATGCAATCATTGATCAAAAAAATAGAAAAGACATCTTCAATCAGTTTATAGCTTACGGGGCAAATTAATCCCTATGTGAACATCTTCAAACAGAACCGACAATATGGATGAATATCTGGATATCCTTTGTCCTAACTCCTAAGGGAATCTGGTTGCTTTAGAGTCGAAATTTTACCTTAGCTACCCAGGCAACTTTTTTGTTTCTTCTCTCTCTCTCTCTCTCTCTCTCTCTCTCTCTCTGTTTTTTGGTATATAGTTCCAAATTTGCCCCCTCTGTTAAGCTTATAATGCATATAATTCCGAAGATAACAAAGGTGTGTTGAATACTGTCAATATATCGATTGACTTGAGCTGTCATCAATTTGGCTACTTCGATTCCATGAGGCCTTTCCAATTCACACTAGGTAGAAAAAATGGTAAAAAAGGTACTCAGAAAATGGGATTATGAAAACCTTTTGCTTCTATTTATTGCTACGATTTTTGTCTCTATAAAGAGACTTCCTAACGAAAATTCTTGGTAGATTTCGTTACTCCAAGTGGTGCATGAAAAATTAATATCTTCAATTATCAGCTTGATTAATAAAATTCCGTTTTTTGGTGTAGATTTTATCCTTCCAGCCGTTAACACATTCTGTAAATCCGAATTGACTAAAGTTTTCATTTCCATTCTCCAACTAGAGAATAAGACATCTTATATATATCTCAGTTAAATATTATATTCTCTACCAAGTATGAATACATATCACTTTTCTGAGCAAGTGCATAGTCTATCATTTTTATTCCAGCCTACCAAATTTGTGGTTGAACATGTTTACATGGTATCAGATCACAAGTCAGTAATCTTATGTTAAATTAATTTATTCAGACGAATAGTCAAAGAAGTATGTTAAAGTTGGTAATCTTTAAAATAATATGTTAAAGTTATTCGTACAAATTAGTCAGAGAAGTGGCATAAACACCATGATGAAATTAATAATACTTTCAAGGTCTCTATTATGGAAATTTGCATTGGTCAATATACATTAAGCATAGCTGTATGCACATCTGTCTTTTTGTACCTTGCTTCCTTGCCTTTAGATGCCTGCAGATGTTTATATTAAAAATATATGTTATACAAAAAATGCAGTATCCACGTTTATCTCTTTGGATTGCTCAAGATTATATAGTTAATAATAGGGAATTTAACCACAAATTAGTAACGATCATGAAGTAATATATATTAATCATTTAACACAATTACGCAATTTTCTTCTTTTTTTTTTTGTAAATTCAAATTTTGTTAATATGAAATGAAATAGGCAGTAAGCTTTTACAAACGGAAAACTAAATCCAACAACAACTCTAGGAATTTGATTATGACTATACATATAAACTTTCTAGGCTTCATGTACTATGAGAAAAATCTGCCTAAACATTTTGATAGCATTTTTCCAAAAACAGAAGATGGAAAATTTCCCTCTTGTACTGTTGAATTCATGATCCTTCCTCATTCTAGTCTATTTTTAATTCTTCGGAAAAAGAATACTCACCTCACAAACACAGCCTGTTCATCTTCGCTGTCCCGCAGAATTCTAGAAAGTTAGGTGGGAATGTTAATTACATTTCAAAATTCACTGCTGCAATAACTAATTCGACGGCTGACTACATGGTCAACCTTTGGAACCCTTCCTGCCTCTGCACATATCCATTATCGTATGCACATTTTTTCTCTAGTTAATTATGTCCCAACTCATTTCGTTACAATTGCACCTTTAATCACCTCCAAAAGGTGTCGACACGATTTTTACCTAGAAAACTATTCACCGACTCGCGATTGATGTCAGAAATTCTAAGACGAATTCTAGTTTATTTCGAATTAATGCTGTTTTGCACTCTTCAATTGTATCCCCATTTTTACTTTAATTTCTAAAGTATAAATTGTGACATTGCAATCCCTAAACTATGAAACCCCTCTTATTTAAGTACGATTATTAACGCAGTATCCAGAACTCGTAATACTAGACAAGTGAGAAACAACCATAACAAAACAAAAATAAAAATAAAAAATTCAAAAATTGCAGAGAAGACAGGAATTTTGCAATCAAAGTGTGTCGATCATAGTTTAGGGACAAAAGTATCAAAATTAAGAGTTTAGGGATTCAAAAAGAATCAAGGTAGAGATTAGTGATTGAATTGTTTCAATTAGAGTTTAGGTATCAAATGAGAATAGTGTTATGGTGGAACTTGGAAGGGTAATATATAAATAACCGTTCTAAGATTGATGATATTAACGAGACAATGACCATTTTGAATTATTACCAACCTCTTCTTCATGGGAAAAGGAAATAGAGAAGAATGTCGGGCCTGGTCTAACCCTGTTTCGGAGGCAATACAACATTATGAAAGCAAGCATTCACACAAATATGTCAAAGTCACCAGTATGCTAGGTTGCAAAATTTTATACAAACACTCAATATTATATTGTTCTAAAAAGTTTGGGAGTATAGCACCCGAATTAGCAATATTAGATAATGAATGTTCACGATTGATAAAAGTTATCAAAGTTTGAGGACAACCCACTCCGACGTGGGCAAGATGTTTGGCCTTTGCAAAGTCAATCAGAGAAGCTGAAGAGGTTTTACTAAGCTTACATCTTCCAAGTCTTGGCAATAAAAAATGTAGACACAGAGTGCTATAAAAAGGGGGCTAGATGTTGCCCAGAAGCATATCAGCCCAAGACTAGATTTTGTGGTAATGGGGAGCAAAGCAAAAGCAATGGGGTCTAGGCTGACTCCTCTTCTTACCACTGTTTTAGTGGTATTCGTTGCTCTTGGCTTGCCTTCCGAAACTGCAGCTGATTACTACGAGTATTCATCTCCTCCTCCTCCTTACCACTATATCTCACCACCACCCCCAGTGCATTCACCTCCACCACCACCTATTTACAAGTCACCTCCACCACCGCCGCCAATATACAAGTCTCCACCACCACCACCTTATTACTATTCCTCACCACCACCTCCTGTGCATTCACCTCCACCACCACCTATTTACAAGTCACCACCACCACCTTACCATTATTCATCACCACCACCTCCAGTACATTCACCCCCACCACCACCTGTTTACAAGTCACCTCCACCACCTCCTCCAGTTTACAAGTCCCTGCCACCACCTTACCACTACTCCTCACCGCCACCTCCAATGCATTCACTCTCTACCACCTATTTATAAAGTCACCCTACTACTTTCCGCAGATATAAGTCCCTACTCACCACCTTACTACTATTCTCACTACTACTCTCTAGTGTATCTCACCACCACTCACTATCTATTTATAAGTTACTCCACCACCTTTTATAAGTCCTCACCACCACTACTTTACTATTATTCTCACCACACCTCTAGTGTATTCCACTCGCCACCACTATTTAAAGTCACCTTTCACTGTTAAGTCCCTACCACTCTTTACTACTACTTCCTCACCACCTTCAGTACCTCCTCACCACTAGCAAGTCACCTCCACCACCTCCTCCAGTTTACAAGTCACCACCACCACCCATTTACAAGTCTCCACCTCCTCCAGTTTATAGTTCCCCACCACCACTAGTCTACCAGTCTCCACCTCCACCCTACAATTATTACTACAGTTCTCCCCCTCCTCCTTCTCACTACTAAGCAATTGTATCCAAGTTTTAAGGTAATAACGCTTAACCAATATATAAACTTTTGCATGACAAACCTTATCTCTATCAACAGAAACTGCCGTGTGTATCATTCTAAGTACGTAAACTTGATCCATGAAAATGACTAGGGAAATGTTTTTTATAGAACGAAAGAAAACATTAGTTTCCCTCTGTTTCCAAAATCCTGTGTATTAAATAGATTAAAGTAAGTGTTGTTTGGCATGTTTATCAACTTGGAAATGCACATTGCTGACAGCCAACTGATTTTTGCAGGTAAAGGCGAGGAAAAATCTGTTTGAGAGCTTCATGAAGACGCAGAAGAATAAGAATAAAAGCCCAATACGAGGATGTTTTCAAGTTTTCCTGTGTTTAATTTTTAATTTGTAATGATTTTAGCGATTTCATTAATTCCCTGTTTGTGGGGTTCGTATTGTTTTACGTACCATGCCGTACATGTTTGTGAGGATATCCGTCCTGTTGGCCAAAGCCGGTTCCATACAATTAATGAATTCATTTCACTTCCAATGGTTCTACTATTTATATGTGTTACGACATATTTTCTCTCTTTCTCTTATATTTTGTCTTTGGCATTATTGAGTTAGTAGTAATACTAGGTCATTTTTTTTAACTATACAGTTTTGTCTAAAGTTAAGTTCATGTTTGTCTTTCTTTTATTCCCTTTTCAACTCAAAAGATACAATAGTTTGTGATCGTTGTAGTGGTGATATTACGAGCTGATACTTATAGTTTAAGGCAGAGACATGATACTAAGAACTATTTCACTGGAACATAAGGAAACATCATGAATACAGTAAGTCGTGGTTAATGCAACTATTTGTTAGTGAAATTTATAGTTACAAAACTCAAAAAACAATTTTTGACGGTGCTGTGACTAATTAATTAAAGACTTTATTGCCATAATTTATCCCTTACTAGTTTAAACTATAAATGATCTCAATATTTTTCTCCATGATAAATTAATTTTTGTCCATTTCTTTAAACTATGAAAGGAAATAATTAGTAAAATATCCTCTACTGATTACTCCATCAGCAAAAATTAGTTATACTCTTTTCCGGTAGTTTTAAAATCCCTTGGGCAATAAGAGTTTTAGCATATCGAGTGAATTAAGAACATAGATACTTCGTCCTGCATAGCAGGTCCTTGTTTAAGATGCAAGTGCTAAAATGCATGCACTTCATTAATTTGGGAAATTGCCATAGTTTTTCTTTAAGGATTTCGATTATTTTGTGATTCAAATTTTTCTTATTGGACAACTGGACTTAACTGAAAAGTACAATCAACTTTTGTCGAGAACACTTTTTCAATAAAATTTTTCATTTTCTCAATAAGAAAAAAAATATTCGTGCTTTTTTAACATATTCAATCACTGATCTGAAAAATTAAAAAAAATTAAAAACAAAGACATTTTCAATTACAGGGCAACTTCCCCATGTGAACCTCCTGGAGCAGATCCCATGACATGGAGGAATATCTAAATATACTTTTGTCCTAAAGGCTGTTTGCCTTGGAGTCAAAATTTAACCTTGATAATAACCTTGCCAACTTTATTTTTTTTTTTTATGGGCGTATATTTCAAATTTTGCCCCCTGTTAAGCTTATGATAAATCTGTTATCGCCCAGATAATAAAGGAATCCTGAATATTAACATGTCCATTGACTTGAGTTGTCATCAATTTGGCTACTTCGATTCCATGAGGCCAGTCCAATTCACACTCACCAGAGGAAATGGTGATAAAGGCCCTTAGAAAATTAGTTGTAATATTGATTGGTTGGAATCAGCTTGTATTGATCCCTCTATTATGGAAGCTTGCCCTCTTATTAAAAAAAATAAAAAATAAAAAAGAATTAGCAATGTATAAGAGAACAAATCAAATTTATTCTTACAAGTTAATCAAAGAAGCATTTTAAACTCCATGCATGATGAAACTAATACTATCAAGGTCTATTAGGAAAACTTCCTTTGTTGGTGAAAATACACTGGGCACAGTTGTATGCACGTTTATTGTTTTGGTGCCTAATTTCCTCGCCTTAGGATGCGTGTAGATGTGTATATTACAACTAGATGGTATATTAAAAATGTTGTATTCACATCTGTTCTTTTTTATTTTTAGAAGTTGTTTTTCCTTTTTAGAAGTTCTTTTTCTTTATCGTCGTGACATCAAAAATACGAACTCAAGAAATTGACTCCTTTTCTTAGCCAGTATGTATGTCACACAGGCTTTACGACTAGAGTCAATAGAAATCGTTACATAATTATTTGACATCCAAATTAAGCAAGAAATTTGTTTTCATTTCATAACGTACAAGAGTACTGTATCACTATCCTTAGACATAAACTTTCTACGGTCGGTGTACTATGAGAAAAATTTGCCCATGCAATGTGATACAACATTTTTTCAAAAACACAAGATGGAAAATTGCCCCTTTGAACGTGGAAATTCGTGATCTTTCTTCAAACTAGTCTACTTGTCAATTCTTTAAAGCAGAATTCTCACTCCTAAACACAGCCTGCTCATCTACACTGTCCCGCAGGATTCTAGAAAGTTAGGTAACACTAGACAAGTTCAAAGACATAATCACACTCGATTACATTTCAACATTCACTGCTGCAATAACTAATTCGATGATTTACAAACATTAGATGGTCAATCTTTGAATGGCGATGGTCTTTTATTATACATTAGTGTGCAATTTTTACATTACACACTCTAATAGATTGATATCTTTGCCCTTTAAATTATATTATAATAATATCTTTAATTAGATTTAACGTTTGAAAATGATGCACGTCAATACACGAAAATGTGTAACGTGAATGTTACATATTAGTGTGTAATAGAAGATCTGTATTCTCTTTGCACCTCTTCCTTCCTGTGCATATCCCTTTGTTTTTGTAGGTAATAATCTCCCAACTCATCTTTACATTTTTTTATCACCTCCAACAGCCTTTACATGATCTTTACCCTAAAAATCAATTCACCGACTCGCCCTTGATGTCAGAAATTATTATAGGAATTCTACTTTACTCCAAGATTGACTGTTAATCATGAGACAATGACCATTTTGAACTCTTACACATCCTTCTTGATGGGCAAAGGAGATAAGGAGGGAAGTCGGCCCCATCTGGCCTTCTTTTCATAGATAATACAACTCTAGGAAGTCGAGCATTCACACAATATTTCAAAGTCATTTGTTGGCTAATTTGCAAAATAATATCAACACTTGTTATTGTAGGAAAATTTTATGGTCCCTTTGAGTTCCACTCTTTTAATTTTTTCTCTTTTACAAAGGATAATAATTTAAATTTTAAACAGTTTAACAATGTTTAATTTAAGGGTCAGTAGTAGTTCTGAAACCATCTAATGATGAATTTTACTCATGTGTTTGATATCCAAAAGAAACTACAAAATCCTCCGTTATTGTATAGCTTAAGATTAAAAGATATAGAGCCTAATCCTCCACCTAACACAATTGAATAACAAATATTGACGATTGTCAAATCTATCAAAGTACAGTATGGGGACAACCCATTCCAACGTGTACACGTTTTTTAACTTTTCTAGAGCAGTTAAAGAGATCTACCATGCTTACATCTTCCAGGCTTGGGAGTAAAAAATGAAGGCACCGAGTGCTATAAAAAGGGGGCTAAAGGCTGCCTAGAAGCATATCAGCCTAAAACAAGATTTTGTAGTAATGATGGGAAGCAAAGCAAAAGCAATGGGGTCTAGGCTGACTCCTCTTCTTACCACTGCTTTAGTGGTATTTGTTGCTCTCGGCTTGCCCTCAGAAACTACAGCTGATTACAAGTATTCATCTCCTCCTCCTCCTTACCACTATTCCTCACCACCACCTCCAGTGTATTCACCTCCACCAACTCCGGTTTACAAGTCACCCCCACCACCTCCTCCAGTTTACATGTCTCCACCACCACCGTACCACTACCACTCATCACCACCTCCAGTACATTCACCACCACCTCCAGTTTATAAGTATAAGTCTCCACCACCCCACCATTCAGGTCTCACTCACCACCACCAGTTTACAAGTACAAGTCACCACCACCACCAGTTTACAAATACAAGTCTCCTCCACCACCTCCTCCAGTGTACAAGTCCCCACCACCACCAGTTTACAAATACAAGTCACCACCACCTCCTCCCCCAGTTTACAAGTCTCCACCTCCACCCTACCATTACCACTACAGTTCTCCTCCTCCTCCATACCACTACTAAGCAATTGCATCAAAGTTTTAAGGTAATAATACATATCCAATATATACACTTTTGCATGATAAAACTTTATCAACACAAACTGCTATGTAGATCATGCTAAGTACGTGCACTTGATCCATGAAAATGACTAGTAGAAGGTTTTTTTTCTCAAGAACCAAATTAATGCGTTATCTTTTTGTTCTGTTTTTCAGAATTTGAGTATTATACACATTAAAGAGTTTTTTTTTTCTCTTTTCTAAACTTGCGTAATTATCAACTTGGAAATGCACATAGCTGATAGCCAATTGAACATTTGCAGGCAAAGGAGAAGGAAGTCACTGTTTGAGACCTTCATGAAGATGTAGAAGCATAAGAATAAAAGCCCAATGGGAGGATGATTTCAAGTTTTTCTACGTTACCATTTCTATATCTAAATTTACTTTAGTGCCTTAGTCCCCTGTTTATGGGGGTTGTATCGTTTTAAGTACCATGCAGGACATGTTTGAAAGGTTTCTTTCCACATAATAAATGAATACTATTTATATTACGACACTTTTTTTCTCTTTCTCTTATTATTTGTTTTTAATATTGTTGATCATTTTTTTATCAGAAGTATCAAATACGTAGGTAATTTGGTCTAATTTTCCTTTCCACCTACTTCCCTTTTCATCTCAAAGGATGCTATAATTTTGTGATCATTGTTTAAGATCGAAGCATGATCCTAATAAATATATCATTGAAACTCAGGGAAACTAACAATATGAAAACTGTAAATCTTGGATTTGATGCAACTATTTATTCATGGAATTTATAGTTACAAAACTCAAATTCTGACTGCGTTATTGCTAAATTATAAAAGAAGTTATCACTGTTATTTATTCTTGATAGTTTCAACTACAACTGATCCCCAATCATGCTAAGTATCGATGAAAATGACTAGCAGAAGGTTTTTCCATAGACCCAGAGAAAAACATCAGTTTTACCTCTGTTTCCAAAATCTCGTCTATTAAATGGATTAAAGAAGTGTTTAGCACGCTTGTCAACTTGGAAATGCACATTGCTGATAGAAGAATAAGAATAAAAACCCAATGCCCGGATGTTTCCAAATTTTTCTGTGTTTCCATTTAAATTTGTAAATTGATTTTAGCGATTTCATTAATTCCCTGTTTGTGAATTTCGTATTGTTTTACGTACCACGCCGTACATGATTGTGAGGATTTCTAACTATTGGTAAAAGCCGGTTCCATAAAATTATTGAATTCGTTTCATTTCTAATGGTTCTACTCTTTCTATATGTTATGACACACACACACACACACACTCTCTCTCTCTCTCTCATATTTTGTCTTTCATATTATTGAGTTTTTTTTCTCTCTTTCTCTTATATTTTGTCTTTCGTATAGTTAAACACCATGCATGATGAAACTGATACCTTCAAGGTCTCTCTTAGAAAAACTTCCATTGTTAGTGAAAATACACTAGGCACAGTTATATCATATATGCACGTTTATTGTTTTAGTACCTAATTTCCTTGCCTTAAGCTGCGTGCAGATGTGTATTTTACAACTAGATGGTATATTAAAAATGTAGTATTCACATCTGATGCTTTTTTTTTTCCTAAGTGTGACTTCAAAAAATACGAACTCAAAAAATTGGCTCCTTAGCCAGTATGTCATACAGGCTTTACGACTAGAGTCAATAGAAATCGTTTACATAATTATTTGACATCCAAATTTAGCAATAAATTTTGTTTTCATTTCATAACATACAACAGTACTTTTTCAAAATCTGTGGACATAAACTTTCTACAACTGATATACTATAAGAAAAATGATGACTTTTTTATACACTGTTAGTGTATGATTTTTTTTCACTATCAGATTTGGATTATACCATATAATATAAATTTAAATTTAAAATTTAAATTATGCACATATAACATGCATCCTAACTTGTTAGTGTAAAAAAATCATTATACTGTAAGTGCGTAAAAACCTGAAAATTTTGTCTATTCAATGTGATAGCGTTTCTTCAAAAACACAACATGGAAAAATTGCTCCCTCGAACCGGAAAATTCGTGATCTTTCCTCAAACCAGTCTATTTGTCAATTCTTGAAAAAATAATAATCACTCCTTAAACACAGCCTGTTCATCAGCACTGTCCTGCGGAATTCTATAAAGTTAGGTAACACAATAGACAAGTTGATAGATATAATAATATCGGAGATCAGGTACAAGCAGTTGTGCTATTTCAAAAAAAAAAAAAAATTCAATGGTGCAATAACTATTTTGATGACTTCTAAACACTGCATGGTCAATCTCTGAATGGCAACGGTCTTTTTAGGAAAATTCTACTATCCTTTTGGTATCACATTCATAATTCTAATTCAATATAACTTTTACCACATCATTTAGTAATTTAAACTCTTAAAATCATTTAAGAGTTAATATTTCTTTGTACATATCTAACAATAAATTGATACTCATGAGTATGATACCCAAAAGATACTATAAAATTCCCCTTTTTATATACATTAAATTTTACTCTTTATGTTATGCACTACAATAAACTAATATCCATACTTTTTAAATTGTCATAATAGTACCATTAATTAGGTTTAACTCTCACAAAGGATACGTCTTCATACACGAAAATGTGTAATGTGAATGTTACATATTAGTGTATAATAGAAAACCCATAGTCTCTTTGTACCTCTTTCTGCACATATCCCTTTGTTTACTCTAGCTAGATAATAATGTCCCAACTCATTTCTTTACTAATGCACCTTTTATCACCTCCAAAAGCCTTCACACGATATTTACCCTAAAAATCAATTCACCGACTTGCCTTTGATGTCAGAAATTCTTGGAGGAATTCTACTTTACTCCAGGATTGACTGTTAATGATGAGACAATGACATTTTGAATTATTATACCATCCTTCCTTCTTGATAGTTAGAGACGGAAGCCGGCCGCATCTGGCCTTCTTTTCATAGATAATACAAAACATTAGGAAGTAGGGCATTCACACAATATTTCTAAGTCATTGCATGGCTAAGTAGCAAAATAGTACGAACTCTTGTTATTATATAGCTTAAAATTTTTTTAAAAAAAAAAAATTTAAGAGCATAGTCCTCAACCTAACACAATTGAATAATGAATATTCACGATTGTCTATCAAAGTACAGTTTGAGGACAACCCATTCCAACGTTTACACGTTTTTTTAATTTTTCTAAAGTTGTTTAGGGCAGTTAAAGAGATTTACCATGCTTGCATCTTCCAAGTCTTGGGAGTAAAAAATGAAGGCATTGAGTGCTATAAAAAGGGGGCTAAAGGCTGCCTAGAAGCATACCAGCTTAAAACAAGTTTTTGTAGTAATGATGGGAAGCAAAGCAAAAGCAATGGGGTCTAGGCTGACTCCTCTTCTTACCACTTGTTTAGTGGTATTTGTTGCTCTTGGCTTGCCCTCAGAAACTGCAGCTGATTACAAGTATTCATCTCCTCCTCCTCATTACCCCTATCCCTCACCATCACCTCCAGTGCATCCACTTCCACCACCACACCACTACCACTCATCACCACCTCCAGTGCATCCACTTCCACCACCACCGGTTTACAAGTACAAGTCTCCACCACCACCTCCGCCAGTTTACAAGTATAAGTCCCCTCCACCACCTCCTCCAGTACACAAGCCCCCACCTCCACCAGTGTACAAATACAAGTCTCCACCACCACCTCCTCCAGTTTACAAGTACAAGTCCCCTCCACCACCAGTGTACAAATACAAGTCCCCACCACCACCTCCTCCAGTTTACAAGTACAAGTCCCCTCCACCACCTCCTCCCGTACACAAGCCCCCACCTCCACCAGTGTACAAATACAAGTCCCCACCACCACCTCCTCCAGTTTACAAGTACAAGTCTCCACCTCCACCCTACCATTACCACTACAGTTCTCCTCCTCCTCCTCCTTACCACTACTGAGCAATTGCATGAAGTTTTAAGGTAACAATACATATCCAATATATACACTTTTGCATGGTAAAACTTTATCAACACAAACTGCCATGTATATCATGCTAAGTACGTGCATTTGATCCATGAAAATGACTAGTGGAAATTTTTTGTTTAAGAACCAAATAAATACATTTTTTTGGTCTGTTTTTAAGAATTTGAGTATTATACAGATTAAATAGTTGTTTTCTCTTTTTCTAAACTTGCTTAATTATCAACTTGGAAATGCACATAGCTGATAGCCAATGGAACATTTGCAGGCAAAGGAGAAGGAAGTCAGTGTTTGAGACCTCCATGAAGATGTAGAAGCGTAAGAATAAAAGCCCGATGGAGTATGATTCAAGTTTTCCTACTTTACCATTTCTATATCTAAATTCACTTTAGTGCCTTAGTCCCCAGTTTATGGGGTTTGTATCGTTTTAAATACCATGCAGTACATGTCATGTTTGTAAGGTTTTCTGTCCTGTTGGCAAACCGCAGGTCCATATAATAAATGGATACTATTCATATTACGACACTTTTCTCCATTTCTTCTCTTATATTTTGTCTTTAATATTGTTGATCATTTTTTTAACAAAATATTCAAATACTTAGGTAATTTGGTCTAACGCTAATTGCATGTTTTCCTTCTTCTTCTTTTTTTTTTCCACCTACTCCCCTTATCAACTCAAAAGACGTTATAGTTTGTGATCATTGTTTAAGACCGAAACATGATACTAATAAATATCTCATTGAAACTCAAGGAAACTAACAATATGGAAAGTGTGAATCTTGATTTGATGCAACTATTTATTGGTGGAATTTATAGCTACAAAACTCAAATTCTGACTACGTTATTGCTAAATCATTAAAGATGGTGTCACTATTAGTTATACCTTGCTAGTTTCAACAACTGATTCCAATCTTTGTCCAATGATAAACTATACCTCTTGTGCATTTTCTTTAGAAGATGAAAGGAAATAATTACTCACATATTCTCTGAGGATTACAAAAGCAGGAAAAAATAATAGCACCTTCTTCCCATAGTTTTGAAAATCCCCATGCCACTAAGATTTTACATATCTAATGAATTATGGAACATAGGATCTTCGTGCTGCACAGCAAGTCCATGGTTACGATGCATCCACGTATACTTCATTAACTTGGGATATTCTCTTAGTTGTTTAAGCATTTTTATTATTTTATGATTACATTTCTTGTCTGACAGCTGGACTTAATTGAAAAACACAAGTAACAATGAAAAATTTCTTAGTGAATCTGACTTCGTATTAGGTGATAATGACATGGAACTGATGCTCCCCCCGCCCACCCACCCTTTATTTCTTGAAGATTTCTAACGTGTAAATGAGAAGTTTAAATGGGGTTTTCATGACAAACCGAGCTGTGAAATGTTCATTTCAGAAGTAAAATTTTTTGTAACTCGGTTATAGTGCTAACCTTCTTCAATTATGACAAACCGGATTCTGAAATTTTCATTCTGAAATGTGAAAGGATATCATGCTAACCTTCTTCAATAAGTTGTTTTTAATCTTTTGCCTAGCCAAAATTAAACTAACGGATCAAAACTGCAGTGTAAAATATTTCTTATGAACGTGATTTCATGTCATCTTCTTTTAATCGATAAAAGCGTTTTTTTGGCAAATCTCAGTCATTCATTCGGTAGCTGCACAATTGCGGTTAAGCTATCAAGAACCATAAGCTATCTAATCGAGTATTCATCATCGAGAAAACTCAACAAAAGAAATTAAACTAAAAAATCTACTCTATTTTTCTTCTTAACCTTCATCAGTTCTCGACTCTCCAATTTTCCTGAAATACAAATGGCTAGTTGAAAGACTGCAAATTATTATCTCATAATAATGTCATCATGACCACTGATCAATAGAACAAAGAAAGGGAGTATTGAAGCGGAACAGAAAATAAAAACATTTAGAGTATTATTAAGCATGCCTTGTAGTTGGAGGATTTGACTTCAGAAATCTAATTAAATGTGAAATGATTTGTGGGGACGTTCGAAAGATAACATTTAAGATCTTGAAAACTACACATATTAATCAGAGACTTACGAGCCTCAAATTGGGGTTGAATAGTCCGCTTTTTAGAAAAATAGGAGAGTTCACCAACTCATTGCATAGCGACAAAAAGATTATTATCCTACAAGGCTACAACTAATCGAAAAGACTTCTACTATTTTGTCCCTCTAGAGGGCCTAAGTTGACCATATTCAATTTTTTGGAGGAAATTTGGAGGTAGACAAAACCCATCAGCGTAGCTAAGAAGCTAAAAGTACAAAACTTAAATGTACCCTCTCATGAACAAGCTACCAAGGAACACAACCATTTCTATTTGATAGAATCAAATTTCACCATTTCATGATTAAGAAATTTGACGGTTGAGCAAGAACATAATATCGTCTTCAAAATTTGTCGATGCAAATAGTAAATGCTTATATTTCTTCTTGCAAAAATGTACATTCTTAGTAAAGTATTCATCGGAAGGTGCACAAGAAGAAATCTGACAAGGAAAGGGAAACTTTTTCCTAATCAACAAGTACAATAGATGCAAATTCGCCTTAGTTAGTTAATAGAGCATGTCTGTCTGACAAAAAAAAAAAAAGTTAATAGAGCATGTCTGTGCTTCAGTTGTAGCCATCATTCTAGAAAGAGGAAAAACTCCAAGAAATCAAAAGCAGGGACAAAAACACTTACCGAATTCTTGACGACAAGGATTATTCAGTAAAGAAAGAACAAAAATTTGATTTCAATTTTCACCGTCAATAACTTATAAATCGTTTGCTGTTTTTATTGAAAATCATGCCTTGTATTTCTGTAGGGCACATAGGAGTTGGACTTGGAAGAGATTATTCTGCCTAACGTGTTGATAGTTTTCAAGTTGGTAGCATTGGACAATAGCAATCTGAAAATTAAAATGTAACTTTCTGATTAGTACAAATGGAAAACATGTAAATGCTGAAAACAATAGATTGCCATAAAGCGAGAAACATAATGGAATTGCATAGAACTCTTAAACTGAGGCTACTACCGAAAGCATTGTGCTAGAACCTTGCTCAGAGACTAATTATCAGAGTAATCAGTAAATGCATGGATGCTGAGGAATAATTTCATCGAGCTGGTGTTGGCTTACTATAAACTCACATTATGCATAATTCATTAAAAGAACAAGGGTGCTTTTAAATGTTAAGAGACCACTATTGGCCATTAATTTTTCCCAAATTTATCATTATCTCTTCATCTCTATATTTTTATTCCAACCCTAATTTTTAGATACTTAATATTTTAAATCCCAAACCATACAAGCAATAATTGAGGGAAATTTTATATAACTTTTTCATATTTATGATGTCTTGTCATATTACTTGAATCCTATTTGACTAACAAAGCCAAACTTGGACAAATTTTAGTTTAGTATTAGTTAGAATTTTCTGTTTTTATCCTTATTTTGTTATTTGACAATAAATCTCATCATTATTATCAGAACTTAAAGCCATTGTTTAGCAAATCTAGCAATTACAACATACACGGAAGGAACTTTCAACAATATATCTTATCAAAGTCAATCTGAGAATTTCTTATATTTTTGAAATCTGTTCAAAATCTTTCAAATCTATTTTTATCTAAATAGATTTGTTATTCCAAGTGTATGTTTAATCTGCCATTAGAGCAAAGATGTAAATTAAATTGGGCAGGACAGCTTAATTCATTAATGAAATTTGCTTTTATCCCAAAAAAAAAAAATTTTAATATCACAGCCAAATGATTGATCGGAAGTACTTTTCAAAACAGCAAGCCTATTCGTTCTGAAAGCAGTCCAGAAGAGATGCACCAGCACTCTGCACCATCCAAGTCTTTCTTTCTTTCTTTCTTTCCTTTTTTTTTTTTTTTTTGGTTCTTTATTCTGCGATTAATTAGATGAACAACTAACCAGCAAGAGCAGAACAAACAGATAATTACCTAATCTTACGATGAATAAACAAAAGCTGACTCAAAATAAAAATTAAAAAAAAAAGGATAGGAAAAACAAAAGGCATATTATATCCCTTCTCGTACAAATCAATGTCAGATTGTGCGCTCTCAAAAGGATTAGTACAAACAATGACTCTCGTTACTCTACAGTTCTATACCAGTGCTCTGTAAAAATTGTCTTAACTTCCCTGAAGACGTTAATACACTCTGCATGAAGAACTGGGTAAAATAAAAGGATTCCTCATTAGTTACTCTCAAAATTCCGCCGTTAGCATGTAGTATAAGGTATGTTCAGCTGCCGTTTGGTTTTTCAGAAAATTCCTGTCTGACATAAATCTCAAGTCAAAATTAACATGTACCAAAAGGGGAAAGCAGATTGACTACGAACATTTACCTGAACTTCCTGTAGAAGCCCTTCGAGTTCTACCCTTATGTTAGAGAAGGAAGGTCTGTTATCAGGTATGGCTTCCCAACATCTTTGCATCACATTTAAGAGCTTTGGATGCGCATCCTTGGGAAGCTCAGGCCGAAGACCCTAGAGTGGACATAATACATCAAGTAGACATCAAAACAAGTAACTTTATCTAAGGAACGGAAAAAGTTGTGCTGCTTCTAATAACATGAAACGGAAAAACATTGTATCCTACTAAAAGAATAAAAGAAATTGCAAGTCACTTAGAGAAGAGACAATTGTTCTGGCAAAAAAAGGGGGAAAATATCAATTTTACTATCTTGATTATGTTGCCACATTCTCTGTGGAATAGTCTTATTAAAGGGCTCCATTCAAAGAATGGAATGAAAGAAACAACAAAGTAGCTCCATAGCTCACCCACTAGAAGACTAGACCTGCCGCCAGAGGGTATAGCAACTATTACTCACAACCAAAGGAGGTATATCACTGAGTGTCTCGTTAATATTTCTTTACATTTTGCTACTTTGACTTGCATTAGCAAGTACTCGCATCTCACAGCTACCTCCTTTCCGCCAAATTGAATGTCTCACTCTATGGTTTGTCCAAGATTGATGACTAGATTCCCAAAACTGAAAAGTTCTGACAGCAACCCTTCCTTTGAAGTACTTTGTGGATCACTGAGACTGGCCCATCCCCCATGTTTTCTCATCTCATACCTAATTATCTAACATGACATTCGTCCTCATACCATTCTAATTTTCCAGCTATTACTGGATATATTTGCCCAGCCAATATAAAATATCAATTCTGGAACTGCAGGAAAAACATTTTCAGGAACTTATGATGTATCTGCATCAAACCAGCTCTTCTGCATCACTCGCATTTCAGTGCTACAACTGACATAGTTAACCAATGTAAGTTGCCTAATGTATCAATGTAAGAAATGAATCGTGTTGTAAACCTGTCTGACTCCCAAGGCAGCTTGAAGGGGTGTCATGGTGTCATACGGAACCTGCAGGTTCAACAAATTGATTGTAAATCTTCAAAGAGAAGATTGGTCCAATGAAGTTAAAATTTTCTATAAAGCGTGACAAAACTCACAGCACCTTGGACGTCACAAGCTCCCAAAGAACAATTGCAAAACTAAATACATCTGCTTTCTGATCATATGGCTGATGGTTTATAACCTAAAAATAAGCAGATCAAATTTAAGAAAAATGAGTAGTTCAGCTCAAGAGAGCACAGAAAAATAAAGCAGCTCCCTGAAGTTACTTGGTCATTGAAATAACATGAACAATCTACTAGAGGAGTAAAAGTCAAGGGAATAATGAAGTATGAAACTATTAAATGGAGAAATTCTTTTCCATGCAATAGTTATATAACCATTTCAAATATAAGGTGCCACTGACAATAGGCATATGTTAAATCTTGTCTCACAAAGAACTGGAAGTACCATAAAAATTCGGAATATGGTAGAAAAATTAATTGCACAGAGCAACAGCTTCATTTAAATAGCTATGAGGAAACAATGGAACAAAATAAAATCTCTAAAACCACAAGGAGATCAAAAGGATCTCCAGCTTGCATCACACTTTTCAACACTCCTCGTTCAAATGTATACACGAAGCCCAAATGTATATACAAAGATGGAAATGATATGTAAACTATAGAAGGCTTCATTGGCTTTTTAAAAAACAGGGCAGCCAAACCTCAGGAGCCATCCATCTGTATGTTCCAGTCTCAGCTGTCATCACACCCCCAACAGATTGAAATCGAGCAACACCAAAATCAGCTACCTTAACAACCTTAGAAAAAAAAATTTTAATGATCACTCACATGAGTAATATACTACGCAGCACAATAAGCAACCAGTAAAACACAATGACCTAATTAAAATGTAAAATAAAACCATTGATGTCCAACCATTGGTCAGTGTACGCTAAAAGGTGGCAAGAGTTTAGGGATACAGCTAATCAAGAGCTCAAGAAACATTTATAAACAAAAAAGTCCTGCTAGTTTGAATGCAATCTTTTGGAGAATCTTTACTCAAACCCCGTATTGTTGGAGTCACAATTCAAAATAGAAGTTCATTATCTTCTAGTTTGAATATCTCAACATTCATATTTAAGAGCAGGTTGGTTAAATCTCTATAAAATGCGAGATCCCAGATTTTAAAATCAGTTTGTTTCTTAAAAGACTTGCAGGTCTCGGCAGCTTAGCAACATCAAATTGGACCCACAGGTAATTCTTTTAGTTACATATATTGTCCTGCACTGATTGCAAAAGCATTTGTCTATACACAAGAGTTTGTTAGAGCCTGAATATAATTCTTAGGACATTGAGACAACTTTGGTCATTGTGAAATTAAGGTCAGATCCCTAGAATCTCTTCCCCCCCCCCCCCTCAAATTTTTCCTCACAGTATTCATAGTAGCAAAAGACGCCTAAAATTTGCACACTGCTGCTATTTCATTTTTAAACTGCAAGTTCACCTAGACTATATGGGCATCACACAGCCATCACAGCCATCCCAAAGAGTGTTATATTTATGGCAGTAGAAGAACTTAATTACCTCAAATGATGCAAATATTCATGTGAAGAAACAAGAATAAGCAACACTTTTGGTCAGAGAAAGACAAGTTTTGACATTGCAGCCGACAAAAAATCATCTATCTCATGTCATAGCCAAAAATATAGCATGTAGCTCGGCAAATCTAAAATCCAAAAGCAAAGAAATTGGCTAGAATAACTCTGGTCCAAGAAAAGCAGTATTTGAGGAATATCACTGACCAGGAGAAAAAGGTAAAGATATAAATTATTTCTCACATAGTCAAACATAAGTCATCATATTAATTCCTCAAAAAGTGCAAAATAAAATTCCATTCAGATTAAGTGCCAAAAGGAAGAATTGAATAAGCAAAAGCATTTTGCATTTGGTGAAAGCAATTTTGCATCGCATCTACTCCTTAGGGTGGCACTCTCAGAGTCAAATCAAGAGAAAATTATCATGAAGCCATCAAAAGCTGACAAGCTATATGGTTGGTAAGATCATCAGATACTAACAATAGGAATTTTACAACTACGCAAACTGGTAATTGACTTCTTAAAAAAAAAATTTCCATGACAAAAGCACAAATACCTCCACTATCTCCCCACCCCCAACACGCACACCCCCAACACGCGGAACAAACCCTCTTCCTGAATAGGAAAAACAAAACTAGAACCAAGATTGAACTGAAAAGGGTTGAATCCAATTGGCACATCCAAACTACGTACTTTGGCACTATCCATCAGCAAATTTGCTGTCTTTAGATCCCTGTGGATAATGTTGTTTAGATGCAAGTATTCCATTCCCTCGCAAACATCGATGGCAAACTTCAGCAGCTGTGGGAGCTTCAAGATGATATGGTTCTTGTGCAAATATTCATAAAGGTTCCCTCCAGACATGAATTCTTCACACAGCAACAGAAGTTATGTCAATAAGTTACATAAGCATTCAAATGAGAATATACGTTAAACTTGGTTATCTAATACGCGGAACTAAAAAACAACATATGGACACCACTCAAGCAACACACAATACTTAAAGACACACGATGAAGATAAAAAACCATATGCATTAGACAAAGTTTTTTAACATCAGTGCCAAAGTTCCATACAGACAAGATAGCAATTGAACTTTCAAAACGAGCAAAAAGAAAATACTGTTATTCACTAAATTAAGAACTAACTATGAGTAGATATTTTTTTGTTTTCCATTTTCTTCAAGTACAATTAGGAAATGTAAGCAGCAGCAGAAGATAAACAAGTCATGACTATAAAAATATTAGTCAGTCCCAAAGTCATGTACCTGTAACTATCAAAAAATTAGGAGATTTTGTACACGAACCAATAAAACGAACAACATTTTCATGCTGAACTTGCCTGCATTCAGATAAACATGTAGAATTAGTCAAATTTCCAACAACTTTTACTTTGGCTGCTGTAAATGACATGGAATCATCAAATATATCTGCACACATGCAGTTTAGGTAATTGAAGAACAGCACAAGACAGCATCTTCCTAGCTTTGAAAAGTGTGTATCAAACAAAGAAACAATTTACAAACTGCGGTGTGCGCCAAAAATTTTTAGCTGCCTAACTACTTCAAAAGCCAGAAAAAAGCATGCATGACTTTCTTTGTTTTTCTTTTCAGATCCCTTATTACTACCAGCTTAACCTGCTTCATTTCTTACTCAGTTACATACAAACTTTCAACCCAAAACTTAACAAATTGCTAAGCAGAAGAGTTTGGTCATTCAAGCAACCAAGCTCAAGTTGAATTTGATTTAAACCTCAAGTCAACAACATGGACATGGGTAAGATAACATTAGTGTTCATACTTAAGCCTCCAACCGTTGAATAAAGAAGTTACTGCAAGTTTTAGTAACAGACTAGGATGTCATATTGTGGGACGGATGCTTATTTTTTGCAAGACGAACAAGCACTATAAATTTCTATAATGTCAAGGAGATATGGAAATTATTCATAAATATATCACATTTACGAGCTTAAACCAGTTAGTTTGCACCAATCTTGCTTCTCTAGAAATCTATTTACACAAAGAATAAATGAAAAATATCAACTCAGTTTTCATCTTTTGTGACCATCCAATGATGCATTGACATGCTTTCTGGTGCCACTGGACACGTCCTGTCACTCTTGCTTTCCTAAGCTCAGTCCTCAACATCTTAATGAGAACTGAAAATAACTTACTGTTGAAAGCACAAGATTCCATCTTTTTGCAGGCCAAAATATAACAGGACAGTATTTTGGGGGTTCTAAGCAAAGATTAACTATCAGGGGTTCACATCAATCACAATCACATACCTCAAGATAGCCACTTCTTGAGCAAATTCATCCTCTAAGGTGTCATTCAAATGCTCTGATCTAAGCACCTTAACGGCAACATCTTGACCTTTATAAACTCCTCGATACCTTTTGATGAATTACAGTTGAGAGTGAAACAAGGAAAAAAAAAAGAAAAAGAAAAAGAAATAGCAAAGTGGAATATCGTTTCTGTTTTCTTGGCTTCTATTCAATGCATACAGGAAAAGAAAAGGTCACCCACAGGTCTCCACATGACCCGGATGCAATTTTCTCCCCTATTTTGAGCAATCTTGTATCTATTTCCCAATCTCCAGGTTTCGCTTCCACGGCTAAAGCTTTTTCCACAGCACGCTTGGACTGTGAAGAGCCAGACCAAGATCCCTACGGCAGTCAGAACAGGGCATTGTTTTACTTTGATTTCCACAAACGGGTAACAGAAAGCATAGGTATCATATTTAAAAAAGTGGGCACATATCAAAAGTAGTGACAACAAAGGAATAACAATATCAACACAAGAAGAATGAATTACCTCATTTCTAGCTATTGCTTTTCTCATTTCCTCACACAAGCCTTCTGTATCCTGACCACAAGATTGCAAAGTCAGCAACATTTTGACTCAGCAGAGATCCCTGTCATACAAGAAATATAATCACAATGCTCCTTGTATGAAGATTTAACATGTCCCATGAGAATGAATTCATCCATATTGATGACTCATGAGATACTGATACTATATTACAAGAATGGTTCTCCCTCTCCGTTGTCATTGACCACAAATCATGAAGCTTTACTGGTCAGGAATAAACAGCAAAACCAACATTAAGAAGTTTCACATGATAAACACGGTGTACATGCAGCTTAAGGATACATCAATTATCACTTGTCTAAAAACCAAAAAATATAGTACCTATAAATGAAATATGGAAAATATTTAACAAAGGAATGGCCATAACTGGTTCAACCAATCAATCTTCCAGCGCATTAAGTCTAGAATATTGGCTAAAATGATAAAACTGAAATCACAGTTTTACCTCAACAGGCCATCCATCCACCACAAAGACATCTAAAGAGTAGCCATCAGTTGTGGAAAACACATGAGCTTCACGGATGTTAAGCCCAATATCAGAAAGCAAAGCTGAAAGCTGGAAAGAGGGACACAAATTTTAAAATCATTCCAAAATGTTTATCAGCAAAATTACAGCAACCATATCCAGTGCCTAATGCCTATAGCAATTTTCTCAAGTGAAACGTACAGTTACACATTTATATCTTATATCCAGTAGATAAAGTAAGCATGCTTAACCTGTAAGAAATTTCAGCCATTCCAACAAATTTTTGCTAATATTCTACAGCACCACTCTCATTAACCCTGAAATACGCTTCAGTGTGTTGCAAAGTTTCTAGGAATGTTTGGCCCCTAAGCATACTAGGGATACCACAATTACACAACATCAAATCCCCTTTGCACAAAACACTTAACAAACAATGACATAAGACATATTAGAATAAGATAAATACCAATTCTAATAATCATTTATATGCAACAAAAAGAAATATTATGCACAACATGTCAAAACAAAACTAAATGATATTACATCATGTATCATATAATGCATGTGTTTGATTCTCACATTCAGGGACTGGCAGGCACATGAGACTTCAGTAACAAAAGAAAGAAGTAAACCTAATAGTATCAGAGTTCAATATTGCAGCATTTATGGCTAGTTTATGGGAACTAGATACTTAGCTTAATGCGTCCCTCATGTATGCAAATAGATTTGCATTATTTTCTTTTGGTTAATATCAACCAGTTATTTCAACTTCCTAGTCCTAATATTACTATGGTTTATTAGGAAAAAAAATGCAATAATGCATGTATATTTGACTCAATATACAAAGTTTTTTATCATTTAGAAGGGAAGGACAATCAAATGCACTAATTTCATTTTTGGAGGCTTAGAATCTCTCGAATGTCAAATGTTAGCAGTGCAATCATGCATATTTGGACAAGTTAGTGTTGACCTTAAAATAATACAAAATCTTTTTAAAAATCATCAACCATCAGCTTATGGGGCAAAATGAAGAAGTAAAAGAATCTATAGCCACACTGCACCAATTTCCTCAATTGAGAAATTATCATCAAGCATTAACCTGACTGAGGAGCTTGGGCTTGTCAACAGTTGAAAATATTACTTCATGGATTGGAATATGTGAAACGTCCTGCCTGCACTACAGAAAAGCAATCAAATAACACAAAAATCCTTGGAGTAGAAGTCTAGTATCATTTATATATATGCTTGAACAGCTAAGGCCAATGAGACTGAAAGCAAGAGAAAACACACCAAAATATTTGATTAATGTCAAAAGACACTGAAGATTGAATTTAATAATGGAAAATATATGTTCTGAAAATTGGAAGTTGTGCCTGGGACCAGGCTTCCCATTCATATAATTGATAGTGTTAAGCACAAGAAGCTTTCGTGTAAAAGCATCCCAATATGATGACAGAGCAGGATAGTCACACCAGAAGATCGCTACATAACAATTACCAGTGACTGTGATACACATATGAAAGAAAGCATCACCACAAGCTACAGATTTGGGATCAAAGAAGCCAAGTAAATAAGGGAGACAAATTAGCTATCTATGCACATAATAAAATCCAATAGGTCATATATAAAAGTCCCTTTCAATAAGCAGACCTTATAACAATTACCAGAAGCGTACCTTTGAATAAAAATTGCAAAACTGAATGAACTAAAATTCCAGATAATTAATCTTTCTTTAACATAGAGAGATTCACAGCTGAATAGAAATATACTTTAAATCCCTTAAACTCCAAAATTTACTAAAAAAGCAATTTAGTTTGTGTGACAAGGCAAGAATCAAATCTTCCTTTTGGAACTGGTGCACATGTCGAAATTTTTTACATCATTAATTCGCCTGGCATAGACTATTAATGATAGATATTTCCTAACTCAAAAGTAATCATAAAATCATATTAAATGAAGTTTTAGAAATAGTTTTTTGACATAATTTGTTCTTTTCATTATTAACACTACTTCTTTTAGTTTCATAATTAATGGATTTGCCACCTTATGTTCCAAAATCTTTTACCATAAGTTACCTGAATATGATAAGTTTCTGTTTTTCTTTTTCTTCGATCAGCCCCAGAAAAATCTTTCCCACTGTGTTGATATTTCGTCATTTCATGCCGGATAAACTTACCAATACAACCCATCAGAATCCAATTTATCTCATCAATAGCTAGACAATCTTAAAAAGTTAACCAACAGACAGGAAGCAAAGTAATTAAAGTTCGCTTAGAAACTACCTTCTGGTAAAATCTTCAGCTGGTGTTCCCCTCTCCATCTCATTGGGATACTTTCTAACTTCCAAGTTTAGGTCCTCAAGCTTACAGCAAGGTTCAAAGTCATTCACAGAATTCCTGTTCTAATTTCAGTAAGTGAAAAAAGCCAGAGAATTTTTTTTCTTTTTGTTTGTTTTGGGGGGAGGGGGGGTGTTTCAACACACATAGCCAAAATGAAATCTTATTGGACAAAACAAACTGTAAGGCAAGTATTATGTATCTATCATGCAGTAAGAAAAACACTGAAGTGTAAGACATGTCAACTCTTACAAATATGCAACCAACTGAAACAATATAACCATAATAGCAGTTTAGACATACCTATCATGCAGTTGTAACATCCCGTCATTATCATCAGTACCAGGAGGCTTTGCATTTGGATAAACACTTAGCATTTGTCGATCCTCAATATCATCTCCCTTGGTCCAAAAATTCTATCCAGAGTAATGGAGGGCAGCAAGAACATGAAAATAAGAGACAAAGGATAAGACTTGAATAAACAAAGTAAAACAGGCATTCCTCACTGCTGTTGTTGCAAAGAGGTGAATGACTACTAAAGAGAGGGGTGGGGCAAAAGTCCATGGATCGCCAAGGGAAAGCATGAAAATAAGATCACTACAACTAAGAAGATAAATGAGGTACATATGTCACATTTAATTCTTCTTGTTAAACAACCTTAAAATTAAAGCAAATAACTCGTTATTTAGGTTTATGTCAGAGACAGAAAAAATGATTTAAAGTCCCCAACTGGAAGAAACAAAGAAAAAATAGTCTTTAGTTTTACATTTGGAAGGGTGAGGAGAAGCTTCTCTGGTAAGAAGGGATTGAAGTAGCATTTCAGCATTCCAGAGTTACACTCACACTCATTTCTATGTAATTTTTGTGCTTTCTTGTGACAAGCGAGATTAAAAAATGCGGCAAACATCATAAAGATTTTCATGCATACCTTTCACTTTGTATTTTAAAATGATTGGCATTTGTAGCACTTTCAACAGTAACCGGAATTATTGCACCATAATGGTATCTTCTTATACAACTTCACCAAAGTCTTAACGAATCCTTCAGATTAATGTACTTAAAATGAAAAAACTACCACATAGCAAAAGTAGAGTTGAATCCAGCTTCAACCATAAGTGGTATTCTAACTATTCAGTTACATCATATTGATACAGATTAAAGAATTGTCATATATTGTGTCTCTCTGGGTAGCAAACTGGTAAAAATGAGATGGACAACATTACAGAGTGAAAAGTATCACAATCAATAGTTCGAGCACTAAGAGTGGAATTATAGCCCTCATTAAACCGAGGGACGTAGTTCAACCAAAAAGATGAGAGTTAAAGGCCATGACAAACATTAAAGGAAACAAATAAAAGGGTGATACTTTCCAACCACAAGTGAAAAAGAACAGAGCAACACATATCTGAAAGCAGTGTTACCTCTAAAAATCGAATATGGAAAACAGGACGATTTTCAGGATCTCTTGCCATAGAAAGAAGCTTCTGATGCAGCAATACATCTTCGGCTTTATCCATATTAATGTCCAATCCATAGCTAAAAACAACAAAAGCACAAGAAACTCAATAAATTCCTTAGACAACAACTCTTAATTCTCTTAGAACAGTAGAATGCCTTCATGCTCTTGGTGACCATCATTTAGAACCCTTCCCATTGACGGTATTTCGATACCTCATAAAATCACAATTTCAACACCCAATATAAATGAAAATATTAGGAACTCGTGTTTCCATAAACTTAATACAGCATACACCATAATCTTAAAGAAAGTATAACAGCAATCCATAAGTTGCATCCTATAACATTCTAAACGAAGATAAGATAATCACAAACCATTTAGGCTAGTTCAAAAAAGACACCTACTTCTACAGCAAAAGCACACACATGGCCAAGCCTTAAATGAAGTCAATATCTATATAACTAAGATGAACAAAGCAACAACTTCATAAAGCTCAATAACTGTTAAGTAATGCCAAGTATCGCCTTTTGCATTTTATACAGATGACACACTATGCTATATTTCAAGAGCTTTGTTGCCACATTACTCCAAAATGTCGAAAATGAATTCAGTCAAATAAAAGACAGATAAATAGCCAACAACTGCCACACTCAACACACCGTCAAAGTTTGAAAAAGCATCTCCAGCCTCTATGCAAGTCAGTAAACACATCAGGTAAATTCAACCTCAGAACTGTCTTTTCGTCACAATTAAGCAGCAATCAGCCAAAATTCAATAATTCCACTTTTCAAAAATTACAAAAAAAAAAAGAGAGAGAGAACAAAAACAAGAATTCTAATCTAAAACTGAAAACCAAAACCAATTCCACTCTAGCATTGCATAAATACTGTTAAAACAAATCTCCACATAACACATGCACTCACATTCAACATTCGATACACTACTATGTGTCAGGATGTGACTGCATGTACCCTTGTAAACACTAAAAAAAGAAGTTGAACAAGCTAAAGAAAAAGCAATAATTCATGAAAAAGCTAAAATAAAGCAGAAAAAACACCTAGCAGGCAAGCGGTTGAAGTGAATATCAAGCTGCTCTCGGAACTCCGGATTAGAAACCGCCTCATCATTTCCGCTCTCCAGCAACCGATTGTAAACATCATTTCTTATATCATAAGTTCCGAAACCACCAAAACTCCTCGCCGGTGAACAGCTCTCACCGACTCCTTCTACCAAATCCATATACAGTTTTCAAAAAAAAAAATTACAAAGAAAAACCTCCTTTTCTTCAACTTTCTATACACATATTAGCTCAAAATTTGCTATTTTTGAATAAATTCTGCATGAATCTGCTGCCTGGGAAAATTCATCGGTAGTTTGGAATAGCAAAGTTGAAGCTTATGCTGGAAGAAGAGTGAGGGAAGGATCTCTGTTGACGGTTGGAAGGATTAGAGAGTAAAGAAAGGGGAGGGGAGAGTGGGATGAAATTTTAATAAAAGTAGAGGGCATTTTTGTCATAGGGAGTTTTGACGTAAGGATAATGGAGGTGTTTCGGGGTCTCTGTCCTGTAGGACAACTTATAGAATAAAAAAAGAAAGTTGAGGAGGGGTTGGATGAAATTTTACCCCTTCCGCTCCAATATATTTATCGCTTTTTGAGAATTCAATTTTTAATAATAGTGCTTTGATTCTGGTGTTTGTTCTTCAAATTTTAAATTGAACATAATATATATATATATAAAGAGAGAAAAGAACAATATTTAGAAAATAGGCTAAAAATGGCTCTACTTTTTATAACATGACAAATATTTTAAAACATTTCAAAATAAAAATTATGACAATATTTTGGAAATAGCAGTCCTAGGGAATTTGTTTGGTGTTTTGGAGTTGTAATCTTCCTATTGATGCATGAAGAAAGAATAAGGGTCGAAGTTTAGACCACAGGGAGGGAGTAATAAAAGTAGAAAGTATTTTTGTTATAAGATAATTTTGATCTATGAAGATTGGAGGTCTTTCCATGTTTTTAATGAAAATCACGATAAATATTTTGGACCGAAGGAAGTAATAAAAGTAGAAAGTATTTTTGTTACACGAGAGTTTTGACGTAAGAAGATTGGAGGTCTTTTTCACGTTTCATTCGGCGGATTTTGTCCAGTAGGATGAGGAGTTTGTAGGGAAGTAATTTACGCGTGACACCGCACATAAGAGAAATTCTGAAGAAAGGAGGAGGGGGTGGGATGAAATTTTAATAAAAGTAAAAAGTAAAGGGTATTTTTGTTATAGGACGGTTTTGACGCGACAAGAACGGAGGTCTTTCCGGATTTAATCTGGTAGGACGCGGGGTTTGTAGGGAAATAATTCATGTGTTTTTAAGATGGGGTAGTGCGTGAGAAAACGAGATGACGAGGTGTGATTTTAGTTCTTTTCCTTCTTTATTAAAAAGGTCGGAGGTGGAGTGGATAGGGATAGGATTGAAGGCACATCATATAAGTACCGCTTTTTTCCTTTTTTAGTTGGATGGTTTTTGTGATTGTATTGGATGTTTCTATGCATTGTGCATGTGGACTTTAAGAATTTGGGCACTAAGATGCTTTCTTTATGATTGAAAGGGCACTATGGAATTTAAGGTACAAAAAGTTTTGAAGTCCTTCGAAGAATGGATTTGGATTGCAACTTTTCATTGAAATATTTTTGTTTTTCCATAATTACATTTTCAAACATCTTCTTACTTCACATACATTACATCGTTACAGTATATTTTTTAAAAAAATTCAGAAAATAACAATCCAAACAAGACCTGAATTTGATCCATTTCGTCAAGGTACGTTTGGACTTGGCTTGATGATTTGACATTGAGATAGAATTTCAGCATACATAAGCTTAATTGAGGTAAGTTGGAATTCAAATGTTTCGAGATCAATTGATTGTTCAGAGTATAAAATAAATGTAAAAAATTTGAATTGTATAAAGATCAACTAGGTTTACAAGCTCACAAATTGAGTTACAAGTTACTAAACGTGATTGTGCTATGTACTTGAGTTACTTGACTCGGATTTGATCAAACTTTAGGTCTATTTGAAGAAGGTTACGGGTTTTACCTAAAAATTTATGACTTTCTATATGTAATGGAATAGTAAATTTCAGTGATATCTCTTTTCCCTTTTGTCTTTGTCACATGTAGATAAAAGAAAAAATTACAAATATTATTGTAATAGAGAAACATAAACCAAAGTGAAAATTTGTTTTTAACTATGTACAAATCTACATAGTTGAAAGTTAATGCCACAGAGTTCACTTCAATTTCTAAGTTTAAAAGTGGATCTCAATTTGAAAGAATTAGCTGCTTATGATTTACAAGTCTAATAATTTTCCTTTCTGAAAAAGAAAACGACAAGGTAGAACACGAATTTAATCATTCCAATATAATGGCACTAGATAATATTTGCATTAGAAGTGGGTTCTTCTTTTTTTTTTTTCACTTTTTGGGTAGAATGATGCTATGATCTATTGTGTTTCACTGCTATAAACAAATTGGAAAAAAAAATTTGAGTTAAAGTTATTGAAAAAATCATAAACTATCATCTCTTAGTATGAAAATTTCTCCTTCTGGGAGTTCTTGATCTTAGTATCCACTTCTATTTCTTCTTCTGTTGTTTTGGCCCCTTAAAGTACTGGACAGAATTTACCCCTAATAAATGTTTCTGAGAAAATAAAGCTGAATGGTTTGAGGCTCAATAATTAAAGCACCGGCAGCGTTACGGAATTGAAAGAGGAAAATTAAAGAGCTCATCGAAGCTCGTAAATATCTTTTGGCAATTATTACTTAGCAGTCACGCGGCAGTTTTGTTTGGGAAGGGCTTACGATAATATCACCCAGGGAAGGATTAAGCTGCTGTTTCTACACCCAAAACCGCGTTGCAAAAATTTCAAATTCTGTATATAAAAATAAGCTTCTAAAAATAAAACTTACCTATAATTTCACTTTCTTTCATTCATTATTTCACGCAATAATATAAGTAAGTAAAATATGCTCATTCCACCAGTGTGGGCCTCATTGTTTGAATGATTAGTAGAATAAAAGATATTTAATTGTTCAACAATTAAAAGGGTAACATGTAATTTATAGTGAATAATTAATCAGCACGTCTCAAAGCGTCTTCAATTATTATTATGTTTTTTAAGTAGGAGAGGAATGAGATTTAAAAAGTGATAAGAGAAGAGAGGAATTGAAGCTCAGGATCTTTGGAACTTAGGATTTCAACCTTAACTATTAAACCATATCTCCTAAATTTAAAAAAAAAAAAAAAAGAAAAAAAGATGTCTTCGGTTGAACAAATTTGTGAAATTGTGTTGGCAGAATAAACCAAACTGTTTAATATTTGTTTATTTATTAATTAATTGTATTAGAATTAGATTTTTAGTAGTTATGTGATTTAGGAATTTGTATTTTATTTGGTAATTACTTATGCAAGTAGTTTCTTACCCAACAAGTCTGGTAGACTATAAATAAACCATTAGATAGGGCATTTTCTTAAGAGAGTTCAAGAAGAGTCTGTAAGATTTAATTGTGGTGAGACTTTCTTCCATTGTTTTGAGATATCAATAATAGTGTGTTTATTATTTTATTCTCTTCCTCCTACATATACATTTGAGTGTTTTTTTCATCCTTCAATCTATAGTCTTGCATGCATAATTATTATTAGAACCCTAAAATTTGGGTTCTACAATTGGTATCAAGAGCCAGACTACGAGGTTAGTCCTAGGTGCTTCCGCTGTCAGAGTTAAGACACAAGATTTGCCAGAAAGTATTCTGTTGATTGAATTAGACCACGAGATTGGTCCTAAAGTGTGCAGTTGGTGAAGATTTTGACTACAAGATTAATCCAGAAGTTGTCAGATTGTTGGAAGTATTATGACAGAGATTAGAGAAGAATCCTGTCAGATTTGTTGATTGCTGCAGGTTGTCAGATTGAAAGATTTAATTGGTTAATCAGTCAGGGTGGCCAAGAAATTTCATAAAGCGGGAAGAATTTGCTGATTATGTGAGTTATTAATGATGGATATATCTTGGGATTTACGTAGTGGTCAAAGGTATCGTATACTAACTTCCAAAAATAAAAGTCGGGAATCACATTATTTTTGGCTTTTAAGAGTAGAAAAATATCGTAAACAATGCAATTTAGATGATATTATCTATATTGATGCAAGTGAACTGCTGCCAAAACATGTTTTTAAGAAGAAGGTCAGATTATTTTTTCAAATCATGCGTAAAACCATGTTTAATTGTCTTTTCAAAGCATCTATTCATCGGACTAAAGTACCTTGGAGATTTTGGGTGGATATTCAAATCATGCGTAAAACCATGTTTAATTGTCTTTTCAAAGCATCTATTCATCGGACTAAAGTACCTTGGAGATTTTAGGTGGATCTCCATTATGTTTTGCAGACTCTTGAGTTGAACGAAAATTTTAAACCAAAAAATGGTTGTTGGACATGGTTAGTTGATTTTGAGAGTGATAGATTTATTGATAACATGGGTGATTTGGAAGATTTTGAATTGGTTGATAATTTTGATTTGCATACTATATTTGGAGAAATTGGAAGTGATGATTTTGTTGAAAAAAGAGAAGGTGTTAATTTGACAGAGAAAGAAAAGGAAAATTTTGATATAGCAAATCAAGGAAAAGAAATTGTTGTTGAAGAATTTATTGGTTTGGATTGTCTTCAAAGTGATGTGGAAAAGTTTGATTTGATTGACATGGATTTCATTGGAATTGAAAAATATTTTGTTCCTGAAGAGTTAATTGACAAGGTGAAATTTTTTGGTAATTCTGGTAGTGGAGCTTTTGAATTATCTGGTGGTGATCATTTTGGTAAAAGAGATTATTATAATTTCATATTTTTGGGCACTTATGTTGGTGATACATATGGTGAATATGGTGACGAATGGGTATGCATCAATGACTATTTTGATCAAGAAGAAATTGTTGAAAAACTGTTTGCAAAATATAAAGTGCGTCCACTGCCGCGTGTAAAGATGAAACTGATAACTGGTAACAAAATGGAATTGCATATCGTTTATTCAGCAATAGAATTTTTAATAGAGATTGTTACTCGAGATGGAATTGGATCTCATTTAATGGAGAATTTGGTTTAAAGGGAGGCAATGTTGGCAGAATAAACCAAGCTGTTTAATATTTGTTTATTTATTTATTAATCGTATTAGAATTAGATTTTTAGTAGTTGTGTGATTTAGGAATTTGTGTTTTATTTGGTAATTACTTATGCAAGTGGTTTCTTACCCAACAAGTCTTGGTAGACTATAAATAGACCATTAGATAGGGTATTTTCTTAAGAGAATTCAAGAAGAGTCTGTAAGGTTTAATTGTGGTGAGACTTTCTTCCATTGTTTTGAGATATCAATAATAGTGTGTTTATTATTTTATTCTCTTCCTCCTACATATATATTTGAGTGTTTTTTCATCCTTCAATCTATAGTCTTGCATGCATAATTATTATTAGAACCCTAAAATTTGGGTTCTACAAATTGCACCTTGAGTTCTAAAAATCCCAAAGTTACTAACATGAATTTTTTCATGCTAAGTTGTCACATTGGAAATAGATCAGTAAATATAAATTAACTATGTTCAATTTTGAGAAATAAAATATTCTCATATTGATATAGGAATAACATTGGAAATTGAATTGGAGAGTTCACATGGTACAAACTCCTATAAAATGGTGATATTTTTATACACTTTTAGTTACACAAGTTTCTTAAGCGTGCACACACAAAGTTTCTTCACCAAAAGCAGAAAAATTAGGGAAAAAAAAACGAGGAAAAACTCATAGAAGTTTAATTTCAAGCTATAGTAAAGTGTGGTAGGGTTTATCCATACTTTTTTTTTTTTTTTTGTGTTGGGGAGGGGGTGGTGAGGGTTTGGCCATTCTAGTAGTACAAAATGGTGACTGAGTTTATAAGGACCCTTAATTTGTTTTATTAATTTTTCGGATGTGTCTAGAGTCTTACAAGCATTGGACCACAGTTATAGCCATCACCAAATAAAAGTTTGGACCCAAGTTTTGGGCATCACCAAATTAAATATTTCATCATTTATGTCGCAATCTCGAAGTACCATTTGCAGTTTCTTCTTGTGCTTAACCACGTAATAGTTAGTGACCTGCAGATCAAATGGAGTTGGTACATTTTTATATGATCTAGTACATGAAAATAAATCCAAGGATAAAGAATATACCTTTTGTGAAGCTTAGTCTTTGATCTAATTAAAGACACCAATAAGGACAAGTGATGAGTATTTGTTACCAACAAGAGAATTATATATCTCAATCTCCCAACTTGTATTATTAAATATGAGTTTCTTCCCACAAGCAATATATAATTAGGAAGCAAACTACAAACATATAAAAAAAATCTTAGTTAAATAACATATAAATAACATCTCCAGAACTGTACTATATGTATAATAAAAGAGAGCCAATAACGAGATGCTACTAAAAGATGCCTGCGTTACCAAAGAAACGACTTGACTTCTCCGACGAAAATAACAAGACCTGAATTCTAATTAAAGTTGGAGATTATACAATTCATTGGACTGAAAATCCTTTCTGCATATTAACAATTTCTGCCCTTGGAATTGTGATTCACTGTTTTCGTTTGTGACAATTGTTTTAAAGAAATTAAGGTGCCATTATGAGTTGAGTAAAGTGGAAACGCGACGTAGAAAAACGATAATTCACAGGGCCAATAGTCGTTTTCTATTTCATAAAATGAGTGATCCACATCAGTATAGAGGCATAATTATTGATTATTTATTGGTCATATAGATAACGTTGGATTGTCAAATGTTAACTTAATGATATATCTAATGTAATGAAATTTACCACTCAATTGTCAAATACTAACTTAATGATCATCTAAATAACATGTATTAAGTCAAAATATCAATAGCAAATTAGTTGCAAGATATCCAAACATGTAAATTAGAAGAATATTATAAGACATCACTTTTGGTGTCACATACATATAATTTGACATTGGATATGCACGTACTAGACATATCATATATGTGTATGCACACAGACACATAGATATACACGAGCGTGTGCACTTACACACTATGTGTATGTGTGCACATGTATGTACACTATATGCATGCACATGCGCGTGAATATATGTGTGTATGTGTGCACATATATGTCTATATATATGTATATGTACATATATGTATGTATTATCTAAATAAGTATTTCTTCTCCAAAATAGAACCCCATTAGATGCATGTTAAGATTTCGTTGTCACTCTTTAAACTATACTAGACCAATCCATTGAGGATCTTCTACCTTTTGCTCGAGTTCACACTGATTTATCTTGTAAATAAAAACCTACGTCGATGAACTATACCTTTTTTTTTTTTTTTTTTGGGAAAAATCCATGAACTATACCTTTAATTAATTAGATTTAACATCTACTACTTAAAAAGCCATTTTCTGCTTCTTTGAATGAAGGAAATAGAATAAAAAGAACTGGAATTCCACTGGCGGATAATGACAGATAAAAGTGGTAGGGGGCAAAGTGGAAGCCTGGTGCGACAAATCGATGCTGAACATAATTGATCAGATATCATTCTCATAAGTGTTTTCGCTTTATCAGATACCAATACCCCATATGTTTATTATAAATATCATTGTCACCTTTGGAATTCAGAACCGTGAATCCGCAGGTGGTTTGACATTTATAGGCTTATAGTTAAACTAGACAGTTGATATGCATGGCCATTAATATAATGGGATTATCTTGAAGGTTTGGAGCAACTTTTGGAAGTTCTTTATCAAGGGTTTTATCTGTGTAGTTGCAAATATCATATTCTAATCCATAGAAAGAGAGATTTGTTCTTTTTTCTTATATAAAATTCTTACACGATATGGGAAAGGAGCAGAGAATAGAAGAATTGAAAACTTGTTCAAGGATGGAAGATAAAGACTCTTAATTACTAATATATTCGAGTTCCAATATGATCATACAAGTTGTTAAGCCTTAAGCATGAACTTTGAGTGACTGAGAGTGTGTGTGTGTGTGTGTGTTAAAATTGGAGATTTCATGTATGTCCAAATTTTGCTATTAAAGTGAATGACTATTTCAATAACATATACGGAACCTAGGGATGATATCTTGGGTGAGTCTTGCCTGCTTCCATTAATTGAGTAACACATATGTTTCATAACTCAATCAACCAAAATTTGTTAAGTTGCTATTTGTACCTCGTTTCATAATATTTACGAGTAAGCTTGAAAGTTCTTCGCACTAGGACTGATTCCTAGGATAAAATTTCATTTGAGATTTTGCCCATTAAAGGGAAAAAAATGTTAATGAAATTATAAGAAAAAACTTTCGAGATTTTAACTTTTTATGCTTTATCATAACTGATCATTCTGTTTAAAGGTGAACATGAGGAAAAAAAAACGAAGAGAACAGAAATAAATTTATCTGTCTAAATCCAAAAATGGATGTGAAATGAAAGAAGGGTCCATGGTAAAAGTAACCAATAGTTGATTAGTGGATGCACCTTTCAGGTCACGGAACATTTGGGTTTTAGATTACCCAAAGATTCCTCAAATAACACCTACAATGGCCTCGCATGGCTCCATGGGGCGCTGGTGTTACTCATATTCTTCTGAACAATAATTGCATTTTCATCCAAAATCTATCCTTATCTGAGGGACCCTATACTAGACACAACCCCATAAATAATGGGTTTATTATCAAATGACATTCCCTTAATTTGTTTTAAGTCACTTGATACATTTTTTTCCATTATAATTATATCCCTTTTCGGGAAAAAAATTTGACAATATAGGAGTATATAATAGGATAATAATCCAATGATTGTAACTTTGGTTATTAGTAATTTTCAATTTTTTATGATGCAGTTAATTTGTTATAATTATAACACCTATTTTTATCATATCAAATCAAATCATCCCAATTACTCTAATTAAACCACTATTTTTGTAGTCTAAGAAAAATTGCATACAAGTTTTTGGGAAATATCCATTTGAAAACTGGTCAAGCGTATACGAAGTATATATTCAGTGAAATGGAATATTGGAATCGGCTTTTCTCATAGAGCCAAAAGCCTATGGAAACTTATTCTGCAAATCAAAGGAGGTATATATACTTTAATCTTGTTATTATAACATAAGCAAGTAGCTTAAACGTTTTAATATTAGTAAACAAAGTACTTCTAGGCGTCTGATAATATAAATTAGTAGATTAAATGACTGTTGATCATAATTAATCAAAGAATTAGGTTCCATATTTTGTCGGTAGCTGTTAAATTTTTCTCTAGGAGATTACAATTAGGGAAAAAAGATACATTTAAGTATAGCACGTTTATGATATATTGTAGGCCTCATAACATGGAGGCAATTTAAAATGGTCCAATATTTCACAAGTTCAAATTTTATTTGCTCTGCATTATAAGTTATGAATCTTTGTGCCCAAGAAAAAAAAGGATATGTATCTTTAATATCTTCCTGTATGTCAGTATTTGCATTATTTTACTCTGAATCATGCACGCATACCTAAAAGAGATATCATGCATTAATATCATACACCAATTTTATATGATTACGCCCCTTTTTTCCCTCAAGTGTGTCATATCATATTCTTAATTAGAGTATTTTATTTTTTCATAATTTAACTTTTTTTAGTACACTGTATAACAAGTCTAAGGAACACTCCTATTTGAATTGTTATTTTCTAGATTTTTTATAGAAAAATATACTATAATTATTTGATATATGTGAGATAAAAAATGAATAAAAAATATGTTCACAAAAAATATAAAATATTTTTGAGGAAAAATGACAATCCAAACAAGATTTTCTTTTTCTCTCCCCTTAACGCAACATTGACATCAATTTGTCAGAATCTAAACGGAAAATACTACCTGAGTGTGTAAGAGTGAGCTTAACTATGTATCTCAACCTCTTTTTCCCCAATGTATAAGGCTTTTTAATAATGAAATGCTTCTGTCCCCAGCCTTATCAAGACTTCATATTATTAAACTGATGACTATCCAAAGTTTCCAACCGTCCGTGGCCCTCCATTGGATATGGGTTCCACCTCCCACGAGACACTGATCTGAATATTGATCAAATGGAGAATAGGGAAGAGGATATTGACTTGTTTGGTGATAGAAATTAAATGGGACCATTCTTGATTTTATATATCTCAAAGATGTGAAATTTGGGGAAACATGACATGGAGTGATAGTGATGCAGAAAGATTTTTTTACTTAGTAATCACCAAAAGGCTGAGTAAAATGAAGTGGGGATAGGAATGGCTCAAGCCTCTTGGCATGATGGCTTTGTCCAGAACTCAAATGTCCCAATAAGGGACTTGTCCAATGTTTTACACCATCAAAAATGATTAGACATAATAAGATGGACAATGAATAACTGGGAATCAGACAATAGGGACTACTTTGTTTCCTCCACTGACCATGGAAGTACGAATTTGTTTCTCCTATGTCTCCATTTTTCTTCTGCTTCAGGTGACAGTACTTGTGAACATGATTAATAACAGATTTGATAGGTTGCAGAACTAAATCTAAGCTGGTTTATGCACCTACTTGGAGATAAAAAGATCCTCTAAACCCGATACCCAATTTTGTTAAATATTCGTGCAATATTTAAGCGTTGTTTAACTTGAAATTTTGTATTAAACCTATAGTGTTCGATTACAAATCATGTTCATTGGCAATAGCAATTAATAATGTGAATAATGCTCGTCTATGCTAATCAGACATGTAGGCTTTTGGATTTTTTTTCTTTTTCTTTTTCGTGTGAAAATTGTCGTTTACCTGAGTAAGAAAAAAGAAGAGACTACTATCAAGTGTTTCAGATTAAGATATCCAATGCCTAATTAGTAGTATACATGTTTAACCTCTTAATTAGAAAAGTAGTTGATATCGTATAAGAACTACTTCTGATTCATATAAAAAGCATGTATTCACACAAATTCTATCACGCTATCAAGTAGTTCAGTGACTTCAGTCACTTGAATTGGTTATTGATCGATATTTTACACGTCTAATCATCTTTTCGCTTATATCCTTTGATAAAGGAAAAAGTAACACGAACCTTATATTGCCAAATTCTGTAGGTACAATAAAATTTTTATAAATTGATACTCGATAAATTATTAATTTATCAATTAATTAATACCTCCTTAAATTAATACAATTTATATGGTTCCAATATTATTAATTTATAGAGGTTTTGTCCCTTATTGCATCAATTAACTCTGAGTAAGTGGCATGAACTTGTAAAGTCATGAGTAGATGCCTTTTCTGAGGCAATTGGCAGGAAAAAGGTGAAGATTAATAAAATTTTCAGCAGTAATTTGTCATTAAGCACGTCTAAAGCAACTATAAAAGTAGACCACTATAACTTATAACGTCTCTTCCCAGAAAAAATCCTCTCAAAACCTGTTTCAAAAAAAATAAAAAAGAAAAAAAGGGAGTTGGGTCCATTTGAGAGGTCGACATTCACATATATATATATATATATATATATATATATATATAGTAATGGTTAATAGCTTGATTTGAAATGGTTCATTATGTGTAATTTGCGAGACCATGAATAGATAATCACAAACTAGTTCTTTAATTGGAACACGAAGATTGGATCTGTAGTCAGTGAAGACTAAAGATTCTTCTAAAGTGGGAGCAAGCAAAAGTAAAGAGAAGAGAACAAAAGCAAGAGTTTAACCCACATGTGATAATTAATCATCGAATTTTCCTATTCATTTTCGTGCTCCAAGAACTGTAACCAGATTCTTTGTCCAAAATGGAACCATCTCATACATCATCTTGCGCAAGTCATCATTTGTAGATGACATAAATGTGTGACATCACATCCATTTGATGGAAAGCATTTCTTCACAAGACTGAGGGTTTTGTGATGCTCAGGTCCAAAGATTTATTTCCCCCTCTCTCTCTTTGAAACCAAATCAGAACCCAACTTAGTAAATGGTTTTGAATTATAGAATCAATTTATTGCAGAAAATTATAGAATCATGGACCTCCTTCAGCCAAACAAGAAAAGCTTTTGAGACATAAAAGCCAATCTAAATTCTAAAACTCTGAGGCTTATTGTTATTAGGTCAGGTCCAAGAAACATAAAAGTTGAAACCGTAAATTGTTCGGCAACAATGCTTAGAATTTTTCCCTTGTTGGTGAGAGTTTCTTGGGAGGAAAAATTCCCAGAAATATTTATTATGCTGGTGTACAACTCTCCATGTGAAGTTCTGGAAATAACCTGGGGTTGAGCTAGCTAAATCTAGCTAAATCTATGTTCCTTCCTTTTTTGCAACAAGAATTACAAAAATAAGAAGTAGCAATGGAATTTTTGTTTGAAATTTTCTTTGGCACCAGAAAAAATCAGCTGGAATTTTCTTTTTGATTTCTTTTTTTTGTCCTGATGAAATACTAGAGATCTTATTGATGTAGAAATCAGCTTAGAGAAGGAGGGTTACCTCACATTACCTGAGGAAAGTGAAGTATATATTCTTGTGGACGAAGAGTAACAAGACGCATACTTGATTTAAGGCTAAGACATTATTAGTATGTAAACGAAACAAAACTCAAGATTACTAACCTTTTTTATTTTGGTGATGGTAATTAACGACTAATTATGTACTCTAATTATCAAGCAGAAGGATTTTTCATAACATAAGCCGGTAAACTTTGGCTTGCAAGAAGAGACTTTGGTGCACTTATCTCTCCACTAAAATCTATCTCGCCAAGGTTGGTCCGATGCATAGATCATCAAATTGCAAATTTACTTAAAACTCTTGATGGTCTCAATCTGATGCAGCAGTTAATGACAGGAATATTTAAGCAAATTATCCCTTCTCTAATTTGTTGGGAGCTGTGGAAGTGAAAGTCCAAATGATATGTTTCTGAGGGGAAAATGCCAAACACTAAGGGATCATTGAAGCTATTGCTCACTACTCCTACAGAGGTCTATTTAAGGCCTTGTTTGAATTGGAGTTTTCATTAAAAAAATTTTACATTTTCCGCGATCACATCTTCCAAATACTTTTTTTATCTTATATATATCATATCATTACAGTATATTTTTCAAAAAAAAAAAAACCAGAAAATGACAATCCAAACAAGACAACTTTCCGTTCCTTGGATCAAAACTGTAACTAATAAAGATTAAATCTGTGTTGTAAGTGGCACAATCACAAGCTGGTTCAACGGTATGCAATTTTCAACGGCTCCAAAAAGTTAGAGAATTCGAATCATTTTATCAAAATCTATAACTCGTGACTCATGAATGGTAGTAGTTATTTCTTATAAAACCCTTGCATCTAGAAAACTATATAGATCTATGATAGTTTGAATTGTCCCAATATTGCCTGTTAAGAGGTGTGAATTTATCTATCAATCTTACTATTTTGATCAATATTTGTAATAAATCAGAAGAGGAAATTAATTGAAAATATTTTTTTTTAAATTGGAGGGTAAATTAATTGAATGGTTGAAGGAAAGCGACATTGATTATAGTCAATGGGCAATTCAAGGATTTTATCAGGCCACTTGGAGGCGTCTCAATGCCGAAACCTTTGAAATGTTGAATATTAAGTGCTCAAAAGAATCCTTTTTGACAATCAAGAACTTCACGTGTTGTTGACTAATATGTTTCAAATACTACATGTTTCCTTGTACGGATATGCTCTGAACGTATACATAATAACATAACAAAAGGTATTCTACACAAACCAAAATTGCTCATTGAATCCAAGGTTATTGATTAATTCCAGTCTTTTGTTCCCCTTTTATCAAATAAGATTGGAAAAATCGTACCAAATGTCCTTCACATTTTGCTAAATGAATTTTTTTATCCTAAAATGTTAGTTTTACATCCCGTATAAATTCAAGTTGACAAACTCTAGTTCCAACCTAAGTTTCCAACCTTTTTTCTTTTCTTTTTTCTTTTTTTGTTTGAAATCACCCCATGACTGATATGTGATCATCTTTTAGGTATTGGGTAAAAGTAAACATGGATTGGGTTAGATCTAACTTTTGTAAGAAAAAAATAAATATAGTTTGGATCAGACTTTACATTTTAGAGGCAAAAATAAATATGAATTGAGTCATTTGTTTAATTACAAATGGTATCTAATCTTTTTGTTCCTAAACATGGGGACATATGAGTCACGTGATGGATTCAGGATAAAAAGTGACCAAAAACTTAGATTGAAACTAAATTTTATTGACTTGAAGTTGTAATGAACATAAAATTAGCATTTTAAAAGTGAAAAATGAAAAAATTCATTTGACAAAATGTGAGCCACATACTGAATAACTTTCTCAATAAGATTTTCTGCATGCGTTATGTCCAGCAGAATTTTATACAATTGATAACATGTTGTCAAATTTAAAACTCCTAGAAGATGTTACACCTATAGACAAATCTACCAGAGGGAGAGAGGGGGGAAGTGGAAAAACCGGGCAGAAAAAGTTTACCATACTCTTGGAGGATAAACTTCCAGAGGCGTATAGGCGAACTTGGTTTTTCCCCCTGATGAAAAGAGACAGGAGATTTATACTTGTAAATTGGATCAATTTTAATGCACAAACTAACATAATGATTCAAGTGGCTGAGGAAGCCTTCTGCAGACTGCGATGGAGTACCTTTTGTTTCTGTAGCTAGTCTCAACAGTATGAGAGTTGCTAGTTGTTCCGTTCATTGCTGTCTCAAGGTGTTTAATCTCACCAGTCTGTGCTGTAATTCTATGAATTCATGTCAATGTTGTTACTGTGTTGTAGCAAAGCTCTGGTGAAGGTTCTTAATGTTGTAATTAGTAGTATTATTTTGCACCGTTGAAGCAGTGAAGCACTTGCATTTCCATTTGTGAAAATCATGACCTAAAACTCCAGTTTTGTGCTAGCTTCATTAGAATTAAAAGTTCATCAAAGGCTAATTCCAGAACTCAAAATTGCACGATCAAAAGATGATTTTGATACATTAATAGGACCATTATGTAAATTAGGACTACTCTCTGTCATAATCTAACATTAACTTGCTACTGAGGTTCTCAACCTGTACGAAGACTGGCACGAAAAGAAGCTCAAATGCTACATTAATAGTAAAGAAAATAGAGATCAGGTCAATATGCTCATAGGTTCCGTATGTATTACTAATTCAACTAGGTACTTGAAATGTTCAGAATGTATGACATAACATCCACTTGATAAACAGCAAATCAAGTAATCTGGCGGACCATGAGAAGCCTTTAAGCACAAGAAGTACAATGACAATTTTGACTTGTTGCGGGACAGGTACACAAAGATAACTTCGAAGCCAAATATCCATCAAGTATAATAGCCGTACGAAACATGATTTTCCATAGCGTTGATACTCAAAAACTGTTGGCTCGACTAGAGAGGGCATATGATGGGCGTTTGGATTGCTTCTATTTTGCTAAAAAATTTTGCTTACGTCATCGACACAAATTCCAATCACCTTTTTATCTCAGATACATCACATCAAAAAAGTACTACAATAGTGCTACAGTTATCTTTTCAACAAATTATCCCAAAAAATCTACTATCCAAACGCATTGCAAATTACCCATCTATAGCTACTTTGATTCCAAACGAAAATGATACTAGGAGCAGAAAAAGTGATAACGACAGATTCATTTGTGTTATATTTTACGGTTAAAGATTTCTTCATAATAAATAGGCTCAAGTAGAAGCACAATCCAGTGTACGAGTGAAGACTCCACCATAGTCTTCTAAGAGTTTCCTACTTCAGAACCAAGTAAATAGAAGAGTTTCCTACTGGGTATCAAGACATTACGGCATCAACAGTTAGAAGGGGAACTACCAATTTGTTGGAGACTACAAATTCAAAATACTTGTAGATTTGCACGTTATCACTTTCACCAATGATGATTTACCAATGCTTAATCCATGTATAAAGTACGAATTACCGATTTCATTTTCATGTAAAAGTATACCTTCCCCTTGAGTGAGGACCATAGGAACGCAAGTCTAGTCCGCAAGCTTAAATTACTGAGTCCACAATTTTCTTTGAGCATTCAAACTACTCAGTCTACTCCACAAAGGTACAACAGAGCAATCTACTCAAAGTTCCATGCATCTGTTCAACAAATCTTACAGATGACCTATGTCATCTGTTACCCACTTAAACCAAATGACTTGAATAGAACAGCAAAATTGAATTGCTCATTCCTCCAAAAAGGGATCCACATTGTCCCTCCAACCTGTCTATGAGAGTGTAGCTTACTCTACCATTCCCTACCACACTCACAAGAGAATGAGACATTAGCAAAAACAGGACCAGCACCTTTACTTAGCCCTAGGAGCCATGATGAGAATGCATCAAAAAGAAAATGACAAGGAGATTAACAAATCTCTCAGGAACCCAACTTTTCAGGTTAAAGCAATATTTGAATCCATAGAAAAAGAAAGAGTAAAATTTTGGGTAGATAAATTGTGTCTAATATAAGTCACTTCCCACTCTATCTATTTCAATTATCACCCGAAATTCAAATTACTCTGTCCTTGGAGCTTCCATTACAAGAAAAGGCATCAAATCATTTGCACATCTTTTCAGTTTAACAGCTTTGAAAGAAGCAAAGGTACCACTCTCCCAAATAATCCTTTGAATCTTTCATCGTTTAAAGAAGTCCCAAACACAGTTTTCTTAATCAGCACCAATTCAATTTCTCCCCATAAAACATGAATAGCTACAACAAGAAGCATAAAACCTGAATAGCTTCACCATAACTTGGATATACTTTACTAAGAACACTGAAGCTCTTAAGAGTTCAAAACAAGAACCAAAAGACAGGGAATCTCCACATCCATGCCAAACATTACTCAAAACTTGATAACTCATCACCAAGTTCAAGGAAGAATATTATAACTAGCTAATTACCTAATCATGTCAACAAAGTTCCATCTTTGACGGATAGACAAAAGAAAAGTGAGAATACTACCCAAATCCAACAACTAGTCATGAACTTCTACATAGTCAAGATTATGATATTGAACAAGGAAATAGCAACCTTCCATTGCATGATAAAAACTGAAATGTAGTACTTGCAACCAATACATAAAAATCACTACTGCTAACCAGCATTAAAGGTATATATTTTGCACCTTAACATGCTGTAAACTACACGTCCCTAAGCACCATTACTACTAAGAAATCAGCAAAAAACAATCGAAGCACAATGGTATCTGGTAACAACAACCAAACAAATTCACCAAATGGCTGACAGAAATGATTAAACCATGTTTAATTCCAAATTTCAATTCATACAAAGGTACAAGTCTTGTGACATTATGAACAAAAATCAGGAATTTTGGCACCAAAGAACAGAAGGCAAAAAACAAAATCAATTCATGAAAAATGTATAAGGACAAGAATAACAACATAAAAGGCGCCCAATCCTGATAAAATTAATTCCAGTAAACAAAAAATATACTCATACAACAATAGCAACATTTTCAGTTTCCAGCATGATTATCATGCCATTACTTCAGTCAATGACCAATACAAGTTGCAATTCTAATACCAATAAAAGTTACCATTTGCCAATTTCCAATTCCTCCAACTCCCCTAAGGCACTGCTGAGAGCTGAGCCTCAAGCAAGAAACCCCGGCAAAGACCATCTCCATTTCCAGGGACACCATCAATCCACCGCCACTCAGTCTTTTCACAGCCATTCTCCTCTAAACACTCCCAAAGCACCAATCTTCCAACCCTTTTTGCTGAAAAACAGACTCGATTCCCGCCTCCAAACACCTTAAACTTACTCGAATCCTGAAAAAACCTATACATTTCTGATGGCATTCGCCCGGCCTCATCCCACTCCAAACTCTCCAAATCCAACCTCAATATCAAAATTGTCGAACACGCACTATGCAACGAGTAAGAACTCTTCAACCCACCAATCATGAAAACCTTATTCTTCCCTCCCATTAACAGTCTAGGCCGCTTAATTATGTCAAAAACATCACCCCACTCGTGCTTCTCCAGCCGAGTCCATTTCTGTACCTGATCCTCTCTATTAATCACCGTAGACTTGAACAACTTCCACTGAGATCGCCATGGCGATCCCACATCACAAAGGGCAAGTATAGAATTCTCAATCAAAACAGGGCTTCGGGGCTTTGAAGGTAGATTAGACGAATACTTAAGCCAAGAATTGGCAGTCGAGTATAAAGTAGCTAGCTCGGTAAGAACCAGCACTTGGCTGGGGCCCGCTCCAATCAGAACGGAGCCGTGGCGCGACCAAGCAGAGCCCAGCTGAGGCAAGGCCTTGAATTGCCTAGTTAAAGGGTTGCACACGATCAACGTTTTCTTAATGATCGGACCGGGATTGGAGGAAGAACTAGGGGACGAAGCCCAGAGATAAAGCAGCCCGTGAGAGGAGGTGATGGGGAGAAGGGAGGGAAAGGGAAGAAAGTTAAGGGGAAATCTGAGCCATCTGTCAGACAAAGGGTCGAACACGTGGAGGACAGGATAGGGGGACAGGTGGGAATGAGAATGGGAACGGTGCGAAGGACGCAGGGCAATTAAGGAAAGAACATGGGATTGGGAACTGGAAATCAAGTGCAAAAATGGAGGAGAAGAAAGAGCGGAGTAAAGGGACTTACAAACAGCTCTGCAGATAATCATCTGGCGGAGTGGCAAGGAAGAAAAGATCTGGTGGAGGGTGTCTTGAGGTAACCGATTGAGCGGTGAAGATTCCATCTTTTTCTGGGTTTCTTCTCTGGGTTCTTTCGAGGTGGGGAGGAGATGGTGGGATCCTGGAGTATGGAGGATAAGCTGGTGGTGGACAGCGGCTGTGGTGGTTGTGGTGGTGGTGGTGGTGGGATGGGATTTGGGAGGTTGAGTGGTTTGATGGGGCTTTGATGGGGGGATTTTGTTTGCGGAAACGGAAATGGAAATGGAAATGGAAATGGTTTAAGGTTAAAAGGTGGCAAAACCGGACGGTGGAGTGGAGTTGGGAGGTTTTTGTTTTTATGCGAGTCCAGGAAATGGGAGCTTTTGTTTGACTCCCTCAAGACATGTTCTGCCAACTGCAAGAGGAGGACGGGAATCTAGGGTCTTAGGCCTTGTTTGGAGAGGGTTTTGAGTAGGGTATTCTTTTTTGGGTACATGTATCAAATTTATGTTTATATGGCGAAAAATTATTTTTGTAATTGTCATTGCATGAAAATTTAAGCTGTCATTACAAAAAAAAAAAAGAAAAGAAAATTTAGGCTGTTCATCTTTTCCATCTTTTTTTTTGGGAGGAATGAAAGTACTAAACCCACGTCCTCTCATATTAAATCTACACTCAAATACGAATATGACATTAGAACCCTAACATTTATTAAGTAAATTATTAATTTTTTGCAAATAATGAGGTCATCCTTACATACCATAGCAAATTATTACTTACTATTCTTTTAAATATTTACTATTCTACATATATTATTACTTACTATTCCACATACATTATTACTTCTTTTTTTTTTTTTTTTTTGCAAATAGTAGGTAAATTATTACTTACTATTTTTTGTAAATATTTACTATTCTACATACATTATTACATTAGTAGGTGAATTATTACTTCCTATTCTTTTAAATATTTACTATTTTACATACATTGTGACTTACTTCTTTTTTTTGGCAAATAGTAAGTAAATGATTACTTACTATTATTTTAAATATTTACTATTCTACATACATTATTACTTACTATTCTACATACATTATTACTTACTTCTTCTTTTTTTTTTTTTTTTGCAAATAGTAAGTAAATTATTACTTATTATTTTTTAAAGTATTTCCTATGTTTTTCTTTTCTACATACATTCAATGATCTTTCTAACTCTTGTGCTACAAAAAACATTGTCTAGAAAAACATCATAATAAGATTTGTTTTTTCATGAAATAACCAAAAAAATCTCATGCTTAATGCTCCCAAAAAAAATTTAAAAGGATCATATCGTGAACCATAAGATTAGTTTCATACACCTGATCATGTACTAATCAAAACCTCATTGGATTATACCTAATTTCAAAAAAAAAAGATATTTTTTACAATAAATATTCATAGTAGGATAAATCAAAATCAAAAAAATTAAAGTTTTACATTGCACATCAGATAGGCCCAAAATCTCTAAAGCTATGAAACCTGTGTTGAGAAATTCATTGCCCGTTAAATAGTTTTTATAAAGTAAGAGAGTATAAAATTAGAAAACGTGTGAAAGATAAAAGGATTGGAATAATAATCAAAATAATACTGGAAAATGAATCATTTCTATTGTTTGAAAGCATAAATTGAAATAAACAAAAAGACTAGAAGGAAAACTATGGCCTTTCGAGTGTGAATTTAGGATAGAAGGGTGTAGATTTAACCCATCCCCCTTCCCTCCCCTTCAGTCTTTTGTGTTTTACTTTTAGAATGAATTGCAAATTCGCTTATCTCTCCCATTCAAGTAAACAAAAATTTCATGTATGCAGGCCAAGTTTAACTGTTTAACTTATCTCTCTCCCATATTCCTTTGGAAGTTTACATAATGAAAGAGGAAAAGGTAAAAGTTTAAATTTGCGTCATCAAAGAAAGCAAAATGGGTGTTAAACTCTAGGAAAGAAACAGAATGATTTGTGAGAAATTGTTTACGGTCAAGAATGCTGCCAAGAAACAAAATCCTTAAATATTCATCCGGCAGAATATTTCGTTCCTTTTTCTATTTCTCTTAAAACTTAGGGGGTGTTTGGTAAATGAGTTTCAATCCCAACTATGGGTTTCAAATTCAATTATACCCATATAAAATGTTTGGTTGGGGTCAATAGAAATAAATTAATGGGAATGATAGGCCTCTTCTATAGGTTTTTTGATTAACCACCTGTTACTAGGGAATCATCTTAGTTGCCCATTTAATTTTTCTTAAATCATCTTAATTACCCTTTTATTCTCATTAAATGCAAAAATAAGAAAATAAAATGCTACTGTTTCAACAAATGAAAAGAAAAAGAAAAGAAAAAAAGAAACAATGAAAAAGAAAAATAATAAATTATAAAATCCATTCCACATTAACAAACACACTATGGGTTTTCATCAAAACCCATTATCATTAACCACTCTATGATACTGACAGTGATAGTGATAGTAGAATTTGAACCAAATGGCTCCTTACTAAATCCTAAAGCGGAGATCTTCTTTTGTCTTCGTTCATCTTGAAAGTGCTCCATCCAAACTAGGCCTTAAATTTATAATTTTCTATTAGTGAGTAGGGCCCCATGTGCCAAATGGTTGCTTGTAGAGAAATGCTGTACAATGAAAAGTCTTCTTGTTTGGTCTTCACTTTGTTGTTTGTCCTGGAATTGTTGATTGGATTTTCCGATGGGTTGCATATGGGCCTTCTAGAAAAAGGTTGGATCAGGTCATGGTGGACTTGGCCGGTCTCTTTAAATTATTCGATTTCGGAGAATTCCATAGTTGGGGGATAATTAAATACTTAAATTTAATGAATTAAGTTTTTTTTATATTAAGTTTTTCTGATAACAAAATTCCCTTGTCATTGAATACACTAAGACGCACCTGATGTCTTTGCAAAATTTTAAATGAAAGTTAGATCACTTAAAGAAAAAATGAGTTTTCTAAAGAAATGGTTTCTTCATATATAAGTGGTAAAAATTAAGTTTCATCGACTATTCACTCACTTCTATGATTGGTTGAAAGTTTGAATCTTGCTACTCCCTCCGTCCCATTTTGTTAGGCTTAGTTTGTTTTTCACACAGATTAAGAAAAGTTAGGTAACATTGTTGAAATATTTATATCTTCCTAAAATACTCTTAATTAAATATAGTATAACTAATGCTTGCATTAAATGATAAAGAAAGACTAATGCTTGCATTAAATGATAAAGTAGGTAATACTAAACAACAACTTCTATTAATTAAGGGCATTTTAGAGAAATTATAGGTTAACTATATTCTACAATTGGAAAGTGGACTACAATTTGGGACAAACCAAAAAGAAAAACAGGCCTAACAAAATGGGACGAAGGGAGTATAAATTTTGTCCTTTCGTTTCGTCTTTGTACGTGAATTTCCTTCTGTGCCCTCTCCAAGAAAGCATCAGCCATGAAGCAGTTTAACGCTATAGTGAGGTTTTGGAGAAAATTTAGGCACAAAAGGAATAATGATAGGCTTTCTTGAATTAAAGTACAACATTACACCAGAATAGCTCTCTCTTGTCCCTGATAGCAACCGTTGAGAATCGTTTATCTAATAACGCTTCTTCTTTAGTTGTCTTCCGATTATGGTGTTTCCCCTCAATCCAGTTATTTTGCAAACTAGACGAATGATTCTGCTTTTATATAAGTTGTGAACTTGTGATGGTACTTAATATTTACTTTAGTTGTATTTTAGGCTTGAAATGAAACTGTGACTTGGCGGTGGCAATTATTTGTTATTAAGTTAAACCAAACTCGAGTAATGCATGATTCAAACTCTCCTTGAGTGAGAATACTTGAATTCAAATTCGTCGAGTTCTTAAAAGTTAAATTCAAACTTAGGCTTGAACTTATTTTACCTTATTTGAACTCAAATTCGAGTTCAAACTCGAACCCAACCAAATCGAGCTTAATTGAGCTCAATCTAGTTCTCAAGTTTGGCTTTTGTTTTCTTAGTAATTTTTATAATTTAATAATACATAATTAAAAATTATATTATAATTGTGGTACGTGATAAAATTCGACAAATATTCAAGTTTTAATTTTTCCAATTCGAACTCAATTCGATTGCCTTATCGACTAGCTCAAACAAGATCAAGGCCGAGTTGAAATCGAGCCATTTACCGAACTATTCACGAGATGAATTTGAATAGTTTAATTAATTTCACTGTTGACTGATCTTTAACAAATATGTCACCTTTGTAATGTGTGTTTCTTGGAAAAGAAAATCTCTCTCTCTCTCTTCTCTCTCTCTCTTTTTTTGGGTGTGTGTGTGTGTCTTGATTGATTACTTATATAATAAAAGTTGCTTTGGTAAAGATTGATTACTTATATAATTACAAAATGGCCCTTTTGTACTATACAATTTTGTATCGTTCTTTATTATAATTTTAAGTACTAGCCATCTTGTTGCTCAAATGAACTGACAGGTGTCGAGTCTGTGCAATAATAATCAATAACCTAACTGGCCAATAAAAATAACCAAAATCTAATTCCAGGTACTGGAGTAGGGACTCTGGATATGCAATGGGTTACTGGCTTCACCCTGATTCCAAGGAGTATACTTGATCCGATATATCAAATTTAGTTAATTTGTATACAGTGGCAGATAGGGTCGTCTCCACAGGGATTGGGGAAAATTAACTCCTTTTTCAAGTTACAGGAAATGGGGGGATTTTAGGAATTGAATGCTAACAAAGTATTAACTAATTAACCAACTATGAAAAATAATTAAAAGAGAAAATTAATGGGAAAAACTCTAGCCAAGGATACACTTCAGAAATGGTTCAAATAACTGATCATTGATGCAAATATAATTCCAACATTCATTAACAAACAGGTTTTTCACTGCTGATACGATCTGACAGCAGTCTCTTCTTACTGTTTCGATAGCCAAGGTACGACCATTGACTACTTCCCCAATTCAGGAATAACCCTAGGTACGACCATAGGATTTAATTCTTAATTGCATTAAAAATTAGAGAAACCCTGTTCCAATTAACAACACGCTACGAGGGTCCATTTAAATTAGATTTTATGTTTTCCTGACACAAAACCAATTATGCCAGTTGCTACCGAGATTAGAGTAATCAAACAATTACGGATTCAACTACTCTAATTAGCAAATAGAGCACATGAATAATTAAATATTGTACACCTATTTAATCACACACGGTCACTATAATCAATAAAGGCAGAAAACATACAAATATCAATGAATAGAGGAAACGATAAAAATAAATTAGATCTCACAGAAATAGATGAACCAAATCTTCAAGTGCTCCTTGACTAGAATGATGAATTTAGCCACACATCATGTATGAAATTCACCAAAGTGTTTTGAGAGAAAAATAGAAAAGTCGTCTATTGCTTAAGGGACAAAAATAGCGAAGGAAGAGAGAAAAGACGGAAAGACTATTGCTAGCTTGCGTTCCTCCTCTTTGTCCGCCGTTTTCTTCTTTTTCCCAAGCAAAGGACGCAGCCAAGAAGATAGGTTAATTATCCCATCTACTAGTCACCAAAGTATTTATACACAATGCGCACGGCCCCACTTCTTCTTGCTGGTTTGTTTCCAAATTCAATTCCCACGTCGAACACTTGTTCTCCAAGTCCGCTGCTGGTTAAGGTAACTTGCTGCCACGTTTTTCTCCTTGTCCTTTTTGTCCTCCAAGAAACTAAAAACTACTAATAATATAGAATCCTACTCTATTGAGAATTCCCTATCCTAAAAGGTTTCCTAATAACAAATACCAAAGTAGTTCCCTAATAGAAATCAATTTCTAAATAACAAAACATCATAATTAATTCCACACTCCTTCATATTTGGGATCCTCCAACTTTTAGAAATTACCCATGCGCCCCTTGAAATCTTGGAAACCTGGATCTAGATATCTGGTTTAGGCGCGCCCGCGCCTAACTATCAGGAACGCTTCTGGATTTACACCCTTTTTAGCACAATTTCACCAATCTCTGCAATTGACCACTAATTAAATAAACTCAACAGAATCCACCCAAGAATGCAATTTTTAGTCCAAATAATTAGAAAATATGAACACAATAAATAATTAAAATGCACCCTATCAAACTCCCCCACACTTAAATGATGCTTGTCCTCAAGCATATCCCAAGTCAGAAAAAAAAAACCAAGATGTAGAGCAATTATAGCAAGTCATATCAATCAGGGCATTCCACACTTCCCAACAACTTCATTAAAATCAGAATATGCCAATGTTGACAGACCTCACAAAGAAATTTAGAAAATACACTCATTCACTCCAAGATGTAAAGGATAGGCATATCACTCACTTCAACACCATGGAATGACATTACCATAAGTTTGCTCATATATCATATCTCCACCACTCAATCATGAATTTAATACAAAAATCAAAGGGACTTTCATAAGGTTGTAATGGGGCTTAGGTGAAGATAGGATAAAAGGTCAATTTAGGTGTAAATATGTCAAAAAGAATGCCAAAAATTTCAATGCACAATTTCTTTACAAATTTTAACTTTCAAGGCAGCTTAACACTTCATCAACCCAACAAATGTAGCTTGTATTGGTGCTTATCACTTTCACAACACAAGAACTTCACACATCCTTTTTTTTCTTTCTCTTTTTTTTCTGTTTCTTTTTTTTTTCATTGCTTTTTTTTTTCTTTTTCTTTTCTTTTTCTTTCTCTTTTTTTTTCTTTTTTTTTGAAGAAAAAGGAAACAAACAACTCATAAAGCACCTTAACTTTCTACTCTTGCTTTTTCACATTTATTGCCTTGCAATTAATCCATCATCTTCTTATGCAATGAGATTCAACACTTCTCTAACATATGGGTTAAAAAGAAAGTCAAAAAACAAGTCTTAGGCTAACAAATGTGGTTTTAAACAAAGAAATAGGGTTAAAGGCTCAAATTGGTTCACTAGGATTTTTTCTAAAATCAAAAGTGGTTAATTTTAGATGCCCTTATCAGTTTAATGCACCAAATTCATTGAAACGTGATCTTGACATGCATAACAAAGCAAGTTCTAAAATATTCAAACCATGTGAAGTACCACACAACAAACGAAACATAGAGCAAATTCAGAAAAAATTGCTCACAATTAAACCCAAAAACTCACAAGTGGTCAACAATAGATGTCAAATCCAACATATTCATCAATTGATTCCATCATTAAGGAAAATAGAAAACCCAATTGGCATGAACTTTCTACTTAGCCCTCCATCTTGATTGTATTCATCATTGTTTTCATTTTTTTTAAACAAAAAGTAAAATGCTAAACAAAGGACTAAAGCATATCTAACCCTCCCCCACACCTAAATCCTACATTAATTGTCCCCAATGTAGCAAATAAAGAACATGTAAAAGAAGCAAAAGGAGACAACAAAACTTCCCTGAATCACGGAGGAGGGTATCAACCAACTATAGCTCGGGGGGAAAAGGTGGGCAGAAACCCACATGGTGGAAGTACTGTACCAAGTTCTGAGCCATCTTGTTGCGGGGCTTTGGAGAAAAAGAAATAAGGAAGAAAGAAAGAAGAAAGAAGAAGAAAGAAAGAAAGAAAGAAAGGAAAGAAAAGGAAAGAAATTAGGGTTCGGGGTTTTCTTTTTTTTTTTTTTTGAAATAAGAACACCACTGAGAATTGGAAAAGGGAAAGGAAATTTTTTTTTTTTTTTTGGTGATCCACCAAGTTAGGTGTGGGCACGCCTAACTAGTACCAATGCTTTTGACCAGCTTTCGACAATTGAGTTCCTTAGGCGTGACCACAAGGCGTGGGCACGCCTAACTAGTGCCAACGCTTTGACTGCAGATGGAAATTGCAATCCTTAGACGTGACCAATTGGCGTGGGCACACCTAACTGGTGGCGACCTAACACATGAAAAATTTAGCATTTCAACTGAATCTACTTACTCAATAAGACACAAAAATACTAAAATACTAAAATAAAATAAATCATAAATTCTTGGGTTGCCTCCCAAGCAGCGCCTTTCTTTAATGTCTTTGGTTAGACATAACTGTCTTTGCTCAAGGAGGATAAAATCTCGTAGCTCGTTTCATTGTTTTCTTCTCTACATAATCTTCGTACCCTTCATAAGTAGAGTAATCTTTATGCACACGAGCTCTTTTCTTCCATTGACTAGTGGGTGGTGCTAAGCAATCAAATAACAATTTCAAATCTTCACTCACTCCTCCATCGTGACCAATTAACAATTTAGGAGTCATCATAACTCCTAAATTCTTCCTGTTATGAAACTCAAATTCTTCTGGTATAATAAAGTCAATTTCATTAACAGGAGATATAGAATGAGATTCAAGAACACATTGTGTAGAGGATGGAGAAGATATCACCATAATTGGGAGTTGTTCGCTGGACTCTTTTGCTGGAGATTTTTGAGGTTGAGATTCTTCATTTTTTACTTCCTCTTCAACTGCATCCATATATCTTTTCTTTTGAAACTCTTGCAGTTCCTTGCCACTTCTCGAGATAATTGCGCTCCCATTTTCTTCACTGTTAATAATGGCTTGAGAGGGCAACTTTTCAGATATTTGAGACGCCATTTGTACCATCTTATATGCCATTAGAGACACTTGATCCTTCAAGTTTTGAATCCTCTTGCTCATCTCCTATTGATATTGATGTATGTTAGTAGCTAGTGATTCAACAATCTCTTCAAGAGATGTACCTGGCATTGATGATGGTTGTTGTTGATGATATTGTCATCGAAACTGTGGTGGCCTCGCTGCATAGTTATAGTTGGAGTAGTCCCACCACCCTTGACTATACATATTTGAATAAGGATTAAACATTGGTGGAGATGGGTTTTGAAATATTCCAACATCACAAACTTGGGCATTCATGTCATCTTGGAGTAGCGGGCACATGTCAGTTAGATGATTTAACTGACATATCCCACAAGTGTCGACTTGTTGCTTTTGTCTATCAATCAACTTTTGTACAAGAGAGGCCAAATCATCTAAATAAGGATCACTAATAGAAGAGGTCTCATTAACCAAATTAGGAACAAAGTCCAGTCTATCATCAAAATAATGAAAATTAGCAGCCATCAACTAGTAAGAAAAATAGAGGAGAAATAAAAAAATTGCAAAAAAATCAAAAAGGCACCAAAGAAACAGAAACAAAGCAAAACTAAATAAAATAAAATAAAATAAAAGAACAAAAAAAGAAGCAAATAATTCAGGCACCAGTCCCCGGCAATGGCGCCAAAAATTGACAGGTGTCGAGCCTGTGCAATAATAATCAATAACCTAACTTGCCAATAAAAATAACCAAAATCTAATTCCAGGTACTGGAGCAGGGACTCCGGATGTGTAATAGGTTACTGGTTTCACCTTGATTCGAAGGAGTATACTTGATCCGATATACCAGAATTAGTTAATTTGTATACAGTGGCAGATAGGGTCGTCTCCACAGGGACTGGGGAAAATTAACTCCTTTTTCAAGTTACAGGAAATGGGGGGATTTTAGGAATTGAATGCTAACAAAGTATTAACTAATTAACCAACTATGAAAAATAATTAAAAGAGAAAATTAAGGGGAAAAACTCTAGCCAAGGATACACTTCAGAAATGGTTCAAATAACTGATCATTGATGCAAATATAATTCCAACATTCATTAACAAATGGTTTTTCAATCAGCGTCGATCCGACAGCCTCTTCTTACTGTTTCGATAGCCAAGGTACGACCATTGACTACTTCCCTAATTCATGAATAACCCTAGGTACGACCATAGGATTTAATTCCTAATTGCATTAAAAATTAGAGAAACCCTGTTCCAATTAACAACACGCTACGAGGGTCCATTTAAATTAGATTTTATGTTTTCCCGACACAAAACCAATTATGCCTTTAGAGATTAGAGTAATCAAACAATTACAGATTCAACTACTCTAATTAGCAAATAGAGCACATGAATAATTAAATATTGTACACCTATTTAATCACACACGGTCACTATAATCAATAAAGGCAGAAAACATACAAATATCAATGAATAGAGGAAACGATAAAAATAAATTAGATCTCACAGAAATAGATGAACCAAATCTTCAAGTGCTCCTTGACTAGAATGATGAATTTAGCCACACATCATGTATGAAATTCACCAAAGTGTTTTGAGAGAAAAATAGAAAAGTCGTCTATTGCTTAAGGGACAAAATAAGAAGGAGAGAAAACGGAAGACTATTGCTAGCTTGCGTTCCTCCTCTTTGTTCGCCGTTTTCTTCTTTTTCCCAAGCAAAGGACGCAGCCAAGAAGATAGGTTAATTATCCCATCTACTAGTCACCAAAGTATTTATACACAATGCGCACGGCCCCACTTCTTCTTGCTAGTTTGTTTCCAAATTCAATTCCCACGTCGAACACTTGTTCTCCAAGTCCGCTGCTGGTTAAGGTAACTTGCAGCCACGTTTTCCTCCTCTTCCTTTTTGTCCTCCAAGAAACGAAAAACTACTAATAATATAGAATCCTACTCTATTGAGAATTCCCTATCCTAAAAGGTTTCCTAATAACAAATACCAAATTAGTTCCGTAATAGAAATCAATTACTAAATAACAAAATATCATAATTAATTCCACACTCCTTCATATTTGGGATCCTCCAACTTTTGGAAATTGCCCATGTGCCCCTTGAAATCTTGGAAACCTGGATCTAGACATCTGGTTTAGGCGCGCCCGCGCGCCCGCGCCTAACTATCAGGAACGCTTCTGGATTTACACCCTTTTCAGCACAATTTCACCAATCTTTGCAATTGACCACCAATTAAATAAACTCAACAGAATCCACCCAAGAATGCAATTTTTAATCCAAATAATTAGAAAATATGAACACAATAAATAAATAAAATTGCACCCTATCAGCTGTCTTACTTCAAATTCGTCATTTCCTTGGTCATATAAAGATTTATTAGATTTCTGAAGCTTTTCTACGTCATTTGACCTTTTCTTTTAACTTTTGTTTCTTTTTTTTTTTTTCCTTTAAGGTAAGAAATTTTTACTTTTAATGATGCAAGTGAAAGTACAAGGCAAATCTTCCCCGTGGACAGTAGATGGTGGGGTAGATAAGGTAGATCAATGATGAAATGAAGCATGCATCTTGGTTGTACATGTATCCAATACAAGTTGACTCAATTGGTAAGAATGGGTCACATACTCATAAATGGTCGTGTGTTTGAATCCCCCTATCGATGTGAGGGATGTGTTGATCAGTAATCTGTAAGTACCTCTATAAGTGATCTATGTTTTCTGAGACCTGCCCTGACTCGTGATGGTGATCGGACTCGAAAACACCCAAAATTTTTTTTGATAAAACAATAAAAAAAAAATCGTCATTGTGCATGTCACATAAGGTTGCTACTTAGAGTCACAGAGGATATTTAAATGCTCTATTTATAAAAATTAAAATCTAAAGCACCAAATCCTATTATATGCTTTGTAATGTTGTTGAATGAAATATTAATTCCCCATTTCAATTGGCACTTTTTGGGAGGAGTTGTAGAAAAAAATACGGTAATAGATTTTTAAAATGTGATGTATTTGAGAAGAAAAAGTGATTAAAAAATGTCATAAAAAATTATTCTTATGAAAATCCTTTTTTTTTCCAGAAAATGCAATCCAAAAAAAGCTGTTTTTAGTTATTCTGTAACCCAAAAAAAAAAAAGAAAAGAAGAAGAAGAAGAAGAAGGAACTTGAAGTCGATGCATGAATCCTCTTAAAATAACTGGAGCAAACATATTTCGCAAAGATGGTTTACTTCGCCGAAGGTCGCGGAAGGCACTTTTTGGCCTTCGGATATTGCGATTAGTTAAACTTGACCCATCATTTAATTTATTTGAAAACAATCAAAGCAGTGTTCGTTCAATAAAATAGTTTATGCCATCCCGCAGAAATTTAAAAGAGACCAGCCTTTGTATAATAACTTGCTTTGGATGAATAAATCAATTATTTGTCCATTTGTCCTTAAGGATCATGTATTAATCCTTTCATACCTACTAATTGTATTTGAGATACATTTCCTCCAATTCCCAATAACGACGCCATATGAATTTGATTAAAAGAATTAGTCGTCCTAACTAAAACAACGTGATTCCCTTCTCCAGTTTTGGTTGGCAGAAAGATAGAGAAGAAGAATTTCTTGTGAAACCCGACCTCTAGGCTTTAGGTATAGCAAAGTGGTATATGTATTTGCATCTAAATATTATTTTTTCCGTAAACGAGAGATTTTAAACTCAGAATCTCCTATTTAAATTTCCTATTATCTTATCATCCAACCCACCCCTCCTCCAATATTATTAATTCTTGTTAGGTTAAAAAAATTCAATACCGATTTAGGATCATATCTTACACAAAGGCTGGAACTTTTTTTTTTATTTTAATATTCAATGAAGAATTTAAAACTTATAAAGAAAAATAGGAAGGCTGGAGAATTGCTTTACAGATCTCACTATTACCTAATTAATATTCCTGTCAGCTAAGTTAGATTTTGACTACGACAGCCAACAGAAGTTGCCTTTCAAGAACTAAATACGCTTGTCTATAAAGTAGTGCGTCCTAGCCAAAACTTTAGATATTGGGTTCTTCTAGTAATTATTTAGATAACTAATTTGAGAAATTTAAAGCCATAAGATGTGCTTACATATTTTCGTCTTTGAAATTGAAGAATCCATATATTTACACCAACAACTCGATCGATAGATGTGCATCATTTTGTTTTTTTTTGGGGTCCTAAAAGCAAAGGACTCCTTTATGTTTGTGATGACATTTTATGCAGATCATTCAACTTAATTAACTAAAACTTCTGCTCGAAGGTTTTATGTAGCCAATCAAGCAGTCAAGTGGAATGGAAAGACTCAACATTAAATCACCGACAACTTAAACAACTACTCGTTTAGGGTTTTAAAAAGTGAATTCGATCCTTGTCAAAAACATACCGTATGAACATCCTAATTTGCATTCGCATTTAGGTTAATTGAAACTCATTTGTGCTGTCCTTCTTATTCTAATGTTTCTACAACCATTGCAGCACAGGGTCATCTCAAAGGACCTTCAAGTGTTGTGCATGCCAACAACCTATCTGTCTCACTTTGTTGAAATTCTTTCAAGAAATAAATTTTCTCAAGCATTTACTGTTTAGGGTACTGTCTAGTGTCTATCATTATGAAAATATGTAATATGCTAGAACCCATACTGTTATGTGAGTTCTCTCTCTCTCTCTATTGTTTTTCCCTAACAGCAATAACCTACACAACTCCTATCCTACAAGGGCGGGAGACTACAACTAAACCATTGCATCACAGAGTCATGCCAAAGGACTTTCAAGTGTTATGCATGTCATTAACCTATCGGTCTCACTTTGTTGAAATTCTTTCGAGAAATAAATTTTCTCAAGCATTTAGGGTTTAGCGTACTATTTGGTGTTTGCCATTATGAATATATGCAATATGCTAGAATCCATAGTGTTATGTAAGTTCTCTCTCTCTATCTCTCTCTCTCTCTCTCTCTCTCTCTCTATATATATATATATATATATTTTTTTTTTCTTTTCCCCTAACGGCAACAACCTACACAACCCCTATTCTATGAGAGAGGGAGAGTCCAACTAAACCATTGCAGCATAGAGTCATGCCAAAGGACTTTCAAGTGTTGTGCATGTCATTAGCCAATTTGTCTCACGTTGTTGAAATTCTTTCAACAAATAAATTTTCTCAAGCCTTTAGGGTTTAGCGTACCATCTGGTGTCTACCATTATGAATATATGCAGTATACTAGAACCCATAGTGTTATGTAAGTTTTTTTCCCCCCTAAAAATAACAATCTACCCAACTCCTATATTATGAGGGAGGGAGAGCTCAACTAAACTCGTACAGTGGTTGAGAGATGAGCCACCAACTTAGACAAGTGCACTACAATACTTTTTAAAATTTTCAAACAAAATAAGCATAATGCTTCCTTACATGCACTCGATAGGATTTGAGCCCCCAACTTAATGTGCAAAAGAATTCTAAGAGGTTTCCTTTGCCCTTGGATCAAAAGCTTAATGGTATAGTTGCTGGGTAAGTTCAAGTATCAATAAAATTGCCTTGCTGCTCAATGAGTTTTTTTTTTTTTTTTGGGTAAATTTTTCAAAGGTTTTAATGTTCAGAATCCCGTCATAGTGATGCAAACTTGGACTTCTGTACACTTCACCACACATGGTCACCAAACAAGTCAATTACGTTGGTACAAGTATCAATAAATTAGATGTCGGTATGCGTTAGGGTTTGTCTGCAATCAGAGTAGTGATTATAGAATACAATTTTACAGTAGGAGTGATCTGATACTGAATTGGAAGGGTAAAATTGAGTTTGGAGTTCAAATTTTAAGTAGGAAAAATCAGAAAAATGAGTTGTGTTTTTATGTGTTATTGGTTTAATGTTGCTACTATATTTTTATATATTGTTAAATTTCAGGAGAGGCTAACAAATTAATACATAGTCTAACTTTTTACGCAAAATTTGCTAACTGTAATGACTCTTCATGGAATGCTCCTCTTGACTTGGTTAAGCAAATGAAGATTTTCAACAATCTCGTTAGTAAATATTTTTTATTTACAAAATTAATTGTCTACATTTATTATATTAAATTATATATGAAACATTTAAATTGAAATGGGGAATTGTAGTGGTGGGCACAGCACATGGATAAATTAACACGTGCATCATGTACAAAGCCACGTCAAGATTCAGGAATCTATCAAAACGATAGCGTCCACGTGAATAAAATCCTTTTCCACGTAGGACAGTCCGTCACCCTCCCCATCTGATTTCTGGTGATTTCTCGATGAACTTTCCTGATAGGATAGGGTGCGAGGTTCTTCGACCGTGTCAACGCGTAAATGGCGGAAACAGCAAATTTCACTTGGTACCCTTAATGTTTTGACCTTCATCGATTTGAACTCAAAACTTTTATGTCCTTCAACTTTGTATACTAAAGTAAACAAATGTGCAAAATCACCCAAATTGCTTGTAGCCAATAATAGTTGACAAAAATTATTTTGCTCCGTTGCAAAATAATGCTTGAAACACTAAGTTGTCACACATAAATTGACAACCTCTCAAACTCATCTTGCTTTTAATTGATTAGGGATGGCAAGGGAATAGATTTGGAGCGGAAGATGCCTCTTCCTTCCCTCATCCCGATGCTAAAAATCTCCTCCCGCCCTCATTCCATCCGTCCCTCATTCCCTACATCTCACGCCCCGCTCACTCCGCTCCTCCGAGGTTGAGAAGAAATGGAATTTGATGCATAATAAAATCTTATGCAACTTTATTCATTAATTTACAACACGAATTAAGAAATCAAAAGCAGTATATACTTTACATCGAACTGAAGATGGAGCAAAGGAGCGTTGCCATCCTTATGGTTGATATATATATATTTTTTTTAACACTAAACCTGTGCCTGAGCTAGTAACTTGAAAGTATCTTTACAGCTATGGATTTCGATATGAATATTGGTAGATATAAAGTAGTCTTTCTTTTCCTTTTCTTTTTCTTTTTTACGTAGATGGCATTTTACTGATATACCATGAAGCTTATGCCAGCAAAGAATTGCAAAACAAAATCGTACACCAGCAAAGAATTGCAAAACAAGATAGATGCCAAGACAGCACCATCCTATCAACTAACATCTACCACAACTAAAGCTATAGTAAGCTAAAAATTTGCAACAAATGTCCTCTGAAAAGTTCCAGCTTAACTACGCAACCTTGTCTCTCGAGTTCTACACATTGCGCCAGGGAGCATTGTATGGACAATAGTCTCAGCAGCCCTGCTGTCTGTTAAAGATTCTGCAATTCCTTTCTTTCAATACATGGTACACGACTGGAGTATTCCTCCAATAAAGAAAGGGCAAACCACTCTTGGCATAACATTTTTTGTACCTGTTCTCTAAGCAGGAAAGGATAAAATTTAAGAAGTTGGGAATAGTATGTAGCAAGATTATAGCTAATCGCACTAACACGACCCCAAATATCTACTTATTCGTTATGCATTGATACTAATATCTGCAATGTGATAGAACTATAAACACCATATTACCCCAAGTATATTACAATTTTCTAACTTTACATAAAGTGTTTTGTTCTAAAGATTTAAAATATAGGAAATTATGGATGCCGACATGATCCGCTACAAAATTGGATATGTACAAACTTCATTGCAAATGATTAAAAGCAAAAATCCTTAGTCAATTACATGTGGTACCATTACCAATAATTTTGTCGTGCACACAGCCAGATAATCAACACGTGCATCATATACAAAAACCACGTCAGGAATCCAGCAACGTTTTGCGTCCATCGGAATCATTTTGGGTCCATCAGAATCATTCCGTATCCAAGAGCCCTAAGGATTTTCACCCTTGCCTCCTGGTGAAAGCTCTTGAAGTTTCCTGATATGGTGAGAGATTTACTGATTTAACATCTAAATGTGAAAATGGCAAAACTCACTTGGCACCTGTTGGTGTAACATCCGTTATCCATCGGCAGGAGAGTGATCGGCTGATCGGCCATGCATGTCAGAAGATATTTGTTGATCATAATTGATGAAGGTCGGTCATGGTATAATTCTCAAACGAAGAAAAGAATTTTTTCTATTGATGTAGAAAACCAATGAGTGGAAGACAAATCAATACTTTTGGGCCAAAGAGCCAAATCATCAACCAACTCAACCGGTGAACATAAGGGCAGGTACCGGTAGAGCTCTTGTAATGTGGGACACATTGGAATTAGAAAAAGGAAAAGTGAGACCAGCATTTGGCGCCAAGTAGATCAGCATTTGGCATCCTCTAAGGCATAATTCCCATTTAATTCCGCAAAATTCATTGGACTACCTCGTTATGCTACTTAATTATCATATACCTGCTTCTATTATGTACTATTATCCTCTAAGGCACAATTCTGCAAAATTGGCATCCTCACCATTAAACGTGACTAAAATATGCTATCTTTTTTTAATTTTTTTCATACCCATTCTGGAAGATCTACCATCACATGGACGTCAACCTAAATTATGATTAAGACATAATTTAATTTACATTTTCTTTATTTCTAAGGCATAATTCCCATTTAATTTAAGGTATCTAAATCTAATGTAATATTAGCATATTACAGTGTTTGACTAAGATTACAAGTGTTTGACTAAATCAAAAATAACAAATTCATGTAACTTTAATGCACGATCGATTGCTTAGGAGAAATTCTTTAGTGTATGGTGATCAAAAGGAAACACATTACAATAGATCATTTGTATAGGCTTGGAAACACATTACAAGAAATCGGCCAACCCTCTTAAATAAATATCCAAAACGCACATCATAACTATTGTTGGAAATAAGGCTTAGAATGATTTACAAGAATATTATGTTACACTATCACCACCCAATGTCCACAATTGGGAAAAGATTCTTGGATATTGAACACTATCACCAACAATGATATTCATTCAACTATAGTTAGCATATGTGATTATGATTAGAAATCACAAGAAAAACTACAAATTCAAGCAACTTTAATACACGATCGATTGCTTAGGAGAAATTCTTTAGTGTATAGTGATCAAAAGGAAACACATTACAATAGATCATTTGTATAGACTTGGAATCACATTACAAGAAATCGGCCAACTCTCTTAAATAAATATCCAAAACGCACATCATAACTATTGTTGGAAATAAGGTTTAGAATGATTTACAAGAATATTATGTTACACTATCACCACACAATGTCCACAATTGGGAAAAGATTCTTGGATATTGAACACTATCACCAACAATGATATTCATTCAACTATAGTTAGCATATGTGATTATGATTAGAAATCACAAGATAAACTACTATGTATATCACATTGGGTTTTTGGGCACTTGATAGTACACGTAAGTTATAGTCAATCTATCATATTAATTCACATAATAACAATTATTAGTCCTAACTCTTGCACTTATATGCTTTTCCTAATTGACATAACTTTTATAAAATATGAAATCTAAAACTCATTTTAGCAAGTACCTTCTACTAAACGCATTAGACAGACAATGTATGATGTACATTATTTAGTTACCTTATACTAAACGCTAATTTCAGGATAAAATAATCATTGAACGTGTCCACTATGTGATTTACATAATTAGGCACTCATTAGACAGACAGTATAAGATTGGTTTTTAGGTTAGCACATTTAAGGTTGAAAATGAGTCGAGTCCAGTCGATCTTTGACTTAATCAAGTTGAATTCGACTCATTTTTTACTCAACTCGAGTTCGAGTCCGACGAGCTTTCAAAGTGAAACTCCAACTTGAGTTTGAGTTTGAATTCAAGTCTAGTCAAACTCAAATTCGAGTTTACTCGAACTCAAAAAAATAAAAAATAACTATTTTATTTTTTAAAAAAATTGAATAAAATAATTATTTGTCTTAATAAGTAATACAAAATTATAGGCATACCTGTAATTTCACTGTTTAGATAAAACATAAAAAAATAATATATATTCAAAGATATTATATGAATTTGTCATTTAAGCAACCATGGTCTGAGAAAATCAATGATTGGTTGCTTAGTCATTTAAGCACACATTGAAGACATTGTAAAGAGCTCACGAGGATCAATTATTAGTAAAAAAAAGAAATTATGTGTGCTGCCATTTTTAATTATAAAGATCATTTATAAAGAGCTCACAAACATGAATTAAGGGTGCCACCATTTTTTTGATCTCTAATTTCAATGACCATAAGTTTCACTCAAAGCTGAAAATTTTTCATACAAAGTTGAAAATTTCCCATGTAATGTGTGTATATTTGAACTCCAGCTCAAATATTGGAAATGCACATAAATAAGAGTTTCCTGTATAACTCTCAGTAATATCCTCTATCCTCCTCTTGTTTACTTTACATGTTTTCCTTCAGCGAAAATCCCGACAACACCCCCATTTTCGAACCTCCTATTTATGTCTACCATTCCACTTGCTATTTTCCTTGTTGGTCTATCTGCAAATTTCCCGACACTTCATCCTCACTTTTATAGGTAAATATTTCCATAAAATTGGGTACCATTGAGCGTGACTAAATCTTTGGTCTACTTAAGCAAACGAGGAATTAAATGGATTTTGCGGAAGTAGTACTAAATATGCTTAAATGAATTAGTAGAGGCATAAAAAATATAGAACCCCAAAAAAAAAAAAAAGGGACAGAGCAAATCTTTTCAGATTTAACTGAGCCGATAATTGGCTAGGCCATTCACCCTCTTACATGATTGGGTTTCAAAAACAGAAGCACATGAAAACCCATTCTGCATCATCAGATCATTGTCTGCTAACTAATATATCCAAGCCCCTTGAACTTTACAAAAAGAATTAGTAAGGTAGCCTATTGAACTTAACGCCCACCTTAGCGAATAACAAAACCATCAACCGTGATCCTTTTGGACGCGTCACAGAAGGAATATCTCTTGAAGGCCTAGTAGAAGTTATAAGGAGAAATTTTTGCCCTTCTATTACAAGTCCAACCGGTGTCCAATTAAAGTGATCCCACTCATATAGATCAAATTTAATGGTTAGATCACATCCTAGATTAGTGTATGGTTGAGATCTCTTTTCTACCACAGCAGAAAAGAATATTTTTCTGCGCTGTATCAGCGTCCGTTGGTCATGACATAAGATATTTGTTGGTCATAAATCGTAGCTAATGATAGTTGACAAAATTGTTTCGAGTATTTTATGGGCACGTGTATACCGATTAATAGTACTAGTGACCATGACACATTCCGTGTGGTGTGTATACGCATAATACTTACTCATTAAGTTATATGATGTGTTTCGGCTCTTCGAGCCATATTAAAGGGGTGTTTGGTAAATAGGTTTCAACCTCCACTATAGGTTTCAAATTCAATTATACTCATATAAAATGTTTGGTTGGGGTCAATGGGAATAAATTAATGGGAATGATAGGTCTCTTCTATGGGTTTTTTGATAAACCACCTGTTACTAGGGAATCATCTTAGTTGCCCATCTTATTCTTCTTAAATCATCTTAATTACCCTTTTATTCTCATTAAATGTAAAAATAAGAAAATAAAATACTACTGTTTCAACAAACGAAAAGAAAAAGAAAAGAAAAAAAGAAACAATGAAAAAGAAAAATAATAAATTATAAAATCCATTCCACATTAACAAACACACTGTGGGTTTTCATCAAAACCCATTATCATTGACCACTCTATGATACCCATAGTGATAGTGATAGTGGAATTCGAACCAAACGGCTCCTAAGTATAAATAAAACGGCACGATAGGAGTTGAATAGTAAAGTTAGGAGTAGTAGATACATACTTGAAAACAACATTTCATAAAGAGCAGAAAGTAATATGGCATTACATCCAAAATGGCCTTGTGCTTTATATACTTAGGTAATGAAACTGCAAAATATCAATTGTTCAGGATCCATTTTCCACAAATACTTGATAATTCAAGGTAAATAGTTCAAAATTCAACAATTGGTAAAGTGATAATCGTTCAAAACATGAGAGCTATGATGTTGAATTAGTCCATATGAAAGACAGTGACTTGGTCCATCATAAAGTATAAGAAACAACAAAAGATCTCTTATAACACAACCTTGGCAAAGCATCGGAAAGTAAAGTTTTTTTTTTTTTTCCTTTGATTGAAGCCTATTTTTAACTAGTATGAGAATCCACATGGCAATAGATTCTGAGAACTTTAATTTGCACCCTAAATTCACAACTAATCAAAAGTTTCTTAGTCCAAAATTTTCAAGATTGATTCTCCAACTACACATACTGAAATTCCTGCTTTGACAAGCTCATTCTACATCTGCGATAAGTAGAAAATAAATACAAAGAAGAGGTTATAATAATGTTAAAAAAAAAACTCTCTATTTCAGAGACCTGCTTTTGCCTATTTAAATGGATTGCAGACTATAAGTTAAAACAGTCTTTCTATATGTTTGGATTTTTGCCATGGAAAGACATCTTATTGCATAACTTGTAGAAATCGGGACCCCTATATCTCTAGATTTTTCTTAGGGAATTGAATCTCAATGGAGTTTCATATCACCCTTCATATCTCTACTGTCACCCAAAAACATGCCTAGCACTTTGAAATTGCCCTTGTGATTACCATGATAGGGGAAGGATATTGACATTTGATAGTAGAGATTTGGAAAATATAAAATGTTATGAGAAAGCAAGGAAGCCCATGTAATTTATTCTTTTAGAAAATTGCATATTAGCCCTTGAGAAGAAGGCAAACATCACAATGACCGCCTAGCCTGATTAACGCAAAATTCAAAAATCTACCATAGGCTTTGTAATAAACTTCTCAAGTGAAGTACATGAAAAAAAACTTTTTATCTAGTGATTATCCACCTAATTAGGCTACTTAATTAGTAGAATTTTTGCATATGCAGAAAGTGATTATTGATGAAGTTGTCATCGAGTATTTGAAATAATTTTTTGAAATAAAACACTGTAGCACTTTTTTGATGTGATGTGTGTGAGATAAAAAGGTGGTTGGAAAATGTTTTGATGATGCAAGTAAGTAAATTTTGAGAATAAATTTGATAACCAAACAAACCCATTCACTCTTTAAATTTTCATGATTGTGAAGGTAGCAAGTTCTATTGGATTTATTAAATTGACGAAAATTACAATTCCTCCTTTTGCACAACATTCAAGTCTAAACTTTATCTACAAATGCGAATTATCGCAATGAATTATGGATTGTGTAATTATACAATTGTTTTAAGGAAAAAGATTGATTGTGAGACACAACTTTCAATTAATAGCAAAATTCATTGTATTTTTACACGTTACAATCTTATATATACGTTTGCCGTGTTAGTGTTTGTATTCATTCTAAAGGTAGATTCATTTTATGTTGCAAATTGGAATTGATAATTGTAGAAAAACCCTAATCCATGAAGAACACCCCTATGAATCTGCAATTCACCATATCCAAAAAAAAAAGAAAAGAAAAAATCTACTTCTCCTCACATTATTATTATGAAAGACTATCCAATGGGAAGAAAACTATATAAATGTAGAGGCAAACAAAAATCTTCAGAAGTGCCCATCCTGTGGTCCACTTGCCGAGTCGCCGCGGCACGCACTCGCGAGTGAATCCTTCAACCGACACCGTTTCATCAAACAGCGCGTGAATCTAAAAATAATTCCCCAAAAAAAAAAAAAAAGAAAAGAAAAGAAAAAAGACTTCTATAAGTAGAAACGTTCGCCGTTGAGTTTTCCATCCTTTTGCTCCAGTGCTCCTCTAGCCTTCAGCTCCGCCTCGATTCTTTCCCGGTTCCGCGCCATTTCTTCCATAATTACAAACTAACCCCAAAAAACAGATTCTATATACACTCAGATCCTTCCCAACAGAAAAAACCTGCTCGCAAATGGTGGGAAGCTCCAAGGTCGGACTCGGAACGATGTCGTCTGCTCAATTACTCAACGGAAAATCAGTAATGGTGGATACTCAGACTCTGAGGGACGTCGATAATTTCGATCCGATAGCGGTGGGTCGGAGCCGGTGCCGCCTGTGGCTGATGAAGGTGGGGATGTCGAGGGGAACAAAGTCAATGGAGAAAAGGAGGAGAGGAGGGAGATTGTCCTTGGACGGAACGTGCATACCACGTGCCTCGCCGTGACCGAGCCGGACGCCGACGATGAGTCCACCGGTGATAAAGAGGCCTACATGGCTAGTGTCTTGGCGCGCTACCGGAAAACTCTTGTTGAGCGAACCAAGCACCATTTAGGTACAAATGTATTTTCTTTTCTTGTTTATTTTCTGTGTTCCACTGTGTAATTCGTTGATCTCATGTTAGCTTTGGAAAAAATTGCGTGTTTTGCTTTGTTGTTTGCTCTTAAATGAGCTGAAAATATGATTTTTAGGAAAAAATAGTTGAATATTACGACAGGATTTATTGGATTCATTTCTGAGATTTGTGAAGTTTGGGAAAATTGTTCTTATTATACTTAAAATGCACGTAAGCTTCTTCTAATTTTATAATTTGTAGTTATCCGGATAATATAATGTGCAGGAATTTAGTTGTGATTACTAGCTCCATGGGCTTGTTGTCGACCGGCAGATGAAAATTTTATTTAAACTCAGTTGGAAAACTTGGAAAATCAAAACATTTTCTTTTAATTTTGTTTATGAGTAAACTCTAATATATTTCAAAAGTTAAAATTTAATTTCAAAAGCTGAATGTTAATGTTTGCTTCTTAGAATCAGCTTTGTATGCTTAGAGCAAGGCAAAAATGCTACTCAGAGCTAAATAACCTCAAAACAGCTTTCAGCTGGAAAGAGCTATAAATACCGGAATTTGAGCTAATGAGAATAACCCCTATGTAAGGAAGCTCTAATATACGAGTCCTTGCCAACCCTGGAATTGAATCGGTCATTTACATGTTGCAGATTCTTTTTCTTTTTTGATTGGTATGTTTTAGATTCTAATGCGACTATTTTCCCTGTAGATTCTGATAATTTGTCCTTTTGTGGTTTGTATACTGGTCTAGTGTCTCATTTGTCTTGTTTTCAGCTTACTGGTCACACTCTTCCTTGTGCAGTTTGGTTTTCATGTTGTCTTCTTTTGGTGGAAAGTGTTGTATGTAAGATAATAAAGGGAGGCCCATTTTTGAATTTGTCTTCACATGTTTGTTTCGGTGGATTTTTTTTTTTTTTTTTTACACAATTTCTTGTTTTGAGGACAAATAGCCAAAAATGCAAGTATTGACTGTCAGATGCCTTTTCTATTGGCTTTCAAGGGGTCTTCCCTTATATTTCCTGGAAAGTTGATAAGCATATCTTGAATTTTTGCAGGGTACCCATATAACTTGGACTTTGATTATGGTGCTCTTGGTCAGTTGCAGCATTTTTCCATTAACAATCTTGGAGATCCATTTATAGAGAGCAACTATGGCGTCCATTCAAGACAGTTTGAAGTGGGTGTTCTGGATTGGTTTGCTCGCTTGTGGGAAATTGAGAAGAGTGAATATTGGGGATATATCACTAACTGCGGTACTGAGGGCAATCTTCATGGAATCATTGTTGGGTTAGTACTGTTTAGCTTGAGTTTCATGTCTAAATTTAATATGAAATGCTTCAGCACCTGCCTTAAGGATTATTATGACATGCTTGTGAATGCTCTTGCAGGAGAGAGGTCCTTCCTGATGGAATTCTGTATGCATCAAGAGAATCTCATTATTCTGTCTTCAAGGCAGCCCGAATGTACAGAATGGAATGCGTAAAGGTGGACACCCTAGTCACTGGCGAGATAGATTGTGCAGATTTCAAAACTAAGCTACTAGTTAACAAAGAAAAGCCAGCCATCATCAACGTAAACATAGGTACTCTCCCTCTCTCTCTCTCTCTCATGGTACCCTCCTGTTTCTGGCCTCCCCTCCCTTGAATTTTCTACTCACTTGTACAGAAGTGGGGAATAAAAAGGAGATACAGGCCATACAATCTTGTTCAGACATATAACGATTGGCTTTTTGATTCATTCATTCTGTATTTTCAGGAACTACGGTTAAAGGCGCTGTTGATGATCTTGATCTTGTGATACAGACCCTTGAAGAATGTGGGTTTTCACATGATAGATTTTACATCCACTGTGACGGAGCTTTATTTGGGCTTATGATGCCATTCGTAAAGCGTGTAAGTATACACTTATCATTTTATTCTGCTTGTGAACTTCCCACTTTTTGTGCAAGGAAATTGGCCCTGAAACTTTTGCTTATTTTAGCTTGGTTCAAACATAATCTGTAGAAAGCTATAGCTGGTACTTGAGCCTGACTTGAATTCTAATATCAAGCTCAAGCTGAGTTTGAGATCACAGTAGACAGAATGAAGCTTAGCTTTAATTTGTCCTAAAGTTATTCAAGCAAAGCAATTTATGACGTTATGCACAAAATTCTGTGCACATATGGAGGTACATGAAGGCATCTGGATGCTAGATCTATCAATTTGTGCAGACACACTCCTATACAGATGAAATAAACTAATATATGTTGTGGCCTGCTTGCAATCTGTCAAGTTGAACATTCTAATGGTAATCTTTACATCTAAAAAATTAGTGAAGTTGTCCTCTTTTTGAAATGGTGCAATAATTTTGGAAGTAGAGCTTAGCATAATCAAAATTTTGTGGAGTTGTTTGCTTAAGATTTTAGTGCTGTTTGTAGCCTTATTACACTCTTAAAGACATTCTTTTCAATGATTAAGGAAAAACAAATGCAAGCAAATCATAATATCTGCCATATATTAGTTAAAATTCGATACTCAATCACCCATGTGGTGCTAAGGGGCTACAAAATTTGCTTTAACTTGTATTGGTAAACAAATGTCAGAGAAAGAGCTACATGGAAAGGGGAAATGATGGAAAACCTTGAATACAATAATGATAATTTTTTTTTTCAGTATGCTTAATTAATTTATCATAACTTGAGTATTTAGAACCAATACGAAGTTGGCATTGTTCCTTTCATGTATATGGCTAAGAACTAGGACCACTGAGAAACCATGACTACCTTCCTTCTCATGATACATGGTATCTACTCATAGATTTCCATGGGCTGTCATTAATTAACCTTATTCCCTAAGTGAAACGAACTGCACATTAAGTTGAATGTGTCTTTAGGTGATTATGATCGACTCGTTTTCGACTTGCAATCCAATATCAGCTTTTTGACCTTTTTATTTTTTGGCAGGCACCAAAGGTAACTTTCAAAAAGCCTATTGGAAGTGTGAGTGTTTCTGGCCACAAGTTTGTTGGATGTCCAATGCCGTGCGGTGTACAGATCACTAGGCTAAAGCACATCAACGCCCTTTCCAGGAATGTAGAGTATCTTGCTTCTAGAGACGCCACAATAATGGGAAGTAGGAATGGCCATGCTCCAATCTTCCTGTGGTACACCCTTAACAGGAAGGGATATAAGGGGTTCCAGAAGGAAGTCCAAAAGTGTCTGAGAAATGCTCACTACTTGAAGGATCGCCTTAGACAAGCTGGCATCAGTGCCATGCTCAATGAGCTGAGCAGCACAGTTGTATTTGAGCGGCCACGGGATGAGGAGTTTGTTCGTAGGTGGCAGCTTGCTTGTGAGGGAAATATGGCACATGTTGTCGTAATGCCAAATGTCACGATTGAGAAGCTGGAAGCCTTCTTGGATGAATTAATTGAAGGACGTTCAATGTGGTACAAAGATGATCAAGTAAAGCCTCCTTGTCTTGCCACGGAGATAGGAAGTGGAAACTGTTCCTGTACTCTTCACAAGTGATACATTTGATAGGACTCTTAAAGTCTTTGTTAGTTGTCTTCAGCAGTCGCTTCATTTGGTGTAATGTTTGTTTCGACATGGCAGTATAGCTTGTATTCCAAACTTTATTCTATTTTAATTCTACTTTTGAATAACTAAGAGTGCTAAATCTGCTTCTGTATTACCGTGTCTCAACTCGTGCCCAAGGAGAAAGTTGACCTGTTCTTGGTTTTGATCCTTCCACTTTGAGGAGATGCTTCTCAGAACAAGTAGAATGGGAGGGGCGAATGGAAATGTACCTTACTTTGAGAAGTGGACCGTTTGATCCCTTTCTAGTCATTGGACTAAATCTAAGAGATTGATATGCGGTTTGGTACTCTCAAAAAATTTGGGTACTTGCGAATCCATCATGGATAAACCCTAAACGGGATTGCTAGATGCATTATCCAAGACATCAATTTGCCAAAATTTATTAAGAATTGTGCGTACTCTAGTGTAGTCGTTGAAGTAGATTAAGGAAATGCTTAAACGTTCAAGACAAAACTATGCATTTTTCTGAGGAGCACTTCTAATGTGCTACACTTTTATTTTTTTATTTTATTTTTTATTTTTTGGGTTGATCCTAGAAGGAGAGGGGTGGGAGTGGGACTTGAGAAGGGGATTTGAACCCAGAACTTCTCAGCACTTCCAATGTAACTTCATCTTATTCAGAATCAGGCTAGATGAAATGGTAAGAGATGGCTCTTGATAAATCCTTAAGATATACTGTATTTGAGGCTGCTGCGATTGCCTTCCATTAATGTTTGCATATATTAATACAATACTTCATTCTCATAGCAATCGTGTAGAAGATAAAAAGCAATTACAAAGATTTTTGGGAGTATTAAATTATGCATCAGATTTTATATATAATTTGGCAGAAAAAAGAAAAGAATTACAGAGTTTGCTAAAGAAAGAGGTTAAATATGAATTTTCAGAAAATCATATAGCCATAGTAAAGAAAATTAAAGAAGAACATTTTTCAATCCAAAAGGCATTACTGTCCACTCATAATGTCCAAAGGGGGTTGTAAATGCTGTTTTATACCTGTCTTTTTCTGCTATAATTACTTGCCAATATCCTGACTTTAAATCAAATTTTGAAAATATTTTAGCACTGAATAATCTATTAGGTAAATCTCTTTTATTAGGAATAGGATATCTTATCCATTGTAACATTTTATTTAATGGTTTGTAATTTATTACTAATCTTGGAACACCTCTTTCTTTTTCGGCTTGATTCATTACATAAAAAGCAGCACAACTCCAAGGAGATTTTGAGGGAGTTATTAATTTTTTATCCAAAAGAGTTTGAATTTCTATTTTACAAAATTCTAAATATTCTTTATTCATTTGAATTGGTCTAACCTTTGTAGGAATATTATTATCTGAATATCTTTTTCATAGGGTAATTCTACAATATGTTTCTTTCTATCCCAAAATGCATTTGGAATATCAACACATACTTCTTTTTTAATTAACTCCTCTATTTGTTGAATTTTAGTTGTAATTTTAGGTTCTTGTAGTTGTTCTTTAATTTTAACATATTGTTTTACTTCTTTTAATTCTTGAATATGGTTTTTAGTACATGTGATAGTATTTAAGGTTTTATATATACTAGAAGATTGTAATACCTTTAAATCTCTTTGTTTTATTGGGCTTAAAAATTTAAAGGATATCATTTGTCCCATAATGTTAACATGAATTCCTTCTATATCTACTGAAAAAGGGTATATTTGAGTAAATAATGGAGTTCCTAATTTCATATCATTATTCATATTATCTACTATTGTGAATGCATGTTTTAAACAATAGTTATTATTACATATTATTCCTTGGGTTAACTTATATTTTACTTTCATTGGTTCCCCATTTGCAGCTATTAATTCTTCATTTGTTCTTTCTAAATATTTTAACGGGATTATTCCGTTTTTAATACAGCTTTGATCTGCACCACTATCAAATAGTAATTAAAGTTTCTTGAAAATTATTAACTTTTATTGTTACTAATCCATACCATTTTTGATAAGTTATTTGATTTATAACATTAATATAGTTTTCTTTTTCTCCTATTTGTATTATCTCTAAATTTTCTTTTAACTTTTCATCATTAATATTTATTTTTGAGGTGGAGGCCATTTGACTATTTAATAATGTTAATTTAGTTTCTAGACTCAAATCTTTGGTTTGTAATTCTAATATCTCATCTTGTAATATTTTTACTTGTGTTTTTAATTCATTTATTTCTTTTTGAAGTGATTGAGTAGTATCTCTTTTAATTATTCCTTGTGAAGGATATCTATCTAATAACTTTGAAATACTAAAGGGTTCAGATACTTTAGGTAAATTTTCTTCTTTTATTATTATTCCTTTTAGTTTCTATATCATCTATTTTTTCTGTTAAATCTAAAAGAAATTCTTTATCTTCCTTTTTTGTAATAACATTTAGATATTTTTTTGTTTTGCACTCACATTCTTCTAAACTCTCTTCAAAATCATCATTCTAATCATCCTCAGACTCTTCCTTTTCTTGAATCATTAATGCTATTATTTTATCTTTTAATTCCTCATCATATTGAAATAATTCATTTATTTTTTCTTTTACTTTACATTGATTTGCTTTATGACCTATTCTTCCACATTTCCAACAGGTTATTTGGTTTTGTTGTTTTCTTGAATGTTTTTTAAATCTTTTTCTGTAATATGGTTCATTACTGATTCTTTGAATTGGTTTTCTATAAATTCTATTTTTCTTAAAACCTTTTTTCTTTAATGCCGAAGGTGATTTGATTCCTTGAATTCCAAAAGCTTCACAAAATAATCCTACCTCTTGTTTTTGAGATCCATATTTCTTTTGCATTCTTAATTCTGTACATAATGCTAATCCTTCTTTTTTAATAAATGCACATAATTGTTCAAATGTAATTCCTTCAAATGAGATCACTTCTGTACCCATTTCTTTTTGTAAACTTCTCATAATTCTTTGGGAAAATAGTGTAGGCAATCCAGTTATAAATTTTTCTTTCCAAAATGAAGCATTACAATCAGGTCTTCTTAAGACATTTGTTAAAAACATATCTTTATACCATCTAAAATCAGTTAAAGTTGGACATCTTAAATTTGTTAGAAATACTTTCGTAGAGTATAATTCTTCCTTAGGATTTCCTACAAAATACATTGCAATTGTAACAATTAAAAATTCTGCTGCATCTGATTTAGTTATAATGTCTCCTTGTTCGTTTTCAATATCTACTGTATGTTCTAATATAGAAGATTTATTTTCTAATGTTAATGCATTATCCCACCAATTTTTTAATTGTCCTGTGAATCCTGATACTAGTAATGTTGCAATAGTTTTTTCATCTGCATTTCTAATTTTATAAGCTAATCTTGCCATTCCCATTTCTTGTAATGTATTTAGTATTTCATATTCTGCCTTTCCATCTATATTCCATTCATATAAAGATTTACCATCATATTTTGTAGTGTGGAATTTTGATCTTTCTTCATATTGAATATCAGGAGGAGTAGGTCTTGGATAATAATTTCTAGTATCTGCTACCTTCCAATTTTTATTAAATTTTGTTCTTCTAAATCCTCTTTTTATTTTATTTAGATTATTATCTGTCTGGAATTGTTCCTCTACTATATTAATCATATTTTCTTCTTTAGAATTTTCATCTTCTGTTGTGTCATCCTCTGAGTTGCTTTCTATTTTTTCCCAGTCACTTAAAATTTTTCCTTGTCCTAATACATTAATTCCTGATGAACTTGGTTTATCTAATATTGTTAAGTTTTTTGCTATTCGTCCTAATATTTCTGATTGAACTAACTCTGTTTCTTGCTTATCTTGAAGATTTCTTGGTTTAAAATGTGGAACTGATATGTCATTTGGAAATTTAGTTACTCCCGAAATGGTTTCTACTTTCTTTTCTATCCTATTTCCTAAAGTTTGAATTTTTGTTTCTATATTTTCTATATTTTGGGAAATTGTATATAATATTTGATTTGAATAATTATTTTGCTGATATACTTTTATAATATCTTCTAAAGCTACTGAAGCACTTTCAGAGGCTTTTCTTCCTTTTTTAAATGGAGAAGCTATTGTATCATCATTTATTTTAATTTCTTGTAAGGGTGGATGTATTGAAGTAACTGTTTGATTATTAGCAAGAGTCCATTTTTTGTATAAATTAGTTTGAACATTTAAACTTGGAATGGAGTAAGGATTTTCAGAAATTTTATTTTTTATTATATACTAGTCTACCCATTTGAAAAAGGGAAAATAAAAATTTCTCCTTTCTAGTTCTTCATACCATAATTCTTTTAATTTCTTTTGACAATTTTCTTCTAATTTGAAAAACCAATTTCTTTGTTGTATGTTTTCTTCATCCCATATTTCTTCATCTAATTTATCATAGTTAATTTTTATGTCTTTTTTAGTTATCATATTAATTTCTACTCTCATTTGTGAATGTGTTGGAGAATATTTTCCGGAGGTACTAACTGTTTCTGGAATAGGGCTTTTAAACTTATGGGCTGGAATTGAGTCAGAACCTCTGAAGCTATGAAAATTAGTTTCTGAAATATCACTTGTAGAATATCTTCTGGTTGAATTTGCATAACTATAAGAGGTTGAAGATGAAGGTTTATCTTGGAATGAGGGAAATTTAATTAATATAGTTCCATCGGGTTCTTCTACAATTTGTTCTATTTCTTTTTGCTCTATATTTCTAGGAATCTGGGGATTATTTATTTGAAATTCTTGAGGAATCGTAATCTCATGCCATTTGAGTCTTTTAGGTGTAAAAACATTTGATTTCTCTGCATGAACTTGTAGTAAAACTGTTTCTTCTTTTTTACTTGGGATTAATAAACAATTTGGATCAATTTGAGAAGATAATAATTTGAAGTATATTTTATATATTACTGCAAAATTTTTACAGTTTTTATGAAACTCATCACCTTTTAAATGTATATCTAGTATCAATGAATCCATAATTAATGGATCTATCATATCTAATGAATAGTCAGGAGCACAATTAAAATAAATTGGACCATTACAAATATTTGTTTGAATTACTGACAATAGAGATGTCTTATATCTTTTTAGCCTTTTATCTCTTAATGCTAGGAATATAGGAGCATCAACTCCTAGGTGTACTAATGGTTTTACTGCGACTTGAACTAGACCTATATGAATATATCTAAATCCATTAGTTAAATATTTATTTAATGATTGTTCGTTAAGTAAAGTCATGGTTTGAAATTCTTCATCTATTGATTTAGTTTCTTCATGAGTTTTAATAGTCATAGCTAATTTGAAGTCAAAGAGTCCTATTTTATATATTTCTTGTATATTTCTTTCGAGAATAGACCAATTTGAATTATTTATAGAATATTTAACTTCATTACTAAGGACTGTATCTAAGTTCTTTGAATCAGACCTAGTCAACCACCGTCTTAATCTAGTTGCCATTATCTGTTATGCGTTTATATCTTCTACTCTATGGGAACACCAGAATCTCTGCTGGGAACACCCTAAACTCCTGGGCTTACCAACGGTCTTACTAAGTTTCTATGGTTTACCAACACAGCATAGAAAATAATAAAGCATAGAATAATGAAAACTTTGATTAAAACAGTAAAAAACTGGGCTCTGATACCAGAACCAACCCAGGCATTAATAATGAAATGAATTTATTTAAATAGAACAGGAGTGAATGAGGGAATGATTCTTACTTGAAATAAGGAAGACAGAACTTGAATTGAAATCCGCAAATTTTATTTGAAGAGGCTTTTGAATAGGAATGAGGAAATTTTACAGATTTAGGAAGTGGAGAGAAGAAGTAGGCTTTGAGTCTGAAAACTCAATGCCTTCTTTTTAGGTACTACTAAACTATTTATACTAATATTGACATTTGAATTGTATTTCATTTGAATACAATTTCATCTGAATCTTATCTCTTATCCTTTTGAAATCTGGACCGAAGCCTCTGATTGGAGAATTCCTTGAATGGCAGACAATATGGCCGACAGCTTTAATAATCATACGGATCTTGGGCACATGGTCCGCCTAAAGGGTCTGAATCTTGAGTGGGAGATGAAGTGGATTCTGACGAGGATCCAATTATTGTGGAGCCCACCACTTCAGTTTCTTTTGTCTGTTGTGTTTGAAGAAATTTGACGTATTCTTGCACCATGTCTGGATTTGACATCATTTTTGAAAGTAGAAACTCGTGAGCTGGATTAGCCTCCTCTTTTTGACAGGTGTTACTGGCCTTTGAGTACTCGTAGGGGTGGCCTTTGGCTTTGTAGTTTTTGGAAAGGTAGCTTGAACTTTAATTATTTTATCCATAGACCATTTGAGCTTTTCACCATATTGAATGTATCTGATCACTGCATCTGGGGAACAGATTTCCTGTCTGAACTCGTCCCACCATTTAATTTTAAATTCTCTAACAAGTGACATTGGTAATGGTGTCTCCATGACTTGGGCGATTTTAAAACTCCAACAAAATATTCATGGAACTTTGAATTCTGCATGAAATAGAATCGGTTTGACATATTCTTCTCCTTGAATCCTTTTAGCAAATGTTTGCAATCCTATTTGGACCGTTATTGGATAGATTTCTTTTTGGGGTCCAAACCATGTCCATCAATGATAAAACCATATTGGGAATTCTCTTGAACAGTTATCATGAAACATAAAAAACCATGAATAATCAAATGGCTTGAAAAAGAATGCTCTATACCAGGCTTGTTTGTAATCTTGGTAGGTGAAACCATTTGGAATATGTCAAACTGAAAACTTCTTTTTTGAATATATGGATATCCATTCATTGGATGAACAAACTTTTTTGATAACACATTTGCAATGGCCTATGACTTCAGACTTGTCTATTTTGGGTTTTGGAGTAATCTCTACTGATCCAGTTTCTATCAGGATCAGTTCATAATACTTTTGAGTTTTTAATGGGTCATCCGGACACCAATAGCATCCTTTTGGGAATATTCTATGAGTGAGGTTTAAAAGAGAAGTGTATGGGGGTGTATCTTTGAATTTAGTAAGGATAATACGTTGAGTACTGGGTTTTGTGAAATAGGTTGCTTTGTCTTTGGAACTGGTTGAAGGACTTGGAGGTTTGACATCTGCTAGTTTATTTTGAGTAGCTTGTGAATATGATAAGGTTGGAAATTCTTGTTGAAACAAGTCATATCTATTTGAAGTAGTTAAAGGACGGGAAGGACTTTGAATGGATTTTGACATTTCATAATCTTTTGGTGTGCGCGCCATACTTGCAAAAGAAAAGTTAACATATAATTTCATTGATCTCTGTGAGTAATTTTTTGATCCATTGCTTAAGATATTGAACCTCTGGGGTTGTTCTCCCCATCTGAAGAAGGGTATGGTAATTGATAAGGCATTGGTTAAGTTCCGTCTTTTGAGCCAGGTTTTTTCTTTGGAGGTGACAATGGCTCGGGTTGGTTTGAGACAGATGGAATCGTATTTGAAAACATTATAGGGTTGAATTCTGCCAAATCTTTCATGATAATGAATGATTTTTCTGTTGGCAAGTAAAATCTGCTTATTGACTTGAGAGGATGAGTAGTGATGATGTCTGAGGGCTTTGAGTTCTTGTGGAGTCATTTCCTTGTAGAAATTCCCTGGTTAAAAAATCAGGTAAGGAATTATTTTCACCTTTGATATATTCAATATCAAAATCAAAGACTGACAAGATAGCTTGCCATCTTGCAAATATTTGTTTTGAAACAATATTTTTAACGTCCTTTTGTAAAACTTCTTTAGTTGCTTGGCAATCAATTCTAAGTAAAAAAGTTTTATTTATCAAATCATCTTGAAATTTTGAAATACAAAGAACAATTGATAAAATTTCTTTTTTAATAGTAGAATATTTTTGCTATGTAGTATTCCATACTCCCGAATGATATCTCACTAATTGTTCATTTTTGTCATGTAGTCTCTGCTTAAGTTCTCCACTATAACCTTTTTCTGAAGCATCTGTTTGTACTATTAAGAAAGCTTTGGGATGGGGTATTCCTAAACAAGGGAGTTTCTTAATTTTTTCTTTTAAATATCTAATCTTTTGAGTATGCTGTTCAGTCCATGGTTGAGGATTCTTTTTTAATCTTTGAAATAGTATAGCACATTCAGTTCTAAGATTCGGAAAGAAGTCTGCTACATAATTTAAACATTCTAAAAACCTTTGTAATTGATTTTTCTCTTTTCATTCATCTGGGAATTTGCTAGAGAATTCCAATGATCTAATAATGGGTCTAATCGTTCCTTTTGTAATAGTATGTCCTAAAAATCTTATTTCTGTTTGAAATAATTTCATTTTAGGCGCTAATAATACTAATCCATTTTTCTTAACTATGTCTAAAAATATATTAAGATGCCTAAAATGTTGATCTATATTTTCTGAATAGATTAACACGTCATCAATATAAACTATTATGAAGTTACTATATGGGTTGAAAATATCATTCACAATATTTTGAAATTCTGATGGAGCATTTTTCAATCCAAAAGGCATTATTGTCCACTCAAAATGTCCAAAGGAGGTTGTAAATGCTGTTTTATACCTGTCTTTTTCTGCTATAATTACTTGCCAATATCCTGACTTTAAATCAAAATTTGAAAATATTTTAGTACTGAATAATCTATTAAGTAAATCTCTTTTATTAGGAATGGGATATCTTATCCATTGTAACATTTTATTTAATGGTTTAAACCATAGAAACTTAGTAAGACCGTTGGTAAGCCCAGATTTGAACCCAGAACTTCTCAGCACTTCCAATGTAACTTCATCTTATTCAGAATCAGGCTAGATGAAATGGTAAGAGATGGTTCTTGATAAATCCTTAAGATATACTGTATTTGAGGTTGCTACGATTGCCTTCCATTAATGTTTGCATATGTTAATACAATATTTCATTCTCAGAGCAATCGTGTAGAAGATAAAAAGCAATTACAAAGATTTTTGGGAGTATTAAATTATGCATCAGATTTTATATATAATTTGGCAGAAAAAAGAAAAGAATTACAGAAATTGCTAAAGAAAGAGGTTAAATATGAATTTTCAGAAAATCATATAGCCATAGTAAAGAAAATTAAAGAAGAATGTAAAAACTTGCCATTTTTAGTACTACCGTCTGATGAGGATGATTTAATATTACAAACTGATGCCTCAGAAGAAGCATGGAGTGCAGTTTTACAAACTATAAAAAAGCATATTTGTAGATATGGATCGGGTACATTCACCGAAACTATTTGATTTGTCCACCGCTGCTGGAGAGGAGGCTTTCTTACCATTTCCTTGTCAGATTTTGAGTCCGAAAAACAATGCATTTCCTGCAGTTTTCTTCTGATTTTTAGTAGGCTTTAGCTAGGTACTGGCATGGGAAATTGCACTACAGTGGTTCAACCATGATTGGATATTTGTTCCTTGGCATCCGGACTAGTGTTGGCATGACAGAATCGTCTTTCTCCAATGGTTTCCACCTGCAACAGCGCATCAGAAAGTCAGACTATTCTGTTGGGGCGTCCGCTTAGTCAATAGAAATGGTTTGTCCAATATGATGTCCTATACAGGACTAGTGCAATAAGAAATTTTTCTGGATATCTTAACCATTAGAATATAGTAATGTTCTATGTTTTGCTTGTGCTATGGTTTTCTAGTTCTTGATTTGACCAAAGAACTACTTGGATCTTCTTCTGTCTGAGTTCCATTTCCGTGTCCTTTTATGTGTCTAGCCAAGGATGTTGCACCACAGTGCAATTTCTCTCTCTCTCTCTCTCTCAACGAGGAATGTTTCACAATTCGTTTTAGAGGTTCATCTTACTTGAATCTGCAGACAAGGTGATGAATGAAAATACAAATTTCTATCTTGGCGAGGTTAATTCCGGGACACATGCGTGGTCCACTACCAAATCCAAGGAAGCTGAAAGGTTTCAATGGCTCCTGCAATTGATCAAGAATTGAATTTTGTTACCGAAGAAGAAAACATAAAGCTGCTGAGTTTTGGAGACTGAAGAAACTTACATCAAATCTTGAAGGATCAAACTTCTGAGGGTCAGCAAAAAGCTTGGGGTCATGATGAATGGACACTACATCCAGGCTGACAGACCAACCCTTACTGATTTTATATCCTAAAATTTTTTGGAAATTAGGAAGGCAGAAAGTATCAAATAATCCTGTTACTGGGCAATAATAGTGCCAGATGTTAAAGGGTGGTGGATTCTACCATCAATTGTGAAGTCTTCTGCTGCTGTCCTTGAAAACCAAGGGAGAATTGTGGCTATTCGAAGAGTTTCACTAATTACCTGAAATCAGAAGACCGTGAGCTTTTAGCTGGACAGTATTTATGTTTTAAACAATGAAATGTATTTGAAATGGAGCTAACTTTGTTTGTATAAGGCATGTTGTTGATGTCTGACCATGTAAGACCTGATCCACTAGCTTGAATTTCCCTATGCTCTTCCTGTAAAATAGGTTCTTAGATTCGGTTGGCAGCATTCAAGAAAAGATGGATTTGTTCTAAAAGGCCGGGGATTATTACTCGTAGATGTTCCAGTGCAACAGGGTTTTCTTCAAGGAATTTTATAAGCCAGGTGAGTGCAGCAGTAGTAGTATCATGGCCGGCTACTAGCAGGGTCAATATATTGTCCTTTAATTGTGCATCTGTGAGTTTATCGTCATCTTCTCCTCCGTAGCCATGCTTATTATGCTTATTTACCAAGGATTCTAGGAAATCTTGCTGGAAGTTGTCTCCAGTTCTCCGCTGAGCAATGATTGAGTCTAACATTGCATACATCCTGTTCCGAGCCTATCAATGGAGTAATATTTTATCAATTTCTCTGCAGTCTGTCCAGGGTGAAGGCAATCCCAAATTGTTCTGTATTACATTCATTTAAATCACACAGAAGTTAATACCTGAATACCACGGTAAAAAGCAGTTCCAGGAATTTTCAGTGGGAGAGCAGAAAATGACGAAGACATGACTTTGAAATTGGCACGGAATTTCTCCTGCTCTTCACCAGTTGGTTCCAAGCTCATTATCATATTGCTAATCACCTTGAGGGAGAACTGCAAAATTTGACAGGTTGAAGCATTTTAAGAAGAACAAACTTCATTTGTGATAGAATCACATCACCCAAAAGCGTGAACTTAACTGTAGAAGCCTCTTCAAGAACCAGGATTTCTCGTCCATGCCACTTATCCAATGTATCAATGGCCAAATTGTTGATGAACTGGAAATACTTTTTGAGGCCATTGATTGAGAGGGGTTCAGCAATCAACCTGCGGAGCCGTTTGTGTGCTTCTCCGTTTTGATGCAGCAAACTAGTAGGACCAAGAACCTGCCTTCCTGCATAGGACAGATTTAAGCTCACCATCCCATCTTTTCCGGTTAATAAAATTTTGCTCGCCTCACTGCCAGTCATGAAGACAGTAAGTCTCCCCAAGACTGAAGTCTTGAATACTTTCCCATACCTAGTACAGAAAATCATGATCATCAATAAGATCTTATATGATGTTTTCATAATTTTTAGCAGCATACTAGCGGACGGGAGCACAAGTGGATCTTTATAAATATAGTTCTAAAGGCAATCTTCTTTAGCTGACTTACCTCTGCTGTCTCTTTCTGATGAAGCTATGTATGCCTGCAGGACTTGAAAACTCGGTTATAAATGAGGAAGTCTCCCCAACAATAGGCCAACCCAGCCTACCAGGTATTGCAGCCATTGCCCGTGGAGAAGCCCATGTTTGTAATAAAGCTGAAGCTAAAACTATCAATATTAGGAAGACTGAAAGCATTATTAACATATCTAGCTCCATTGTTGTTCATGAAACTGAGGAAGCAGATAACTGGATATAAAAAGGATAGGTATAGAATGATGATAATTCTTGTAATAATCGTTGTTGACAGTTTAAAGCTCCAATCCATTGCATCTCCAAAACCAACACGGATTGTCCTGTAGTTTCTTGTTCGTGTAATAATCGTTGTTGACAGTTTAAAGCTCCAATCCATTGCATCTCCAAAAACCAACACAGATTGTCCTGTAGTTTCTTGTTCACTTCTTTGAATCATAATAATTTCCATCAAAATTTGGATTGACTTCTGTGTATTCTTTATACTAAATTCATGCTAAAAGACTTAGTGATCAACGGACATAGGTTCATGCGCTCGAAGCTTGTGATACAGTATTTTTTGGTTTTTGGATCTTATATGATCCTTATTTGAGGGAATGCTCAAGCACACAGTAGTATAAATGGACAATCCAGAAGTTTTCCTTTGGAATTTGGTGACTTATTTGGCTACCAATGGTCCTACGTTCATAAGATGATGAGCTTGTGCTGCTTAGACCAATTGTAGATTTCAAGACAATTAATGCAAATCCCAAGAAAATTGCTTTACTAGATTAATTTTCAACCATGTCCACATAATTTATCTCTGAGACTCTAACTACAGTCCATATGTGCATGCTACAACGTCCAAAGACTCCCTTCATGGCTGCCAATACTTGCAAGTTGACAGACGCAGGATCGTCTCTATAGTTCTGTTTTTTCCTCTTGGACTAATAATGCTTTTATGAGTTTATTATGTATTATCTAATAATGAGGCTAATGATTGTTGCCGATTGAGTACAGCATCTTCCCTAATGTCCTTATAAATCAAACAAAAGTCTCAGTCAGTTTGATAACTGTTACAAAACTATATGTATGTTGTCATTCCTTACATTGCTGCTATTCAAAATTATTGATCTAGTTATGTTGTTTGCATGTGATTTGCTTAGTCAACAACGTGAGATTGTTAACAAGGTCGAAGTTGAGGTTTGTATGCGACAATTTCCTAGGGCAAGATGCCCTATGAAATAATCCCTTCTTTCAGCACTGAATAAGTACATGTTTTAACTACGAAGGAGAATAAAAGGTATCAGATCTTTTCTGCAACCTAGTAACGACATTTGGCTGTCTATTAGATTTAGATGGATTTAGAGGACGAAATGGACCGTGGCTTTGGAATTCTGAGAGTAGAGCTGTTAGAAAAATCAGAAGACAAGAAGGGAAAAAGAGGTGTTAGCAGTTTGTATTTCTAGTTGGGATCTGATCCCAGAGCTCCATAATTTAAGACTCTTTTACTTAACAGAATTTAAATTGCACATTTTTCGTCCAGACTTATGCTCCTTCAATGCATTTTCATTCGTTAATGCAAAAAAAAGTAATTTTCTTTAAAGTCACTATTACTTAGCCGCATGAATGAGCAAAATGACATAGAAATGGCTTTGCTTTTCATCTCTTTTTTCTTTTCCCCACTTCTGCCAAGACATAGGAATAACCGATGTGACGGTTGTTTCTTTTTTTTTTTTTTGTGTTTTATCTTCAATCAAATTTAAGGGCTCAAGAAGTTGAGTTGGTTTATCGGTCATGCCTTGACATACTGCAACTATATTCAATCAAACAGCATTCGAATGCTTCTTACCATTTTATATGAAACTACTGATGTAGAAAAAACTTCAACTTGTTTTCAGCTGATACATGAAATGAATTTTCCTGCAAAAGGATGGGAATTGGTATGCAAGCTAGTAACAAGCTCTGATTCCGGGCTGTTATGGCAAAGCATAGACTTCTTCTAGCTGCCAGCCATGTCATAGACTTGTATTATATATGCTGAACTTCCACCTGGTAGATACGGCAAAGCATGCTGTTACTGTCAGCGACAAGAGAAGTTTAGTTTGGTGAAGCTGATGCGTCTAATTGTGAATCTGTAACTCGGCAAGCTTGTTTTTAGTCCCATTTCTAGTAGTAATGATATGAAGGGTTTTATTACTTGATCCAATCATCGTACTAGTTTCGAAAAAAGAAAAGCATAAACTGGGAAGTAACCATCTTGAAACGAGATGACACTCAGATAGTTCATTGAGAGAAAACTAATTATGCATGACAAAAGCATATGGTTCACACGTTATAATAAAGTTTAGTATGCACTTGTACTTACTTAATTTATATGAATTGATTAAATTAATAGATTAAACTTAGGACATAGAATAAAACATAGAATATCCAAAACTTAGATATGAAATATAGAATAATTTCAAGTTGCATAGGGGCAAAATTTTCAAATTCACATTAGACCTTTTTGAAAATCTTCAAATTTTCTAAGAGAGGAGTACGGAATTTTTTAGATCTTAGGGTCAGGGAATATTTCCTAGTTCCGTCAAGGGTGCAATTGGTTTAATGGTGTTTAACAAATGACTTGTTTCACGTTCCATTCTGACTTGATTACCAAATGCTAGAATGATAAATAGTTTCCTACCCATTTTGACAGGAAAAGAATTTTGGGTGGAAAGGCGTTTCTATTGTGAGTCTTTCCAACGTATCAAATAAGGGGTTAATCCTTGGTTACTTGCTAATTCTTTTGATACTTAGTTATGGCTCCTACCATCATGATTAAATTGCGGGAATTGAATTCCAAACAATTGTGCACATCATGACACGAATCAAGTCCTAAACTCAGTGATATAAAAGTCATCTACATATGGTTGCTATCCATGAAAAATGTCCAATTATATACTTCTACTCTCTAATTACATTTTCAAATGCTAGATTGTAAATGGTAACTATAAAGGAAAGTATTTTGATAAGAGTGGAGCCTAATCACGAACTGCCATTTTGACAAGGATATATAGCCGATTCACCAAAAAAAGTGTAGACTGAAGGAAAACATAATAACTACCAGTAGGATTATATACATGTTTGCAAAAGAAGAATTGATGCAGAAAGAGGTAAAAAATGGACTTACAGGTGATCCGGAATATGCTTCAAGACAGAATCTGCAGTTAAGATGATTTTCTGAAATCCCATTCTGGAGGAAGTATCGAGACCTTGAACTCCTCATTTCCCGTGTCCAGCCGTTCCTCTTGAATCACACCTATAGAATTTGCAGCGGCAGGACTTCACCAGTGAGCCTCGATCATTTCAAGTGAGGGACATTGCCCAAGACTGAAAGGAACCTCCTCAAGTTTCTTGCAGCTTCGCAGCACTAGACGCTGAAGCTCTGGAAAGTGATTGCTGGAGGCATTCCAGATGGCAATGTCCAAATCCTCTAACTTCAAGAATTTAAGACTTGGAAATTCTCCTTCTGTCATGTTCCATGTTTGCCCGACGAAAGCCCTGGACACCAGTTTGAGCACCTCCAGATTGGGAAGTTTTTGGATTTCCAACATATAATCCCAAGGCATGCGAAACTTTGACAACGTCAACTTCTTGAGCTTCAGGGGAAAGCTGAACTCATACGACAAAGAAAGTCTACCAAAGTAGATTATTTTGAGTGATTCAAGTTGAGTTAAAGAGCCCATTGCAGGAAGCACATTACACTTCCGGAATTCATCCCAGTGATCCAAGAAAATGCATCTTAACTTTCGAAGCCCAGTTAACCTTCTCAACATTTTCTCTGTATCTTTCCCATAGGGAATCACTGGTGTGGAGAATGTTTCTATATTATCAAACAGCACAGAATTGTTGAACTCATAGCTTGGCAAAGGGAAATTGGCGCGATTATTTACTTGAACGTGCCTTAACCTTGGCATGTGCCAAAGAGTATGAGGAAATGCAACTTCATTTTTCATTCCTTTGACAATAAGAGTCTCCAAGCTCCAGAGGTTGGTTATTGATGGAGGAATAGAGCTGATACCACCTTTAACTGCCAAGTAACTCAAGCGAACCATCAACTCAATCCCATTGGGAAAAGAGTCACCAATACTGAGGGATTCCAAATCCAACACTCTGAGGAGCTTGAATTTATAGAAAATGGATGAGATATCATAGGAACGTCTAGCTCCTGTGCTAGTTACTGCAAAGAACAATAGAGAATGGACATGGGGACCAAAAGGCATGAATTGGATAAAATGTTCTTTCGAAGAATGAACACACAACCAATATTGCATACATGCTGCAAAATCTGAGGGATAGTAAGTGTGGGAATTAGAACTACCCATATTATGCGTGGAGATTAGCTGCATAAAGTTTTCTTCTCTTGCTATCTCCAAGAGATCACGTATCATATCATGCATACGGCATGTTTTGGTACCCCCGTAGGATCTTCTCTTGGCTTCCATTACGAGGCTTCTCCCAACTAGGTCCAACAGGCATTTCTCTGCAGTTTCTCCAATGCTCCTCGAATTAAACTCGGGTATAAACCCTTCAGCAATCCACAGCCATTTCAACTTCTGAACTGGAATTTCTTGGTCCTCCAGGAAAGTTCCAAGGTATAGAAAGCATGGTCTCAGATAAGCTGGTAAAATTTTTGTAACTCAACTTTAGGATGTCCATGAACCGCCTTTGTTGATCATCAGCAATGTATGATCTTAGATGTGCTGCTACTTGTTTCCAATCCTTTTTATTGTTAGTCCTGTTAAGAATACCACTTACCACAACAATTGCAAGAGGAAGTCCTTTGCAACTTTTTGCAATTTGCTGCCCAACTTCCTGTTGGAAAGACGAAAAGATCTATAGAGAGAAACTGTAGAGAGAGTTTGGAGAGAATTTTCACTTGTATTTTTTTTCCTATAAACAATGATACAAATGCCTATTTATAGATTTACAAGAATTAATGTCCTACCACTTATCACTCCTTGATTGATATCAATCATTAATTGATACCAACCACTAACAGATAACACTCATTCACCTATCAATCACTAATGGATACACATTCAAAGCTTAAATTGATATTTACACTCTCATCTACCAATCATAACTCAATCTAACACTCCCCCTCAAGTTGGTGCATAGATGTCATGCATGCCCAACTTGCCAAGTGAGTTGTAGAAGTCTTTAGTCGGCACAACTTTCGTGAGTATATCAACTAGTTGGTCTTCAGATCTCACGAACGGGAACCGTATCACTTTTTCCTCAAGATTCTGCTTGATAAAGTGCCGATCGACCACAATATGTTTAGTGCGATCATGTTGAACCGGGTTATGGTTGATATCGATGGCAATTTTATTGTCACAGAATAAGTTCATCTCTGACTTAGGAGAGAAGCCGATATCGGTCATTAGCCACCTGAGCCACAGAAACTCGCATACACCTTTAGCCATACCTCTAAATTCAGCTTCTGCGCTCGATAATGCTACCACCTTTTATCTTTTACTTCTCTAAGTAACTAGATTGCCACCGACGAAGGTAAAATAGCCTGAAGTCGACTTTCGATTGGTGGAATCTCCTGCCCAATCGGCATCAGTATAGCCATCAATATTGAGATGACCGTTCTTTGAGAATAAAAGACCCTTCCCAGAAGAACCCTTTAAATAACGGAGGATCCTCATCACAGCTTTCATATGCTGATTACTTGGTGAATGCATGAATCAACTAACCACACCAACTGCATAGGCAATATCAGGTCGAGTATGTGATAGGTAGATCAACTTACCGATCAACCTCTGATATCTCTCTTTATCAGTCAACTTTTGATTTGGGTAATCTCCCAACTTGTGGTTCTACACAATCGGTGTATCGGCAGGTTTGCAGTCCAAGAGTCCAACTTCTGTCAAAAGATCAAGTACATACTTCCTTTGTGATAGGAAGATGCCTTGTGCCGATCTTGCCACTTCAGTTCCCAAGAAGTATTTGAGATTCCCTAAGTTCTTTATTTCGAATTCAGCAGCCAATTGATTTTGTAACCTAGAGATCTCCTCTTCATGATTGCCTGTAATAATCATGTCATCGACATAGATTATTTGAGCAGTTACTTTTCCTTGCCGATACTTCAAGAAAAGAGTGTGGTCGGCATTACTCTGTTGAAAATCATATTTCTTCATAGCAAGAGTAAATCGGCCGAACCAAGCACGTGGTGACTGTTTGAGTCCATACAATGCTTTCTGTAATCGGCACACCACATTGTTTCTGGTGCTGTAGAAAACTCTACTGGAATATCCATGTAGATTTCTTCCTCAAGATCTCCATGTCAAAAAGTATTTTTCATATCAAACTGATGTAATGGCCAATCCAAATTTGCTGCAATAGATAAGAGTACTCTGACTGTGTCCAATTTAGCCACTGGGGAGAACGTTTCCTGGTAATTGGTCCCATAAGTCTGAGTGTACCCTTTGGCCACGAGCCGAACTTTATATCTATCAATTGACCCATCAGCCTTGTTCTTAATTGTGAAGATCCATTTACATCCCACCGTCTTCTTACCATCTGGTAGTGAGACCAAAGTTCACGTATTATTCTTCTGCAATGCTAACATTTCATCCTTAATTGTTTGAGTTCAATTCGGATCCTCCAACGCAGTATGCACATCGATTGAAATCTCGACTGACGACACATTATTCACAAAGGGTTCAAGAGATTCAGGTAGCCTGTGAGTGGATATATAATTGATAATAGGATACTTTGATCGTTTTACACAAGTTTCTGGAGAATACCGAGCCGGTGGCTTGCCACGATTGGATCTGTCAGGTAATACATATTTTACAGGATTATCCAGATTAATAGTAGGGGTGGTAGGAGTACTTATCTCAAGAATCTTCTCAGGAGATATATGGTCAGGTACCGAAGAGGAAGGGATCAAATCAGCAAATGGTAGGTCATCAATACCACCAATATCAGCACGTTCATCATGCTCATTAGTGCTTCTATCAGCATTGGCACCATCATCAGCACGTTCATCATGCTCATTAGTGCTTCTATCAGTATTGGCAGCATTATCAGCATTATCGGTGGGAGCATTATCAGTCTCGCCAACTGAATCAGTAGTCCAAGATGGCCAAGATGGCCACGCTAATCCTGGCCAATTCTTTTCTTCCGTATCCCTTATCTCCTCCTGAAGGGAAGAATTGGATACTGATAAGAAATAAGTTTTTGATTCCAAGAATGTAACATCCATTGTCTCATACATCTTACTGGTAGTTGGGTCATAGCACCGATAGCCCTTTTTGTGCACTGCATACCCCATGAAGGCATACCGAATAGCACAAGGGCTAAGTTTACTCCGTTGATTCTTGTGTAGATGAACAAATGCTACACAACCAAACACTTGTGCTAGAAGTATAAGGACCGATGGCAAAGTGAAATGTTGAGACAATGCTTCCAGCGGGGTCTGAAAGTTGATAGGTTTGGAAGGTAACCTATTTAGCAAGTGGACTGCTGTTGTTACCGCATCAGGCCAATATCGGCGTGGAACATGTGCACCGATTAGTAGTGCTCTTGCTATCTCGAGTATATACCGATTCTTTCTTTCAACTACTCCATTTTGTTGTGGAGTTTGGGTACAAGATGTTTCATGTATCAGTCCGTTGGCATTAAAGAATTCTTGTAGCGGCCGATTATCGAACTCCCCACCATTATCAGATTGAAGAATCTTGACTGTAGTTGAAAACTGTGTACGAATCATGGAATAAAAGTTTTTGAAAATATCAAGAACTTCATTCTTATGTTTCAACAAATACAGTCAAATCATTCGAGTACAGTCATCTACGAAAGTGACAAACCAACGAATTCCAATAGATGAAATAATCGGGGATGGCCCCCAAACATCAGAGTGTACTAAAGTAAAATGAGTATCAGACTTATGTAAACTAGTAGGGTATGGGACCCTATGACTCTTGGCTAATACACAAGTCTCACATTTCAAATCGGCAGTATTGATACTCGAGAAGAGGTCTGGAAATAGATACTTCATGTACCCAAAGGAAGGATGTCCTAGTCGTTGATGCTACAGTCGGATTTCTCATTCCTTGGTGTTATTAGCACTCCTCGTCTGATTGGCTCTACCGAGACTGAAATCATCAATGTAATATAGATCCCCCTCCTAGTACCACGACCTATTATCTCCTTTGTGAGAATTTCCTGAAGAAGTTAAAAGGTTGAATACATTAGTGCTACACAATTAATATCAGCAGTTATTTGACTTACTGATAGTAGCTTATTTGACAGTGAAGGAATCAGCAAGGTATTTGGTAGAGATAGAGATGGAGATAAAGTAACAATTTCGGCTCCTATAACTGGATACTGAACACCATTGGCATTAGAAATCCTTGACCGTCTTGGCTGAGTGACTAATGAAAAATTATTAGGATCATACGTCATATGATCAGTGGCTCCTGAATCGACAATTCAATTACTGTCACGTTGATTTGGATAACTCGTACCTTGATGCTGGTTGTCAGAAGACCTGGAAGGCACTTGGGTAATGTTAAGAACGGTAGCTGTTGTTGTATCAACTGCTACAACAGCCACTTTTCCGGAGCTCCCATTCTGATCAGCAGCATTCAATCGATCAGCTCGTCGATATCGCCCTTTGCATTCTTTCCACCATGTTGGATACCCATGCAGTTTGAAACACGTATCTTGTGTATGTCCTTTCTTGCTGCAATGATTACAGGTATCTTCTGCCATCAGTGGCTCAACCCGGGGTACTATGATCAGCTCATTCTTCTTCCCCTTTGATGCCATGACGTTGCCGATTGGGTTATCTCCTTCTGTCAGCATCACTGACTGTCTATTGTCCTCTCGTCGGACATAGACGTATGCCTCTTCTACTGATGAAAATGGTTTCATTCGTAGAACATCACTGCAAATTTGGTCTAGTCGGTCATCTAACCCATCAAGAAAAGTGTATACCCTCTCTTCCTGTATGAGAGAGTTATATCTACCGATATCGGCAACACATATCATCGGGTTCGACCGACGAAAGTCAATTTCCCTCCACAAACCCTGTAGGTCATTGTAATACTTCTCAATTGGCCCACCGGCTTGTTTCAGTCTAGTCACCTTTCGCCTCAAATCATATAGTTGGGATGTATCGGCCCCATCAAAGTATGTGGTAGCAGCATCATCCCATACCGCCTTTGCTGTTGGGTAGCAAATGAAGGTACCGATTAAGGATGGGTCCATGTTATTTATCAACCATCCCTTCACGATAGAATCTTCAGTCCGCCACTGTCGATATGCCGGATCTGCTGGTGAAGGTTGAGAAAGCTCACCATTGATGTATCCCAATTTGTCCTTAGCCGAGATGTACATCTCGACCATCTGGGACCACAAGGCATAGTTAGTATCATCTAACTTAATGCCAATCTGAGTAGCTAAGGAATCACTGGTCGGTGTGGGTTTCTGACACCTATTCAGGACTTCTACCATTCTCATGGCTAAGTCTTCCAGAACTGTGTCATTTGGTCTTTTCCCACTTTCCGTTAGAGCAGATGATTCGGCCATGGTTCTTGTCTATAACTAGATCAGAGTAGCCCTTCGAGCAGAGATCCTAGAATCCCTGCTCTGATACCATGTTGGAAAGACGAAAAGATCTAGAGAGAGAAACTGTAGAGAGAGTTTGGAGAGAATTTTCACTTGTATTTTTTTTCCTGTAAACAATGATACAAATGCCTATTTATAGGTTTACAAGAATTAATGTCCTACCACCTATCACTCCTTGATTGATATCAATCATTAATTGATACCAACCACTAACAGATAACACTCATTCACCTATTAATCACTAATGGATACACATTCAAAACTTAAATTGATATTTACACTTTCATCTACCAATCATAACTCAATCTAACACTTCCAACAGATGGTCGGGGCACTTTCCTAGATGAAATATTTTCTTTTGCAATAATTCCCAACTTTCTGCTTCAGAGAGAAAAGGAAGAGAATGAGACTCCAGGTTGCCTTCCGAAGCCACCTCACTGGTACGACCTGTCAACAAAATTCTACTACCATTCTTGTCATCTGGAAACAACCTCATTAGGTTGTTCAATTGCCCTGTGTTCCAAATATCATCCAATACACTGAGGTACCTGTTTCTTCTTAAACCTTGGCACAATTTTAGAGCCAGTTTGTCATCATCCATTCCCTTGATTTCATTAGTAAGCTCAGTGAAACCACTTAAAATGTCAAGCATCACTGCATCAGCTCTCTTTTTCTATATACTTGTGAAACATAACACCAGCGCTCGAACAAAGAAATGATTTTCAACTGATGAATTATTGTAAATCTTTTTAGCCAAAGTTGTCTTACCAAGGCCAGCCGTTCCTACAATTGAGATGATTTGTAGATGCCGAATCCACCTCTAAGTTGCCCCATTATAATGTTGGCCTGATCATTGAGTCCCTACAATGACTTCTTCAATCCTTGGATAATTGGATTACTAGCTTCTACTTTGGTATCGCCTGAAGTCAGCTTGACCACCTGGACTGGACTACCACTCCTCTTAGCTTCAGGAAAAAAGCTTTCTACATGTTCCTTTAAAAGTTCGGTTTCTCCAATGGCAATGAAAAGCAACAGCTGGCAGTACCACAGTGAGATATCTTCAGCTACAAACAGATCAATAATGTATTCTGCCTCGTACATCAGGCATAGCACATGGGTTTGAAGGTCTCTGTCTTCATGATTCTTCCCTGTAATATCTTTGAGGAAAGATCCCAAGACTTGTAGGTCCAACAGAAAATCCTTAACTTGATCTTTCTTAAAGGCAATAGTATGAGGGTTATTAGCCAGCAATTAATTCCCTCATTTCTGCCAAGAGAAAATCAATAAAGACAACTCCATCACTCCTTGGGAAATTAGAAAGCGACGACCATGTACCTTTCTGATAAATTGCCTGGGTCTCCGAAAGGTGAAGTTCAATGGCCCTGGGTAAATGTGAAAGTAACAGGTCCATTTCCAAGGGCTGATCCTTTTCCATATTGTTGTTGCCAAAGGAGCATACGAGAATTGTTGCCTCACTAGCCATGGCTTCAACAAATGAAAAGTAATTTTCATCCTCCATGTTGTTAGTTGGATTTGAGAGCAAGGCTCCCAAGAATATCAAACCCTTGTAAAGTGTTCCAATTTGATGCTTCGCTAGGAACATCAAGCTGGCATTATTGTTGATTAGCACTCTTGAGTCTTAACCTCGCCTCCGCCTTGAAGAGCATAAAAATTGCAAGACTCGAATCCAAGATCACGTTCTCCATGATTTTTCCTGCCTGATATGTGTTATATAAACAGCTGGCCTCTCTAACGACAGCTTCAATGAGAGCTAATGTCATTTCCTCCGAATTCTCCATGTACCCTTCTGGTGTTTTGAAAATGTTTAGGGATCTCAGTGCCTCTCTGATGGCGGCAACTCGATCCTCTGTAGGAACCATCAATCTGGCCTTTTGCTTGTGTAGCTCCAAGAGGAAAATCTCTGCCTTGATGAGCTTGATTTTGTGCAATAGCTTTGAGACCACACGAAATGCTTCCCTCATTGCAACATTTGGCATTTGATCAACATATATTGGGTAATTGAGAGATCCAGCTTCCCTTGCCAGAGCTGCTACTCCATGTGTCAAGAATAGTTCCACGTCCTGTGTGTAATCATCTGGTTTGACCATGAGATCCAGTGACTGGGGATCCAGTGTTTCACCTATGATGTCAACTTGAGTCTCTGCAGAGAGGAGAAAACTGAAAAAAGAGCTCACCAGATCTTCAGCTGTCATGGAAGTGACTGGTCCTGGTTGTTTGGCAGTCTGGACAACTTCAACATATGCTTCTAGAACTCCTGAATAAATCTCTGCAACATCTGGATTGTGAGGGGAAAGCTTCTGTGACCATGGTTCAAAGTCTCGGCCGAGTCGGAACCGGAACGGAGGGCAACGATACGAGACCGTTCCGATTCAACTCCGAGACATGCGACTCGCTAAGAAATCGTCTAGACTCGGTCAACTCGGACCGAGTCGTCTCCAAGATAATGTGAATCGGCCGAGACTCCCGAGTCGTCTCGTGTCAACTCGGCGAGACACCCTCTAAAAATTTTGTTTACTATTATTTTTATTTAGCATATTTTTATTTAATATTTTAAAAAATTATTTACAATTTTTGAAATAATAAATGATTGAAAATATGCGTCTCGCCGAGACCGCGACCGATATGCCGAGTCCGATATGGAACGGTACAGGCCGCGACCACGACCGCGACCGCAACTTTGAACCATGTCTGTGACAGATTAGCAGAAGCACGAAACAAGTGTAGTGATAAGTTATTAGAACGGTACAGATACAAATGGATCTGACAAGCTGAATGCGCAATGCTCAAAACCACAGCTCCAGCACGACCCAAAAAGAATTTCAATTTCTCCTCCTTATAACACCGTTTTTCAAAATTGGATATGAAACATTTGAAGCTTCCCAACTTCTGTGCAGTTGTGTTGTAATACCCAATTGTTTCTGTAGATCTTGGAGGTAGCCATGCTTCTGGAATTGGTGACAAACAGTTGAAGAAACTGTCCAGTGCCAATGGAAGACTCAACAGATACTCTTCAACAGAGGTAACAAACTCATCAAAGACAAGATGGTCATAAAGGGGAGGGTGGGAAACTTTTAAAATCTTGCCGTATATTTCTGCAATGCTGCGCAGAAATCTTTCAAGGCACCAGTAACTTTTGTTCGCTACAGTTTCCATTTTAGTAGTGTTTTGACATGCAAAATAATATGAAATGTATTCATCTACTGAGTTCAGACTAGCTTCCATATCAGTTGATAGAGATGCAAAACGTTTATACTTATCTGAATCACTCCATTTGGCTGTGTAACAGAAGAAAGTTTTAGCAGTTTCACCAGCGTCTGAGCATAGTGTTTGTTTTACACGTAATATGGAGAGCTTCTTGGGTCGATTGTCAGTCTACTCAGCAACTCATGGATGTTGTCAATACGCATGTAGATGATAGAAGAGCCAGTCATCTTCTCCTAATTACAGAAATTTTCACCCTCAGATTGGATTTCTTTTTTTTTTTTTTTCTTTTTCCTCCTTTTAATCTATGCAACTACACAAGTTTGTAGTACTACATGTATATGTCAGCTGCTGGATTGATACTTAAATGTCTAAGAATCAAAGTTCAGAAGAGAAACTGAAAGTAAATGTCTAGACTTAACTTGGATTCTCTATATCTGCTGCTGCTATAGTGGTGCTTTTTTTGATTCATCTGCCCTCCTTACTCCTAAGTATTTAATCAAATAAGTATGGTTTGAATTACCTCTATTATTGCATTTTGAGCAGGCTTAATTTGAATTTGGTTTATTTGCCATTTGTTTTATGCTTCATAACTAAACAAGCCAATTATGTTTGATAAATTATCATGGTTTCGTACTACAGTGTTACATGTTTTCTGTATTATCAATGAATTAGAAGGCATACATTGAATGAATCATCATCATTTCATAGGAAACAACCAAAAATTATAGAAGTGGGGGGAGGGGGGTTGCTTTTTTTAAATCTGATAGTTCTTTTTTATAGCGGAAGATTCTTTTGATTTACATGTTCCAACATTTTCTTTTCTTTTCCTTTCTTTTTTCCTCTGAAAAAAATGCATTGGTAGCACCTTGCCCAAAAGTGCACCAGGAACACTCATTTGTTAGGTGAGCCATCCTTGGCCTTTTGCACAAACTTTCACTCTTATGGATTTCATGTATATGCTGCTGCTTAGTTTATACATATATATAGATATTTTATGTCTACAATCAGAATTCAACAGAATCAGTAAATGTGAACACTTCTCTTTGATCCTGATCTTTCACCTTTTATTTTCTTCCAAGTTCCATCTGAGCACACTTGACTTGACCTTGTGGTGTTATAATTGTGTTGTAACTATCTGTAAAAGTCATCACCCTCAATTTGACAAGGACTATAGTCTAAAAAAGACAAACATTAACAATGTTCCTCACCAATTCGCATTCATATTTGGAAAATAGTTTTCAGCATTGTGCATTCAAGAATTTCTTTTACTTTCTTTTTTTTGGAAAAAAAAAATGCGTAGGCAACAACTAAACATTGACCTTATCAGGCAATCAGTGCCTATCGCATGAATCTATACTCTATATAAAAGTACCATGAGTTTTGGTACTTTAGAGTGTAAGTGTAAGCACTATTGTGATATTAGTTTTACTTCTTCCCATTATGCCCTTATTATTTAATGTTGATTAAAGTATACTATATTATACATAATGGTTTAGAAGAAAATAATGGTGAAGGAGAAAACAAATAGTCATCAATCAATGTTTAATGAGAAGACAAAAAGTTAAATTAATAATTAAATTCATCATACTGCACCATTTTGATTAAGAAAAATAATATGCAAAAATGATTTCAAAATACGTGGATGCAAGGTTAACAAATATTGAAACTAATGAATATTTATTCGATGTACATTTTTTATTGTATTTAACTTTTCAATATTGTGTTTATATGCACATTCTCTCCCATTTTCCTCACTTCTTAATATTTTAAACTCTAAAAAGTCATCAAAATATTGCTCGCAAATGTTTTTCTCAAATTTATCTTAATTTTTGATTTACAAATTATTTTTTTGAAGAGTATGTCATTGGCAAAAAGAATCATTGCTTCATTTTTTCCAATGAAAATTTATCAAGTCATCAATGAAGGCTTGCTAAATTATGCACAAATATAAAAGCACCATTAGTCTTGGTATTTTGGAATGTAAGTGTAAGCACTATTGTGATCTTAGTTTCACTTATTTCCGTTATGCCCTTATTAATTAATCATTAAGTTTTATATTGTGCCATTATTATTTAATGTTGATTAAAGTACACTTTATTATACATCTTGGTTTAGAAAAAAATAATGGTGAAGGAGAAGACAAATAGTCATCAATCAATGGCTAATGAGAAGACAAAAAGTTAAATTAATAATTAAATTCACCATACTACACCATATTGATTAAGAAAAATAATATGCAAAAATGATTTCAAAATACTTAGATGCAAGGTTGACAAATACTGAAACTAATGAATATTTATTCTATGTACATTTTTTATTGTATTTAACTTTTCAAGGTTGTGTTTATATATACCTTCTCTTCCATTTTCCTCACTTCTTAATGTTTTAAACTCTAAAAAGTCATCAAAATATTGCCCGCAAATGTTCTTCTCAAATTTATCCTAATTTTTTATTTACAATGCTAAATTATGCACAAAACTTGGGAATGAAATAGTCATATGTTTATAGGGGAAATAAAAAAAACAAAAAAGGTTGCCCACGTGGAGTTATGAAGGTGATTAATTTAATGTAATGCACCAATCTAAAACCGTTCATTGATTACTTCATTTCCTTTTACTTCATCCCATTTTTCCACTATTCCTAATTCCCTCCAACTCTCAGGCAACCGTTGCTAAAATGGAAAAATGGAACCATAAAATCGCTTAAATCAAGATTTATTGGAGAACAAAACTACAAATATACTTTTCAAGTTGCGTGAAAAATAAGGCCTAATTATAAAGAGAGCAAATATAATGACGGTTTCGATTTGAAACTTTATTTTGCATATATACTTGAGAGTGGCCCTTAAAATATTATTTTAGCCTTGTCTAAATTTTTTATGAAACTATACGAGTTTAAATTTAAGAAATTCTTGAATTCTTACATCGATTTTAGAGGTTATGACTTCCAACACATTTTACTTGAAACTAAAAGAGGAGGTTATCCTAGATATCGCTTTTACAATGGCTAAAATGAGCATATTTCAATAAATATTTTGCTCAAGTATGATTGTATGCATGGGGTTGAAACATGATAGAATATTTCCTATTCTTAATGTTGTAACTACAATAAAATATACAGTAATTTAGTTTAGTTATGATAACCTTCTGTTTTTAAAATTTTTACAATGGTAGAATGCACAATAACCATTTAGTTTTTGCTTAAATGCAATAAAGATTGTATATGACTTGCAATTATAATATTTAGTTGTCACAATTTTTTTTGTCAATATTATGTTATCAATCAAAATTTTTTGAAAAAAAAGTTAGTGCGTGTGTGTAATTTAAAAAGTTAGTATATATTAAAGATGTTATATTTTGAGAAAATATATTCACGTGCAAAAGCACGTGAAGTATTACTAGTAATTCATAAAAGTCTTTAAAATGTTTGAACTTTCGATTGTTTTCTAAAACTTCACTGAAAGGTGCTTGAAAACTTTTGCTATAAAGAAAAATCACAATGCAAGCCACTAATCTTTGGGCTATAAGCAAGGTGGAGCATATGCATACATTCCTGTGTGAAACCTACTTGTATATTGAAGTATCTCACAAATTCGATATTTGATTTTGTTGTTTCTAAGTGCAATAATTCTGCAGATAGCATTGCAGAAGGCTTTAGAGCTAGTACCAAACATAAGAGGCCTGAGCTTCCTCTGTGTAAAAGCAGCACTAAACTACTGATCGATTGTTTTAGTGTACCCAATTCAACTTTTCTCCTTTTTTTGTCACATCTGAGGGATCAAGAAATTGGAGAAGGTTTAATCTTCAAAGTTCAAACCTTTGACATGATGCACATATTTTCAATCCAAAAGAATGCTGCGTCAATACCAGTGCAATTTGGAAGCTAATGTGTGCCACAAGTGCTAAAAATTATGTACAGACTAGTGCTACTTACTTTTCAAAACTCAAAGCTTCATTCAAAAACTATACAGCTTCCCATTTACGGGCTAGCAATACAGAGTTAAACATTGCTGGTTAAAATGGAAACTCGTGTTTGAGCCACCAAGAGCGTAGACTTATAAGCAAGGTTTGAAGAAATGCTTATGCTAGAGGAGCACATAAATATATCGTCTTAAAATTTTCTCCACTTGAACTCAGTTAAGGTAGGGAACCTGATTTTATAGTGCGAGGATTATGATCATGCAGCACATTAGAATCTAAGCCTGCTTGCTATTAGATCAACAATTGAATACCGGCTGATGCTTTGAAACACCAATTTAAATACGCATTTAGGTCAAAGGGATGCTATAAACAAAATGGAAAAATCATCTACTTCCAAGTATATGTGTGAAATCTGGTCAGAACCACAGACATATTATGGCGCCTTAAGAATTCAATGAATCAGCATTAGTTATTTGAAGGTCTCCAAGGTGTCATTTTTATCGCAGTCAGCTAGTGTTTTCCTATACATCTTAACTGTTTGTTCCTCTCTTAAATTTTAGAGGCAGAAATTGATGATGAGTGACTTTTCAAGAAGAAGCGTTTACAGTTCAAATCCAAACTGCATATATTTGCTCCTTGATTCTTCTCATTGTTGGTCTCATTCCTCCTTGCCCAAAGCCCCACTTGAAAGCCTTGATAAAAACTTGTAGAAGCAATCCCTCTGGCAATGTACCCATGTATCTGTCAACCAGAATAAGAAATGCAATTTATTGCTCTATTTGATTTGGTTCAAGATTAGATAAACAAGTACAACCACAAACAAGAAAAGATGGACAAGAAAGGTGTACTTAGCGCAACTACAGTGTGTCCAAAAGACTCCACCAACGATGGAAGAGTCTCCAGATAATCTTGCACAAAGTAACAAACTCATCAAAGACAAGATGGTCATCAATCAGAGGGTGGGAAACTTTTACAGCTTGCTATAAGTTTCTGCAGCTCTGGCATGAAAAATGGCAATGTATAAGTAACTACCACTTGCTGCCGCTTCCTATCTGCTCGACATCTAAAATGAAAGGTAATCTTCTGACAAGTTTGGCCTTTCATCCAAATATTCAGAACTAGTCGATATAGATGCCAAATGATTATGCTTCTCTGTATCACTCCACTTGGCCGTGTAACACAAAAGAGCTTTCAGAAGTTGCAACAGCGTCTGAGATTGTTTGTAGTACAAAGGAGTTGAAGAGATTTTCGGGTCTATTTTCATTCTACCAAGCAACTCAAGAATGTTATCCCTACGCATATGGATTGAAGAAAAGCCAGCCATCTCCTCTTAGGGAAAATCTAACTCTCAGATTAATTATGTCCAAGAATCAAAGAGTTCACTAGAAACACTGAATGCCAAGTCCTCCCTCTGATTCTGAATATCTCCTGTTATAGTAATACGCTTTCTTCTACATTTGCTTTCCTGACTCCTAGTATTTCCGTTGAGCAGGCTTGATTTGACTTTGGTTTCTTCTTTAGAACTAAATTATAAGCTGATTCTGTTTAAAAGATTATCACAGTTCGGTTCTATAATTCTAATCTTGCCTGCAGTATATACACTTTTAAGACTCGGGACAGACACATTGAAAACATAAACATTAATTGGTAGGAAACGGACAAAAATTAGGTGGATGAGTTTTTGAAACTATAATTGACATTGGAAGATTCTTTTCAGCATTACATACTCCTGTTTTTTTATTCCCTCTGAATAAAAGGCATGTTGACACCTCCTTTAAAAGCGAAGAACTTGTATTTGACAATAGCGGCGAATTTCTTAGAAAAATATTAAAAATTCAAAACCATCCAAAAAGCGGGGTTCTCTCGGGGATGTTTCTAAAAATATGGTCGCCGAGAACGTCGGATGCGACGACTAGAGAAAAATATTTTCTTTAAAAAAAATTTTTCACTTGGTAGATCTGCCAAATGAGAGCAATTTTTTTTTTTAAATTCCATAGAAACTGCAATTGAATTGTGCGGTTTCTTTAGAAAATTTTTTGATAGGGTATATTTTTGATTGGTCAAAAACATGCTTAAAAAATCGCAACTAAGTTATGCGGTTTCTACTCGGAGAATTGTTTGACAACGAATAATAATAAAAAAATCCGTCCCCAAAGAAACCGCATCCAAGAGATGCAATTTTCGTGGAGTAATTCCACAAGATTCCCTAGACTACTTCTATCAGTTAATATTAGTGTAAATAATCATTATTAGTTTAAAACAATGTCAGTTGGTGCAAACTTAAAATCCAAAAAAACAAGATGTCAACTACAGTTTCATTGATATCAGCTAATATTAGTGTAAATAATCATTATTATATTAAGTCATTATTAGTTTAAATATGTTAGTTTATTATGTTAGCATAAATATATTGTATTAGTCATTATTAGATTCAATATATTAGTTTTATTAAGTCGTTATTATTAGTCTCACTATTGAAATTTAATAGATAAGTTAAATAATTAAATAATTAAAATATTAGTGTAAATTAAATATTGTATTATTCTGTTATTAAAATTATACAATTAAATGATTAGTTTATTAATTTCTTATTTGAGTATGATTAGTCATTATTAGTTTATTATATTAGTTTAAATATGTCGTATTAGTCATTATTAGTTTAAATACGTTAGCTTATTATATTAGTTCAAATATGTCATATTACATCATCATTAGTTTAAATACATATGTTTAAGGATAATGTTTGTATAAAGATATCAGTTTATTATATCAGTGTAAATATATTGTATTAGTTATTATTAGTTTAAATACATTAGTTTAAAGATGTTGTTAGTTTAAATATGTTACTTTATTATATTAGTTTAAATATATTAAATTAAGTCATTATTAGTTTGAATATATTAGTTTTAATATTTAAGTTATTATTGTTTTCACTAATATGCAGCCTAAACCCTAATCCTTAAACTATAAACCCAAAATCCTAAAAGGATAACTTATGAACGCTGCATTTTTCTCAAAACCCTAAACTTAAATTAAAAAAATAAAATTGTGGAAACTGCATCCAAAATGTGCGGTTTCACATTTTGCAAAGAAACTACATCCATCACTTTATAAGAAACCGCATCTAAGATTTGCGTTTCTAGTGATTGTTCAAAAAAGAATTATTATCACTATCAACCTAGCTAGTGAAAAAAATTTTAAAAGAAAATATTTTTCTCCGGTCACTGCATCTGACGTTTTCGGTGACTATATTTTTAAAAACAACCCCAATAGAACCCCACTTTTGGATAGAAGAAGGAGGAAGTGCTCTGTTCTGTGGTTGAAACAGAGAAGACTAATGCTATTTATGCCCCAACTTCTGTCTAGGAAAAGTAGCTGTTGCTTTTATTTCGCCCAAGACCGGTTAATGCGGCATGTGAATCAACAGCATCTTCTGAAATGCACTAGGAATCTCTGAAAAATATACACAGAGATTCCTCTGAAAAGCATGGTCAGCAGCAAGATTCCATAGAAACTGCATTCAAGAGATGCAATTTCTATTAGGGCAATAAACTCAATGAAAACCGCTAATCTTGGATGCGGTTTCTGTTGAGGTTTTCTTATTTTTTTTTTTACTTAGGTTTTGATATGGACAGGTGTTTCACAAAGAAACCACACAAGTAAATTGTGGTTTTCTTAGTTTACCTTTTTGACCCATCAAAAAATTCCCTGACCAAAAATTGCAAGAGAAACCGCACTGGCCATATGCAGTTTCAATGTAAGTTTGAAAATATATTTTGATGTTGTTTGACAAATCTGCCAAGTGAAAAAGAAAAGGAAAAAGAAAAAAAATTTACCCGAACGCCAAGTCTGAGGTTTTCAGCAACCCTAATTGTAGAATGGCACTAATCATAACCCCACTTTTTGGATAATTTTGAATTTTAACAATATTCTGAGAAATTCGCCTACAATAGCATACAAGCAACAAGAAGTTTAGAATATTATACAATAGAGGGTTGCCATCAAGGAAGGAAAACATCAAAAGATAATGAAAACAAACAACCATCCTAGATCTTCGTGCAAACATACCACTAGTTATATGAGAGTTCTACAATAACTTTTAGGCACCATACCAGTGAGTATCAATTCACTGTTAAATATATATATAAAAGGAGATATACATATTAGTAAGTAATAAAATGTTCAGTTATTACAATATGTAAGAGGCAGGAGTAACAATTAATAGAAAGAAGTGTCAATATCATCTCCAATAAATTAAACTTGACCGTGGAATATTTGTTGGTTCGCTCTTTTTTAAACTTTTTAACATTGTAAAAAGCACACATGCCTAAGTTACAGTAGTATGTTGTTGCAATTATAACCACCCTCTTGTTCTAAGTACAAAGCTACTTTGATTTGCAAAACGAAAATGTTGTCTACACACATCTACGATTACCAGGATACAGAGAGCCAAAAAAGGGGGGAAAAAAAAATCAAAGGCAACAGAAACAGGAAAGAGAGAGAGAAACTGAAGTTCTCTGGAACCTCATACACATATCAACGTTGATGGATTTTACTTGTACAAATATCACTCTCATAGAGATTACATCATTATCATTACTATATAAAAAGTACGATGAGTCTTGGCAATAATGAGTATAAGTGTGTAAGCATATTTTGATCTTACTTTTTGTTATGCCTAAATTACCCTCATGCCTTTTAATTAGAGTTATTGCATTTCAATCATGACACTAATAAAAAAATAAAAAGTTTCAATAAATTAAATCTCAAAAATGTTGGCAATTAAAATTAAAAACTGTCCATTTACGACTACATTCACCAATCATTTCCCTTATCTCCAATTATTTGTATTTGTTAAAATTTTCTCCAATTATTATATTATTATGTTTGATAATTAAAGTAAACTATAATATATACATATACATAGGTTTAGAAGAAAATCACAATTAATAAGAAGAAAAAAGGTTATAAACATTTAATGAGAAAACAAAAGGTTAAATTGATGATTAAGTTCACTATATTGTGTCACATTGATTAAGAAAACTTCAAAAAAAATTATCGATAATTATAAAAAAATAAACAAAAAAAGTTTACAACTATTGAAATTGATAAAAATTTATTGTATCAAATCAGAACGTTTTAGTATACGTTTTGCTCATTATAAAAAAAATAATAGAAAAGGTTTACAGCTACTGAAATTGATTAAAAATTTGTTGTATTCAAATCAGAATATTTTAATATATGTTTTGCTCAAGTTTTATTGTATACACTGGTTTGGAATTGTTCTCTTCTTGACATCACAATCCAAGTAAAATATGCAACAATTTAGTTTAGATATAACAACTATATTCACCAATCATTTCCCTCATCTCCAATTATTGTATGTGTTAAAATTATCTCTAATTATTATACATAACTATAGTTTATTACATTTGTTTAGAAGAAAATCATGATTAATAAGAAGACAAAAGGTTATAAACAATTAATGAGAAAATAGAAGTTTAAATTAATGATTAAATTCACTATATTATGTCATATTGATTAAGAAAATTCCAAAAAAATTATCAAAAATTATAAAAAACCAAAAAAATTACAACTAATGAAACTGATAAAAATTCATTGTATCTAAAAGAATTATTTTAGTATATATTTTGCTCAAATTCTGTTGTATATACTAATTTGATACAACATAGAAAATTTTCTCTTCTTACTGTCACAATTCAAGTAAAATCTACAACAACTTAGTTTAGATATAATAATCTTCCATCTTTAGAGTTTTTGTAGTTGTAATATGCACAATAACCTTTCAATTGCTTTGTGTGTAATATTATAAAATTTTTTATTATATGATTGTGTATAATTATATAATTTTGTTTCTTATATAATATTATACAATTGTGTATAATTTTGTTTGTTATATGCCATTTGCTTGGATAGTGGTTTGTTTGTCAAATTACTATTCCAACAACATTAGTTTAAATGTGATAATCTTCCATCTTCATAGTTTTTATAACTATAGAATCACAATAAACTTTGAACTACTTTGTATACAATAAACATTTTGTACAACTATCAACTAATGTTGTTCATTATTTTGTTTCTTAGTTTATATTATGCCAACAAACAATCAAAGTTTTATACAAAAATTTAGTATATTAAGGTGTTATATCTTGGGAAAATATATTCACGTGCAAAGCACGTGAATTATTGCTAGTATTACAGAAGCAGTAAATTACTTTTAATACATAAAAGCTCAGACTTTGTCGAGCATAATTCACCTAAACAGACCGATCCCACCTCAGAAGTTGAAAACGGGCCTCATGCAACAGATTATTGCCAATATACAGCACGTTTACTGAGTACTTCTCACTACAAATTTACAGAATATGAGACCCCGTTTCGGAACCTGGATGTATTGGCGGACCATGGAAAGCAAACAAGATGACTGCAAATGGAAATGGAGTGTATATACATCTTGTTAGGTACTTGCACTTGGCTACAACATCAAGTATAAAGCCTGAGACGACTGGTTATCGGCAGGCGACATATTGGACAATTTGATACTCTTGATCCACAGTCTCTGCAAGTCTGCAATCATTTTATCATCTCTTCAGATCACACAAATGCAATTTGTCTTAAAGCAAATTATAAGGAGTTGGTGCACCTCACCATATGTCCACAGCCAAAGGCCAGATTCTTCCCATTTGTTAAGCAAATTGGACAGTCCTGCATGCAAAAGAAACAATCCAAGAATATATGTCAACAATGCAAGGATTCTGCCCTGCTAACGGAAAGTCTGGAAAGTTTTCACAGATAAATTCCACAGATGTGTTAACCTCTATGCTGAAACCTGGGGTGATTACCGCTTTGAGGACCATTGTAGTTTATTACTACTAGAGAAATATAATCAGGAAAAGCAAGATAGTACAAGGACTTTATTCTGCTCCACCTTATTAAATGCACTTGTAATTAATAAATACTTGAAGGAATCTTATTTAGGGAAGCAGTATATCAAATCTTACCTGACTTCTATCATCTGGAAGAGAAGCTGAAAGATTGCTTTGTGCTCTCGACTCAAGTGTTGAACGACGAGCATAAGGAACTGGTGGTGGACGTGGAACTATTTTCTTTGCTCTACGTGTCACGCGTCTGAGAGAGAGAGGGAGAGTTCTGAAGTGAACAAGCAACATGCAAGCATATTTTTTGAATGTAATTCATCTGAATTCTATGACTAAAATCTTAGGTAAAACTGTATCGACTCATTTTAATTCCCTAGGACCTGACAAAAGACATGGAAAATGAAATATGCTGTTTTAGTTCACATAAGTTCTAAATGAAGAGAACCACATCAATGCATGAGACGCAGAGGCAAAATAATTGTCTAAACTTGGCATTTTCCAGATATAGTACTCATCAAATGGCAAATATAAGGTGGGAGAGGCCTCCTTTCCCAAGTGTCATTCTCTTTTCTTACATTTAGCGTTACAAAACATGACCCAGCGCAATGGTGTTTATTAGTTCACAGTTCTTTATAACTCTTATGATTCATCATTCCTGTAACAAATTTCTCAACTTATTTTAAAATTATTGAGAAACATTCTGAATGATCTTTCAACAAAATTGATGTCATATTCTGCTCACAGCATATTACAGATAACTAATCATCAGCTACACGAAAAGATAAAGCACTCCATACCCCAGAAAGCCAAGTTCTCTGGTTGCTTTATATTGGATTGGGATCTCCATTAGGGCAGCAAGAGCAAACGCAGTTTCTTTTTCAGAAGCACTTTGGTACTTGCTCATAATAGCAGTAAAATTGACAAACTGCAGAAAAAGAGACGAATAAAGGACTTACCACCAATCTGAATAACAAATTTAATGACAAATACTAGCTATATACTTTTTGAGCTTTAAACCTGAAAATTATCAAATTCACGAGCTGGGATCTTGTCATCAAACTTTTTCATGTCCTCCCAAGGTCCATCACCAACTCCAACAAGAACAATTGACAGTGGACAAAAACTGAGAACAACCAGCATTTTAGTATAGAGGTTTTCATAGTTGAATGTACCATTGCTCTTATGCCGAGAGAAAAGAGAACAAAAAACTGTATGTCTGTATTTTGTATTAGAGAAAAGTTTGATTGCAATAACTTGAATGCCAAATAAATGAGATGAAAACAACAAGAAGAACAATCACAACATATTAAGCAAACAAAAGCATGAAAAACTCATTGGATTACGATGTGGATTATGTGCACTAATGACAAGAAAATTGGAATGACAAGGGAAGATGGCTCTTCCAATAACAACTGTTGCCTGTTGATCCATGTTTGCATACAAAGATAGGGATAGTTTGTCCTAATGGCAATTGACCAAAGAAAGAGAAAGCAACAAAGAAAGATTGAGTTAATGTCCATTACTCAGTTTCCAGATCAGAAACTCTCCACGGCCATTGGCCAGCACAAACATATATATGAGGCCAATATTTTCAGGATCTGGCCATTGGCCAGCATAAACAACTATATGAAGCCAATAATTCCATGATCAGAAAATACTTGCTAGTTATGCCCTTTACTTTCGCCTTTTAAAGTAAACAGGCTGCCCACAGACACATAATCTAGATGACTTCATAGGATATATTGGACAGAAACTCTCAATTCCAAAAACCACCAGTATCAATTAGAACAATATGGTCAGGTTGATTAATTATGTCAAAGCTTCGAGTAGGCATTTCAATCTTTCACCAACTAAAAAGATTTATGGTTGCCTCCAAAACTTGTTAATTTTACAATGTCGAAATAAACACAGGCTTAAGACTCTTTTCAATATATTGGGATATTCAAGGGAAACTTGGTGCGCAAAGCTGATGCTTATAGTGGCTTTGGAGGAATAAGTGTTTGAAAATTTGCCCTTACAGTGCATAAAGGTTCCTTTTATAGGTAGATGTAGAAAGGGTCAAATCCAAGCACTCAAATACCAAATTTCCTGCTATTATTCTGTCCTACGACCTCTTATTCTTACTCTGTTGCCTATTAAACTGACTTTTTGACAATTCAAAATGGTCAATCAAATGTCTTACTGACTAAATTGTCAAATCCAGCATCTAGATGAGTGAAAAAAGGCTCAGCACAATTTCATACTGAAAAAAGGCTCAGCACAATTTCATACTGATGCTAGTAGCAGATATCTTTGTGTGCTGATTCACAATTGCTGGTATCATGAATAAATAAATCGCAATGAGTATTTTCTAGATGGATTTGTACATTATCATCAATTGGATATGTCTTCTTTTCAAAAAAGAAGAACTTTCAATATTATTCACTGTTGATAAAGGAAAATTGTTGTTAATTTTTGCCTAGATGGGAAAGATCAAATTGATAAGCAGGATTAAATGGAGAATTATGTTCTATATCTTTCTGTACCTAGCATCAACTATTGACTTGATGGTTTTTGCTTCTTGTGGGCTGAGTTCTACATCACTTGTATTTACACTTCGTGTAACCTTCATGGGAATATCCAATCACAACTGTAAGATAAAAGAGAGATTGGGAATCACTGTTATACATTTAAGGTGAAAAGAAGAGGTGACCTGGCCGTCTGCTATTATAACCAAAACATGATACTGTCCACCACTCCTCTCTACTATGTCTACTGCAGCATCTACTACTGGTCCATATGAGGTTGGCCCTAAAACACAATTGAGACACTCATTAAGAATGAAGGTCCTAGAAGAGAGTTGGACTAGCATAGTAGCACTCTACCAGATAATTGCAGGTTGGGAGTTATTTTCTTGTAGCAGGCTAAAACTTCGTCAAAGCCATGGCAAGGAGAATGATCACTGTGAAAGCTAAAGACTTCTTGATCATGTGTGGTAACTGTAAAGGAACAAATTTTCAATGGCTTAAAACAAGACATGAAATGATTGAGAAAAAAGTTCACAGAGAACTAAACTTCCTGACAGATTTTTTTGCCTAAAAAAAAAAAAAAAAAAAACTTGCTGATGGATTTTAACCGACCATCACCAAAACCAAAACATGGTATTAAGTTGTCTTCATCAAAGGGAGCCAAAGTTTTTCCAATGATAGATATGGCTTTCTCATATGGATTAGGCGCATCACCAATGGCATGTAGGCTTTGATTGTTGAATGAAACTTTGCCTTCAATGACAAAAAGCAAAAGCATTAGCTCCATGACAAAAAAGTGAAGCAGATTGAGCCCTCAAGACATAACATCAATGAGAAAAGTAAGGATTAAACCGAGTGCTTTGAGGCACTTAATGCTGTAGGGAATGGAAATGAGCCGAACATAGAGTTATCCTATAAGTGAATAACCCACATACATAGTCAATGCCTTGTACTTTCCATGTTCCGAGGGAAGTAATCTTCTCAATATGCTAATGCTAGTCTTAGAAACCAATGAGTTATTCTAATTGGCCATATTTAATATGAATAGGCAAGCTGTACAAATATCTTGATGAACTCAAGCTTTAGAAGCAACAAGTTGTGGATTTCATAAGCACATGTTCCAAACATGCAATCTACTGATACAGCAATGCAATGAAACTACATAACCACAAAAAGTAATTAATTATTAGCATTGTTGTAGAACACAATCAAAAGACACAGCATTCTGGAATACCATTAATTCAGAGAAACTGATTCCCTCTCATGTGTTCCAGGGAAGTTATTTTAGAGTCCCTAACAAGCATTTTGATGCAGGGAATAACATTAATCATAATTATCCATTCGAAAAAATAACTTCAAAAAGGAGACGTTTGCAGCAAAATACAAGCTGAATTGATTTAGTAGATCCATAAACCTGTCCATTCATTGCTTTTGGTGAAATCTATCCCGAGAATCAAATTGGATGACTCTAGACCTGATTCTCTCAAAGCTTGTGTGACCTGTAAAAGCAAAGCAATATTCAAATCTCATTATTCATGCAAAAAGTTAAAAACCAAGAACAAGCATAGTAACCAACCAAAAGGTCATTCTTGCACACATTAACGAGTGACCACATATTCCAATGAAGTATTTCAGAAATTAAAGTATTCCATAGTAAAAGTTCAAAATATATGCCTTAGATGATCCTGATTAATTGATCAAACAACAGAACTAAGACGTTCTGAAGAACCTGTAAAGTCCTTCCCCGAGATTATGTACCTAGGTCCTCATCATGTTCCTCATTCTACACAGCTTATTTGAGAGGAAAGAGATTAAAACTGGTTTGTCAATTTAGACTTCTCAGTATAAAGGAAGTCTCCCATTTTCAGAACTAAGACAAGCAAGGATAAGTGTTAAAATCCGAAACATTGTGAGTACACATTGTAATTGGTGTACACAAAAGACGAATTGGAACAATGGAACGCTTAACAAATGCATAAGAATGTTGCTCTATATTTTATCAGAGCAAAAGGGGAAAAAGTCCAATAACATCTCGCCTGATGAAGTAATCAAGGATTTGGGTTGCATAAATTAGTTCCAGTCAGTCTTTATCTATACGTTGACATTTTGATACTACAACCAATTTAAGTACTAACAAATATTTGGCATCCTTATGATCATTCTTTTGGTTCATTAAACAAAAAAAATCAAGAAACCTATATGAATAAGGTGTCATGATACCTTCCACCCAAAGCCAAATTGGTGGGCAAAGACAAGGAAGAAAAAGAACAATCTTTGGAATAGTTTCTGCTAGTGCAATATTACGCCACTTCCATTTGTCAGGTAAAGTCAGTGTTGCCGTCCTTTTCTTCATTTTCTTTCACCACTTGCTCTTGATTTTGCGTTTCCCACTACCAAAATTGAAGACTAAAGAGCGATGAACTTGGTTCGTAGCATAAATAGGAATAAATGCTGTACTAGGAAAGGAAGAATGAAATACTATGGTAGAAGTAGGACACAGCATTCACATCGGAGTGGGAATTTCTGCCTCGAAGTAAAATTGGGCTGATTAGGTACAACCAAAAACTACCATCACAACAAAGTTACCAACTTTAACATGGTCCCTTAGGCTTCCCAAATCATTATTCTCTTCTATTTCAACACGCTGTACCTTCCTCTATCCTTTTCTTGATTCCTAAATTTAGGTCCCCACCCAAGTCATCAGTCTCATTCATCCAATCAACTTGAAACAAAGTGGAGATATCTAATAAAGTATAACACGTAATCTTATCTTCTGCATTTATTCTACTCACCTAAAACCATCTAAAGCCCCCCAGGGAGTTTCACAGCAGCTGTAGTCTAATTTTTTATTTCTGGTTTTTCTGATACAATCTCTTGTGACTTGATAATTTTTCTTCCACGTTGACTCGTGACACTTTGGAAGTCAAGTCAACACTGAGTTTATTTCTGCTCACAAGTTACACAAATTATGAAAAAAAGATAGCTTGTGCTATTATGCAGCATGCAAATACAGGATTCTATTGGCAACATTCATTTTTACATCATATCTGCAGTTAGAACAAGTTAAATGCACAATTGTACATACCTAACCATATGCAACAAGTGTACGCATGTCCTTTACTATCATACATTTCATTTGAAATTTACTTTGCCTGCAAACTAAATCCATATTTCTGAATCATAAAATGAAATGAGAAGGAGAAAGAAAAAATAGAATTACCTGATCAAGAGATGAGAAATTATCTGGGATGTACTCATACTTCTTGCTGCTTCTAATGGTGCTGCTTTTATTGCCACTACTGCTTTCCACAGAAACTCTGGTACCAGTATCTGAAGGGGGCTGTGGTAGGCGGGAAGAAGAAGCTGAGGAGAAAGATGAAGAAGGAGGAGAAAATGACCAGTTATAAGCAGTTGGTGGTGGTAGTCCTCTTCTTGTGCTTACTGGTGGTGGTAGTCCTCTTCTTGTGCTTACTGGTGGTGGTTCTGATCCTCTGTTTCTTAGCTTGTTGCTACTATTGGCAGAAGAGATGGAACCTGAAACACTCCTGCTATTATTACTACTGAAACTCTTTTTGCTAAATTTTGGCAAGAACATATTGATATTGCCCATCACATAGTCTTCCTTGCTAGCTTTCTTGATTGAAAGTTGGGAAGCACAAATCACAAGAATCAAGTAACGAATTTAAATTCTCTTGAGTCTAGCGTGTGCCCGCTACCCTGCTTTTATCTTGTGAGGTGTACCGAAAAGCAAAGTGTTCTTTTCCACCTTGCACTGCCAAGGTTCGATTCTGAGCTTAAGCAAGCTTCCGAGTAGCTGCCCAAAGTTTTCTTTCTTTTACCTCAAAATTTCTATTATGCTTGAATTGTAGTACAAGACTTTTGGTGTGTTACTTATGCCAATGACGAGGTTTCACGTGGGCTTTTAAAGTGAAAAATTGAAGAAATTTTACGGAAAAATCTGTCATCCCTTTTGAATATCATACCAATGATTTTAATTCATAAATTCTGACCACACCATTTAATAATTTAAATTCCTTAAATCATCTAAAAGTTGATATATCCTTTTATCTTTTAGATATCAAACCATGAATTAATATTCATGGATATAGTACCAAAAGATATTGTAAAATTCTCCAAAATTTTACTTGCTGTTTGCAAGTTTCAACTTTCAACTCCTATGGAGCCGCAGGTATACGTGAGGCCCAGCTTTTGTCAGTGTTCAACTATAATTTTCAATGGGCTGCACTAGCACGTAGAATAATAAACCTATTTTATGAACAAGGACAAATAGTATACTCAAATTTATTAATAAAATAATTACATATTCATTTTACATGAAAAAAGTATGTAGTTTCATTCACTCGTAGTTAATTTTAGCATGTTTGATAGTGATATTTTATAAACTTCTCATTTTTAACGTTTATGATTTTCATTCATCTTAATCTAAATAACAAAACAATTATCAAGAAGTATACCGTAAGCTATTTATTCATCCCTCAACTACAAAATTTCGTGTAAAAGAAAAATTAGTCTTATATTCTAAAAACAAAAGCAAACAATTCAAGCATAAAAATAACGAGTGATGATAATACGTGATATAATTTTGATGATTAATTGAACTTGTGAAAGTCAAGGAATTGAATGGTGAAAATTTCTATACTTTAATTCAATTATAGGTGGGAGATTTATCAAAGCGAATCTAAATGTCCATAACTAAGAGTAGGTCATATATACTTGAGCAAATACAGTACATAAGGGGTAGGCGATGGATTGGGTGCTTTGGAGAAGGAATGAATATAAATAAGAGATCCAATATTCGAACCTCCCACACTTTTATACGAGATTATTATTTTTTCTTTCATTTGTTTCTTGTCCTCTGCAGACTGCAGCAATTTAACTTGTGGATGTACATTCTCAAAGTCCTTATGCAGGTTGGACGGTCAGTTAGGACCAAAATGTCAGATTATTTTAAGTCCCTAATATAATATGAGCCCCAGTTAGAACGCTTTCGGCAAATAATGGATTTCATCTTCTTCCTTATCTATTTGGCTGCATGTATTCTCATGCCGAATGGTCCGAATCGACTAATCGTTCCCTAGCTATAAATTGAGTGCAAAATGGCTTCAAAAGCAATCCCACTTTTCCTGCAATCGTCAAGTGTCTATTCTATACCATTCATGGGGAAGGTTTCGGTTAAATCCATTTTCATTCTGGTCCTCTTCATCATGTCAACTTGTTAGTACTCTCTCACTCTCTCACTCTCAAAACATGCATACTCACGCAATTTGAGCAATAGATGAATCTATTTGATCAAAAGTTAAATTAATTTTGAATAGAATGTAAACTTAACACTTTTTTCTGGGGAAGGGGACTATTCTATAACGTTAAATTCAATGTGTATCTTGTAATCTGAGCTATACATTTTTTTTGGGTCAATTAAAGTCATCAAACTTTTTGAAATGGTTGCTTTTGCAACCATTCCTGCCCCTAATTTGATATGTAATGCACATTTTGCTAAATATAATTATGCCAAAAAGTGCAGTATTACAAGGTAGAATTGGGATTAGGTTCTTTCTTCTTCTTCTTTTTTTTTTTCCTGTGAATACCGATTTGGGTTAACCTAAAAGCAGGTCTGGAAAACCTGTTTGTTTCTCCTAATCAATTGCTTTATAATAAGCAAATAAATGAAGAAGTAAATAATTTAATCCATTGGACACATCTGCATGGTTTTGTTTTGATAATCTCGACGTTTTTATTAATGAGTTATTTGCCTCTAAAATGTCCACAGTTTTAGCATTGTAGCCCCTCAGACAAATACAACTTTTTGCATATTCACTCCTCTGGTTTGCAAGAGCTGGCATTGAAGGAAATTTTGATATATATTTTTATGAAGCTCATTCTAGATAATCAAATAATATGAGTCAAATTAACAAATTAAAGTTTGAAGAGGTTCATTGAAATATTTGCACTTTACGAGGGGCTTACTTGAAAGTTACCCAAACTTATTTTGTGACCTATCTCTACTAACTTCATGTAATATCTGCAGTTCTCTTGCTGCCAAAGATCGATGGAAGAGACTTGCTTTCGGAGGATTCTTGTCCTTCGGGTCGGGGCTTATGTTTTGATGATAGTGCTTGCCAATACTGCCCTGGTTTATCATGTCAAAACATTGGCAAATATGATAATGGTCTTGGTGAATATAATGTGGGTGAATGCCTGCCTCTTCAGTAGAAATGAAACTTGAATGGTATTGGGGAGAGTGATGTTGCTAAATGGGTCTTGAGTACTTGAATAATGAACTCCTACTTGCTACTACACACACATAGGAAAAAGATATAAAATATGAATACGACTCTGCGATTAAGTGATCAAGATAAGGAGGAAGATGTCTCTCTTTGTAACCATCCCCTATTTTTCCTCTGTATTACGTATAAACTTAATCCCAGGATCCATTATTATTCGCTTAGAATGTTCTGCTTAGGATAGCAATACTACTGTGTGTGTGTGTGTGTCATTTACAAATTTGTATTCTCTTAATTCTACTCCTTTTGAGTTAAATATTGTCATTTCATCACGAAGGTTGGTCTTTTGAATGCATGTTTATCTTCCACAATTTTCCAATGTAAGAATAATTTATGTTGTGATTTGCATGTTGGTGGGCTTAACTGAAAACCCCTATATAGATTCCTGCACCAGCCCCCACCTGATCGAAGACGATGGTGGATTGCTGCAATTTTTTTATTTTGTTTTAGATAAACGACGCCATTCCATTAAAATGGAACGACGCCGCTTTGCCTAAAAAAAAAAAAATCAGATGAAGCCCTAAAAGGGCTTCATATGACCAGAGGGCCACTTTCTTAAGCAGAATATCATCAGCCATAAGCGGAAGAAAGCCTCCATCCAAGACAATTATTGTTTTTATTGTTTTTATAATTATTGCTTCGAAATTTTACTTATTAAATATATTTATTTCGTCGCGAAAAAAAAAATTAAATGTAGTTCAGCCCCCACCAAAATATATTTCCGGGTCCGTCCCTGTGCATCTGCATATTGTGCCAATGGAGAAGTTTTTATGTCAAGGCTCCCACAATTCCTAGTCCTTCTTTTCTATAATTTAGAATTGTCAAATTTAATTTGATCTATTATTGCCATATGACTGAATCCTTGAAAGCTTTGAATCAAATTAGTTAAATCTTTGGAAAAAACGAACCCTCTCTCAGCATATATCTGTGAACATGTGCACAATGCTATATACATCTTATATATTTAACCCTTCTTAGTTACTGACCAATATACATTATTGCAATAATTGATGATAATTTACATCAGAAATTTTGAACGTTGTACCACAGATTCCTTAATAAAAAAATAGAAAAGGAAATTAGTGGATAAGGTAAATTACATAAAATTCCTCTCTAGTTTTGTAAAAATCAAGAACCACTGCTCTTGACTTCGGAATAATCGAGACCTCGCCTTTTGTTTGTTAATACCCAAAAGAAGAAAAGAAAAAAAAAATCCCCCACCATTAGACAAGGGAGAGAAGTCCAGGGTTTGGAATAACGGGGAACTCACCTTTTGACTTAGGAATAATAGGGGACCTCGCCTCTTGTTTGTTAATTACCAAAATAAAAAGAATTAACTTTTTATGTACTGAGAGTGTAGTGATTTTTTTATACTAACATCTTTAGATGCATGTCACATATATATAATTTGAATTTCAAATTTAAATTTATATTATGTGGCATAATCTAAATCTGTTAGTGTAAAAAAAATTATACACTGATAATGTATAAAAAAGTTATTCAAATAAAAAAAGAATGAGATTTTCTATCACCAATTCTTAGTGTTTGGGTGTTTAATTTCTTATCTTGTTTTCAAAGAACAAATTATTTCATTTTAGAATTGTGACATTTCAAACTTGCATAATATGCCAAACTAAATCATAGAAGACGAGATAAAAATAATTTAGCTACAATGCTTAGGCTAGGTGAGACTCTAGAATTTAGACGTTTTGGGTTCAAATTCCTCTATCCCCACTCCACTTCTTAAAAATCCGGGACTTAAAAATTAGAGAGTGTGCAGAATGAATTGGTGGCCTTGTTTTGGGGTTGAGAAACCTACGGCTTAAAAAGTTGAGGGCACATTCTAAAGTCTTTTTACAAGTGGACTACTTTACCATGGATCATCAAGACGTGGTATCCTCAGAGTAAAGAATCTTCCGCCTTCACCTTTCTAGCAGCTATAAAAGGTGCCCGAAAATGTTAGATCATCAGAAATCGTGTTTATCCAAAAGCACAAATTTCAGCAGCAAAATATTTTTGTCCTCTTCTTTCCTTCTTTCGTTCCGTTAATCTAGCAACCTACCATCAAGTCATCAACAAGGATAGCACGTGAACTGCAGAGGATCAAAGACCAAGGCTCGATCGTTTTAATAATTGTAGACTAAAGAAAAGGATAAAATTGGTGAATTAATTAGTCAATGGACCCATCTGCCCCACATGGTGCTAAAGATCCCGGACTATCTGGATCTATGATTAATTTACTATGCCTGCTCAATTATTAAAAGGTTGGGATGCTCACAAGAATTAATAAACAGATATTGTCAGTATTCTACAAGTCGACTATTCCATTTCTTTTGAACTTGAGTGAAATCTTGTGCATCTTTAGAGCCCATGTATTTTTACTGAAAATTCTGTTGTCACTTATGCCCGTGAACAAGTAGTACTACTGAAAGACACAGCGAATTTTGTGAATGAAAACGGCAAAAGCATCAACTTTGTGTTGATTTTGCTTTGAATTGGCTAGAGGTTCGGAGGTGGGATTCAGCCTTTTTTCTGTGGAGTTGAATCCTTTCCATTGAACCGAAGTTCATTTTCTTCAGAACATTTTGCTGATGAATTTCGAAGCTGTGGTTGTGACCGATGAAGATGCAAAGGTGTTTCACTAGACGATCTTGTACTTTCTCATAGATTATGTTCCAACTCCCAAGGGCGAGGCCAAAAATTAATTTGGCCGCAGCTCATCACACATTGACGAAATCCTCAAGGTATTCTTATTCTCTTGTTGGCTATATTGAAGCAAATCTGGAGAGAAAGATATGATCTTTTGGTTCTTTGACTGATGAAGATATGGTCAGTCGGCTTCTTGGTTTTCTCCTCTTCCTAGACAGTCAAGTTCAGATCTTTCATCTGGGATTGTCCTTTCTACCAAAAAATTAAAAAAAAAAAAATATGGAATTGATCTTGTCTGTTATCAAAAAAGTGGTAGAGAAGCTCTGGATTTCTTGCTTCATTTTCATGGGATGCTGGAAGATAAGGTCAGTAATCATACAAATCTAGTGCTTTATTAATTGCTTGATATGTTTAAGATTGTTAAAGTAGCTTTATTCTTGACGGAGAAACTGAAGCATACGGACTGCTTGAATTTTCCTGCAAAGCGACAAATTCTAGGCCTTCATGAGGGGCTGAAATTCTGCCAAGGATTTCTTTGCACTATCAAGAAGATGAGTGTATCGCTGTTTGACCCTTTGATTGAAAAGATTAAGGGTGTGAAGGCAGAGGAAGCCAGAGCAAGGCCTCTCCATGTGGCAAGGTCTTCAGTGTCTAATTGGCCCAAGAATGATCTATTTGCTAGTACTGATTTCTTCTTGGGAAGCCTGGGGGAGATTTTGGAGTGCAGGGCTGATCTAATTATCTGTATGAACTGTGAAATTGAGGTGCCCTTGAGGTACTTTAAACCAGAATCAAATGCTACTACTGAAATTGTGGTGAGGCTTCATGATCGACTTGAATTGACAACGAGTCAAAGTACCAGGGTTTCATTGCAGCTAGACACTATATCGACTATTGGCATGACCGGACTTGGAAAAACAACTGTCATTCAACAAATATTATCATGTTCCTTTAGCAAAATGTTGCTTCATTGTTTGATGCAAGGTCATATTAGAATTCAGCTATAAGCATCAGCTAGATAAGTTGAATCTTGCTTCCTTTACTTTGGAGCATTTCGAGACGAGAAATGTTATTATGGATTGCTGAAGGATTCATGTAAAAATGGGTTCAAAGGGCTCGGAGGACGTTGCAGAGGACTAGTTGACAGATCTAGTCGGTAGATGCATGGTATTAGTTGGCAAAAAGAATCCAAAAGAGATAAAAGCATATCCGACAAATGTGAATTGTCAAAATAATGTTGCCAAAGCAAAATCTAAACATGAGGTCAAAGCATGCCGACTTCATGATTTGGTACATCATGCGATTACGGATTGCTGAAAGATTTATCTGAAAAAAGAAAAAAGAAAATTGACTCAGGCAGCATAGAAGATATTGCAGAAGATTGATTTGATGCATCTAATTAGTAGAAAGTCTTATAATCATTGCTTAAGGAAGATCTAAAGTTACATGCATAAAAAGAGAAAGATCCACCGTGGAGTAAATATATTTGGTGTTCATGATGTATTACATGAGATGGTTATGGATTGCTGAAGGATTTATACAAAAGAATTGATTTTGAAGCTTTAAATATGTTGCAAAATGCAAAGGGTTACTTGATGGATTTAATAGTAGAAGCTTTGTAATAGTTGCTTCCAAAAGATACAGGGATTGGGTGAAAGCATGGGGTGTCATGAATCGTTATGTTATTTGATGCTATGATTCAAATTATACATAGCTTTTTGTGTCAGGATTTCTCTAATTTTGTTGTTTCATTTAGCATAAGCCAATTTAGCACTCTGTTGATGAGGATTGAGATAGTTTGTCATTTGTCCATTAGTTTTAAAACCTCAAACTGAGAAAAGCATGATAGTACTACATTCATATGTTTGAGTTAGTAGTTATATATGTTTTGCTATAAAGATTTTGTTAAGTGGAATTAGTTTGGAAAGTCAATTCTGAATAAATTTAAAGGAAAACCATTCTATTCATATCAGTCCCTCCCTTGAGGAAAAGGAGAATTGTATGATGATAACAAGTTCACAGTGAAGTACATCCTTAAAAGTAACCCAAAAGAAAAATTGTGCAGAACAGATTTTATTGGCTCTTCTTGTATTCTACTACGGGATTCATTTGCCGAGGTATTGACAGCCAAACACCATTCTAGCTCACTCTTTGATTCCATCTGCTCCAGAGAAATCATACAAACAAACAAGTTTCAAAATGAAGTGTGAAAACTAAGAAGGAGAGAAAAGTTGTTTTCTTCAAATCAATAGAATGTGTAATATACACTTATTTATACAAGTGTAGATTAGTCTAAAAAAATTGATTCGAATCTTCTAGTATCTAATCTAAATCAATTCTATTCTACATCAATCTAGAATTGAATCAAATATTCTAATTATAATCAAATCAAATATTTACATTTAATATCTACAACACTCCCCAGCAAGATGGAGCATAGATATTAATCATGTCCATCTTGTCACAAATGTAATCGATTCTTAGACCACTTAAGGATTTAGTGAAAATGTCTGCTAACTGCTCTCCAATTCTCAAATGACTAGTTGAAATCAAGTTTTGTTGAACCTTTTCGCGAACAAGTGACAATCAACTTCAATTAGTTCTCTCATGAAAACTGGATTTGATGCAATATAAAGAGTTGTTTGATTGTCATATCATAATTTCATTGGAAGTGAATTATTAATTCCAATCTCACTCAATAATTGGTTATCTACATAAACTCACAAGTGGATTGTGCCATGGATCTATATTTTGATTATGCACTGAGCGAGACGCTAAATTCTACTTCTTACTTTTCTATGATACTAAGCTACCTCCAAAGAAAATATAATATGCAGCTATAGATCTTCGATCACTCTTAGAGTCTGTCCAATCTGCATCAAAAAACATTTAATATGAGAATGACCATGATTACTATATAATATACTACGCCCTGAAACTCCTTTAAAATAGCATAAGATTTGTTCCAAAACTGTCTAATGGATGGTCTTTGGTAAATATATAAATTGACTTACAATATTAACTAGATATATAATGTCTGGACGAGTCACCATAAGATACTTCAACTTTCCTATCAATTGCGTGTACTTTTTAGGATCTGAGAACAATTCCCCATCATTTCTTGTAAGCTGCATATTGGTAACCATTGGCGCACTGCAAAGTTTAGCATCCAAATTTCTTGTGGCTTTCAAAAGATCAATGATATATTTTCTCTGACATAGAAAAATACATTTTTTACTCCTTGTGATCTCAATGCCCAAAAATATTTCAACATCCCTAAAATCCTTTGTCTGGAAGAGGGATTGAAGAAAACTTTAAGGGCTGCAATACCTTCATTATTGCTATTAGTAATAATAATATTATCAACATAAACAACAAGTAAGATTAGACCATCTTCAAACTGTTGATAAAAAATAGAATGATTGGAATTACACCTTTTCATGCCAAATTCTTGAACCACCTCACTGAATCTTCTAAACCAAGCATGAGGGCTTTATTTCAAACCATATAATGATTTTCGAAACCTACAAACCTTACCAGACTCCCCTTGAGAAATAAACCTAGATGGTTATTCCATATAAATTTCTTATTATAAATCTCCATGAAGGAATGCGTTCTTAACATTTAGGTGGTGCGAGGCCAATTATTAGTGGCAACAAAAGAGATAAATAGTCAAACAAAGGTAAGTTTTCCTACAGGAGAAAAAGTGTTTGAGTAATCCATTCCATGCATCTGAGCATACCCCTTTGCAACAATATGTGATTTAAGACAAGCAATAGAATCATCAGGATTTATTTTAACAACAAATACCCATTTGCAATCAATAGTTTTTTTTATCTATTGATAGACAGACTAAATCCCAGGTACCATTATTATCTAGAACCATCATTTCTTCCTCTATAACAGTTTGTCAACCAGGCTGTGCCAAAACGTTAGACAGATTTTTAGGAATAAATATAGAATCTAAAGAAGCAATAAAACAACGAGAAGAAGGAAAAAAAAAATGTTCATATGAAACAAAAGAAGATGTTAGATAAGTACAGTTTCTTATACCTTTCCTAAAAGTAATGGGAAGATCAAGAGTAGAATCTATAGATGAAGATACCGGTGGAGGATGTGAGTCTTCAGGACGAGAATATACTTGAGTGATAGGTGATCTTATAGGAACAGATGAATTGACTGTAGTTGTAATATGGTAAACTAGAATATCATCTTCCTCCCCTTACTATTGTAGACACTAGACTCAAGAAAAAATGGATTGGTTTCAAAAAATGTAATTTCAACAGAAACCAAATATCGATTTAAAGTTGGAGTCTATCACCTATACACTTTTCAAAGACGAGAGTAATCTAAAAAGACACACTTGAGAGATTTAGAATCTAATTTCGATACTTGAGAACGGATATCACGAACAAAACAAATACACCCAAATATATGCGACTTAATAGGGAATAGAGGTTAGGTTGGAAACAAAACTGAATAAGGAATCTCACCAGTAAGGACAGATGGTGGCATGCGATTAATTAAGAAACAAACTGTGGAAATAGCATCTGCCCAAAACTACTTAGGGACCTCTATGTGAAATAGGAGGACTCTAGCAATTTCTACTAAATGTCTATTTTTTTTTCAATGACACCATTTTTAGTGGTGTGTAAGGACATGAAGATTGGTAAAGAATTCCATTTTCTAACATATATGAATCAAAAGATTGAGAAAAGTATTCTTTTGCATTATCATTTGGCAAGATGCGAATGGACACATCGAATTGTGTTTTTATTTTAGTACGAAACGAACAAAAGATATTAAATAGATCTGAATGACTTTTCATTAAATATAACCAAGTAACAAGAGAATAATCATGAACAAAGGTGACAAAATATTTAAAACCAGACTTAGATATAATTGGACAAGGGTTCCAAATATTCGAGTGCACTAATTCAAAAAGGGACACACCCGTTTATTGACTCTAGGCAAATAAGGTAAACGATGATGCTTGGTAAACTGACATGACTCACAATCTAAATGAGATAAATTCTGGAAAAATTGGAAACAACTTCTTTAAGATAGACAGAGATGGATGACCCAAACGACAATGAATTTTAAGAGGTGCCAAGATAGATGAACATGCAATTGGCCTTAGTACTTTCAGTGGAGGAGTTTCAAGTACATAAAGTCTGCCAGACTCATGTCCTCTGCCAATAACTTTCTTCATCATAAGATCCTGAAAAACACAATATTCAGGAAAAAATGAGACAACAAATTTAAGAACTTTTGTAAGGAGATTGAAAGAAAAATTAGGTAAACATAAAATTGAAGATAAGTAAATGGAAGATGTAGGAATAGCTACATCAAAACTCAAAACTGAAGTAGTCGACCCATCAGTTAAAGTGACACACGAAAGATTTATGTTAGAATTAAAAGAGAAGAGTATACTTTTATCATCGGTCATATGATTTCTTGCATCGGAGTCAATAACCCATTTGTTAGAGAATGAAACAAGAATGTAGTAGAGTTACCTAAATGATCAACAGAAGATAGAGTGGTACTAGAAGATGCATTAGTAGATTTTTGTGAGGTTGGTATTCAGTAAAGCGGGCAAACTCATCAGCAAAAACAAGTATGGATTTGTCAAAGGATGAAGGCATATAGTTGCTTTCCCGGTTTATAAAATTAGCAAATTAGAAATTTTGTTGAGATTTGCCATGAAGCAGCCAACCTGTACGTATAATGTGGCTTGATTTTTTACCGTGATAATAAACCCATTAATTTAAGTCATACTGTCCACGACCAGCAATTCCACTGTTTTGAAATTTATGTCCATTTCTGCCACCATTACCACCATTATTTCCTCGATTGTTTCCTCGACCAATCTCATTAACATTATTTTGACTCATAAGGGTACTTGTAATATTGGAGGAAGGTCGAGATTCCTCAACCTTTAACACTCACGTAAAGGTGTCATGGAGAGATGCAATTTCTAGATTAGAGAGAATTTGTGTTCGAGCAATATCAAACTCAGTTGGCAATCCTACAAGAAAACTCATGACAACCATTTGCTTGCGTTGAGACTGTTGAATTTTTATATCAGAACTAGAAAGGAGAAGAGAATTTAACTCCTCATACACCCTTTTTAAAATTAATGAAATATTCGGTAAGAGATCTTTCTTGGCTTTTTGGATGATAAAATTCCTTACAAACATCATATATATGGTTTAGATTTCCCTTACCAGAATATAAGAAAACCAAATAATCCATGAGATCTTTAACAAACTCACAGTGATTAATCAAACCAATTATCTCGTTGTCAATGGAATTCCGAACCTCCAAAAATATTTTTGCATCTTCTCTGAACCAAACCTTCTTCTTCTCACTATTTGCAGGTGGTTCATCAGTGAGATGATCATCTTTATTAATGCTACGAAGATATACCCGAACAGTTTTATTCCAGTCCAAAAAATTCTTTCCATCAAATCTATGATCAGTAAGTTTTGATGTTGTGGGAATAATATCATAAATCACTGTTCTAATTTCTTTACTACCTACCCTGTCAGCCATTATAACTCACCAAATAAATTTCAAGTAACAAATACGAGGAATTTTAAAAGTGACTCAATAAGGTCACATCAAGAGAGAAATTGATAATAGAGCTCTTAGAGCTCTCATACCATAAAAACTAAGAAGGAAAGCAAAGTTGTTTTCTTCATATCAATAAAATTTATAATATACACCAATTTATATAAGTGTAGATTAGTTTAAAAAATCTATTCAAATCTTCTAGTATCTAATCTAAATCAATTCTATTTTAAATCAATCTAGAATTTAATCAAATATTCTAACTATAATCAAATCAAATATTTACATTTAATATCTACAACAAATGAAACAACCACGATTCTACAACACTTAGTCATAACAAAATGAAAACATTGGCAGCAAAAGTTTAGAGAAAGGATTAAGAAGGGTAAGGAACCAAGACATGATGGAAGGTCAAAGCTTGGGAGTATTTGGCTAACTTCTATATTAAGTTGCAGCACCTTTCTCCCAATACTTCATAGTGGTGGATATGGTATATACAGTTACTATATCAGTAATCAGTTGCAAACTATTAAAAATCTCTAGGTTGAAAAAAACATAATGAATTCTGTTTATACTCCACAATCAGATTATATTGTTTCATTTTCATTTGTATCATATCAATCTAACATAACTCTGTCTAGTTTTCCAATTTAACACAATTCTCAAACCAAATATTTCAGAAAAACCATCTTCCCAGGAGTAGTAAAACCTTACAAGGCACAAAGTGCACTAGAGCATAATGGTCCTTGGGATTAAGTGATATTTCACTCTTGACAGTGCATAATATTTTAGTTTTCACGCTGATCAATTCGATTACAAAAATGTTCCAGCCTAATTTACGTAAAAGTTGAAAATAACAGGTTGGGTTCTCAATAGCTTAAGAAAGCAACATTTCTTTTTTTGAGGATCACAAACTACTGAAACCTTTTGGTGTGCTGTCTTTTGGGGGTTAAAATCTTTACCTTGAATAGTTGGAGGACTTGAAGATGTAATATGAAGTCTCACAAGAAAAGCGAATCGCATAATATACAAATGAACAGACGCTTCCAAGGCCTAAAAGCTTAAATCCTGAAAATAATTGTTCACATATAGTAACATATCATGAGAAAACGCGGCTCTGCCAACAGCAATACATTTTCACCTTGTTTCTCCATCGGCAAACTACCTCTAATTAGGCCTGTCAATGGGTCAGGTCCAGAACCCGACCCGACCTGAACCCGCTAGATTTTCTCAGATCCGAAACTAGACATAGTTTCGTTTACCCGGATTTGGATCTATTTTTTCTAATAAAATACGGTTGGGTACGGAATATGGAATTCCGACCAGTATCCGACCTGGACTCGTTTAAATAAATTAATAAATATAAAATATATATACATATTAATATTCTTACACATATAATATTAATATTCTTACATTTATTAAAATATATAATACATATTATTAAAATATATATATGCATGTTAATACTCTTATAATTATAAAATATTTACATACATTAATACTTTTACAATTATAAAAAATATATACATATTAAAAATATATATACATAATAATAATTTTTGCAAGGTAGACCTGACCCGGATCCGGACCCGCTACTATTGGACCCGTCAGGTATACGGGTCGGATTCGAAACAAGGAGATATAAATGGGTCCGGATCCAAAATATTCAATTCTGTCCCAAACTCGACCTGTTGACAGGTATACCTCTGATCAAAAAACAGAATGAAGGGTTTGGATCTTATACCACACTTTCTGATGCATCACAGAAGTTTTTGAGGACTTATATATCCTTATTTAACATTTATCTCCCTTAAATTGCCTTACAGAATAGTAAAATTTACTCGATCTCTAAATGCTTTAACAAAATTATTATTAGAATCATAATAAATAACACAAATTTGCCTCTACTTAGGGACCACTTGAAGGTTTGCCCCACTTGACGCTCCATCCAAACCCTCCTCAGCGTTAAAAAAAGAAGTTATATGAATTTGGAAAAAACTTATTTGGAATCAAAGATAAAATATTGAAAATAACAATTAAAATGACAATCAAATGAGCTCGAGGCTTAATAAAATACACAAAATGTAAAGAAAAAATAACTTAGAAAACTGAAAAAGATACAAAGAAAAAAAAAAGAAACCATAGGCTCTTTTGGGATAGTAGATGATACAAACAAAGAGCTACACGCTAAATTGTTTTAGTATCAACTAACAAAACAAATATAAAAAGGGAATAAAATCTTTGCGAAATTGTTTCAAGTTATTGTAAAATTTTGGTAATACAAAATTGCATGCTATAAAATAAATTGTAGAGCAATGTTTGATTGATAAATTCCGAAAACTTCAAGGATGACTAATTAGTCAAGAGAAAGAAAACGAAGCTACATAGACTAGATGGGGATACAAGTAGTATGAGTTCTTTTACAGTTTGACCATACAACACGTTTTCATACAATTTTGAGTGTGGGCTTGTTTCTTGTTGCTATTGGGTGCAGTCGAAGCCATGAATTTCCCAGGTCATCAGCTTTATGCATGAGGGATCACTACTACTGGGCCATATAGTATGGATCATGGTACCTGTTAAGTCACATTTTCAGTACTTCAGTGATACTACTATATAGTCTATATAGCATGATAAATCTTCACATAGGATCGGGGATTTCACACTATATATCATGAATCTGCTTAAGGTAACTGTTTATCATTGTCTAAACTGCTTCGAATTTCCTAAACGATTAGACATATATAAGGAGAAAATGGAATTAGTGGGTTGTTTCTTTAAGCATCATACATTGAAGTTGAATTAGGTAAAAGAGACATAAAAAGACCTCATACATGCATCAATATACGAGAAGAGAAATTACGATCATAAAAATATATAAACGACCTGGAGGGACAGCAAAAAACTCTATTATAGCAAAGAGAAAGACAACCCTTTCAATCTTCTATCTAATCTTTTGAATGTGTTATACTGCAAAGGCAAATTAAAGCATTTGGAACATGAATAAACACATATCGAGTAAAATTTCATGTAGAAGATGCGATTATGCTAGAAATCCTTATAACAAAATGCAAATAAAATATCCAACAAACTCATGGATTATAGATGCTTTTCCTCTAATGTAATCACTAGTCTATGAAGAATTAATTACAAGCTTTGATGTATAGAGATTAACTAGCATATACATATACATATACATATGTATATATACACACACATATATGTAGTACACACAGAGACGCGCACACACACACACAAATGTGATGTGTACATGTGTGTGTATGTAGACATACATACATACATGTATTACAATAAAAGATATCATTTTTTCCAAATGCTATACTATGACTACAAGATAGAAATAATTGAGCCTATTAAGTGTGATACTTGTGAACAAATTGAATGTATCTTTTAAAGAAAATGAACTAACTTCAGCCAGCAAAATTAGAAAGGATTAAGAGAGGCTTTCATGTTTGTCACATGCAATGTGGAAAGATGGCCTTGAAATGGGGGTGAAAATCTATGGCTCAAAAGGCTGAAGGGCTTAAAGCATAATTCTATCATCTTTTAGAAGCGGAGCTCAATTTAAAAAAAGCGGAATCTGGTGAGCGCCTACTTTTCTTTGTATAGAATCACATTGCCAGTGAGTAAAACGTTTTCATAAGTTGGGGTAAATTTGTAGCCTGTTTATTTTCCCCCCAGAATGCAAAAAGGCGTGGCTTCTGCAGCATCAACATATCACTCGGCTTTGCCTTTCCAGCACCTAAAGAAAGTGCCCTGGATGCTACCGCCTGAGATATTGGACACTTACCCCACATTTGAGATCTAAAGTCAGAATAAAACGCTCAAAGCTGGGAATTAAACGCCTTTCCAACTTTTTCATTCCATTCTAGTGTTTGGTATGGCCCTTTCCCCCTAAAAATCTCTTTTCCCCCAGAAAGCTTATTCCAACTTTTTCCTGGAATCCCATTTCTTACAAAAATCTATGGAAAGGCCATTCCAACTTTATCCAATAAATACATAAATTATAGAAGTCAAGATTATCCTTCTATATTCTATATATCTAGTTCCTATGTACCTATTTATCTATATATATATATATATATATATATATATATATATATATATATTAATTTGTCATTTACTTTGTCAAATATTATGTCTATTTTGTGAGTTTAGTTAATAAGTCTACTATTTTTTACTTAGGAATAATTTTAATTCTATTTAATGACTTTTCTTTCTTTTTACTTTGAAATAAAATATTCAATTGACATTTTTAATATATTTTTATTCACAATATTGGATTACATGATAACATTTGTTAATTTAAACAAATAACAACATGCCAAAATGCATTCATATGAAATTAAAAAATTTAAAAAAAAAGAGTAAACCCACTAGATTATCTGTTAAGGCACAATTACATTTTTCTATTTACAGATAGTTTTTAAAACCATCTAAAAGCAAATCAAGGGTAAAGAATTTAACATGCATGAAAAATACACGGGATTCAACATACATGTAATTTAAAATTTTAATTTAGTTACAACTGGTATTTACCTATTGTAATTGTATTACAATTAGCATTTACCTATTATAATTGTGTGCTATTAAAAAGATATTTTTTCACTTAATAAGTTATTTGTGATTTTATGCTATTAAAAAATTATTTATTAATTAATAATTCATTTGTCTCTAAATCAAGATGTGTATAGAATGTTATATATAAGGACAATTAAGTCAATATAGTAGTTTTTACCATTCCATTCTGACTTCTCAATATGATTATACCAGACATGGGAAAAGAAATTAACATTCCATTCTGACTTGGTTACCAAACACTGGAATGATAAATTTTTTCCTCTCCATTCTGGCAGGAAAAGAATTCTGGGTGGAAAGATCTTTCCATTCTAGACCTTTCCATCGTACCAAACTAGGGGTTAAGATATATTGGAAAAGCGTGGCTTTTTAATATGCAAAATATCCACGCCTTCTTCTTCCCTTCTTCTTTCCCATTCCATCTAGCAGACTACCACTAGTGAAAAAACAAACTGAACATTGGTACATGATAGACCAAGTTCTTAGTGGTTGTTTGAGCAAATCAGTAAGTAATAATTCTTAATCACCTAAATCTAAGAAAATGACTAATTAAGTGAAAATAATTGATCAATGGTCCAAGAACACTCCACCCAATAAAGATGTTAAATCCCGGATAGCCGGATCCATGATTAACTTACCAGATCCACTAAATTAATCACTACAACCAAAAAGCTTGGGATGCTAACAAAAATTAATACAACAAAAATATCAGAAACCAATGATTTGACTGCTCTATTGGATTTGAGTGAATTCTAGGTCTGGGATTGCTTCATCCTTTCATTTTGCTATGCATCTTTCTGATCCAAGATTGTTGGTGTCAAATTATTATCTCTTCTGCCAATAAGCACATACTTAATTTTTTTAAACTTGTGCCAGTACATACAATTGATGAAAAATTGGCAGGCTAGTGCCTAGTGTTTTTATTTCCAGGTTTAATTTCCTTCATTTACTCCTTTAGAATTTTTGTCTCATTGGGTAAAGGCAAAATTAGAAGCAAATACGAGAGAGGTGCTTTGTTTTGGGGTGCTAAAATGTTTGCTTTAAAAAGTTGAAGGACTTCAATATGTAATACTAAAATCCTTGCCAAATGGGGACCCTCAAAGCGAAATGCCCGATTCCTGTGAAAATAAAGGCGTGAATCTGAAGCATTCCAAATGGGAAAATGTGGCCTTTTCACCAGTGAAACATTCACGCCTTCTGTTTCCCTTCTTCTCCGGACTCCTGTAATCCATCCCGCAAATTACCACTGATAAAAGACAAACTGGACGGCAGAGGATCAAAGTCCAAGTCTGAATCCGCGTTTGGCAAGAAGAAACAAACAAAACAGTCGGCAATTCTTTAATCATGATAGCTTAAAAAAGTAAAAGGCCTGTCGATAAATAATCAATGATACAGGCTCCACCACAAAAGGTGCTAAATCAAATCGATGCATACGGATCTATGACAGCTTTTTTCACTAGGCCTGCTTAATTAATTAGTGATAAAAAGCTGTTTGGATGCGTAAAAAATTCAAAAAACTTTTAAAGAAGGACGAAGGCTTTAGCAATTTTAAGATCTTGACTTGACTTTATTGGATTTGAGTGAGATCTGGATCTGGAAATCTAGATCATTCATTACCTCAGCCAAGTTGTGCATCTTTTATAAACCGTTTACCATTAGTATCCGATTCATCATCATTTCTGTCCATGAAAATTCTTGCAAGATTGAATTTTGTGGAAAGAAAATGGCTGAAGTCTTCAACGTTTGCTGATGACTTCTGCTCTTCTTGAGTGATAGCTAGAGGGCCTGAGCTGGATTCAGCTCGTCTTCTATGCAATCAAATCTCGACCCTTCTATCCCAGTTCAGACTTATGAAGAAATTTCTGATGCATGTCAAAATTTGGGTCAGGAATAATTCCATGTTTTGATGGTGCTGTTCTTTTTCAACATGGATTCTCTGCTGCTGACTCTTCAAGATGTAAGCAGCTCTTTTCTTGATATCCTCCAATCTAGGGATGGTCAAGTTGGGGTCTTTCCTCAGGCGTGGACCTTTCTGAAACTAGTCCTACCTCAGATGGAATTGATCTGGTCTGTCATCAAGGAACAGAGCAGGGAGGCTGGAGCTCTGGCTTTCTTGATTCAATTCAATTGGATGCTGGAAGACAAGGCAAGTAAGAACACTATTCTTATGCTTTCGGAATTGCTTGAAATGATTAAGCTTATTAGAGTAGACGTGTTCATGATGGAGCAACTGAAGTACAATGCCCATGCGATGGTTCCTGCAAAGGAACAAATTTTAGGCTTTCATGAGGGGCTGCAATTGCTGAGAGTATTTCTTGCCACTGTCAAGAAAATAAACAGATTGCATTCTGATCCTCTAATTGAAAAGATTAAGAATGTAAAGGCTGAGGTGGGCACAACAGCGCATCTCCATGTTTTTAGGTCATCAGTTTCTAATTTGCCCAAGACTGACGAACTTGGCTTTATTCATTTTCTTTTGGAAAACCTTAGAGTGCTTTGGAGCTGCAGGGTTTATTTCATTGTTTCTGTGAAATACCAAATTGAGGTGCTCTTGAGGCATCTTAAATCAGAAACAATTACGGTCACTGATGTTGTGATGGGGCTTAATGATCAACTTGAAGTTAAAATCAACCAACATCTAGATATTGTATCAATCATTGGCATGCCTGGATTTGGAAAAACAACTCTAATTGATGAAGAATTTGAGTTCAAAATGCTTCAGTTATATATCACTCTATATTTTTTCATGCTTGGTGTTCTGTTTCTCAAGTATACAAGAAAGGAAAATTGTTACTTGAGATCTGAAATGACATTGTCAAACTTATTCACTGACACCATCAAAATGAGTGATGAAGATCTAGCTGAAGAATTATAAGGAGATACCTCATTGTTATGGATGACGTCTGGAGCAAGGTAGAATGTGACAATGTCAAATCAGCATTTCCAGATGACTGCAACGGAAGTAGAATCCTCTTCACGAGTCATCTTCTTGACATGGCTTTGCAGGATGAATTTGATACCAATCCGCACTTTCTTCATTTCCTCTTAAATCATGAAAGTGGGGAGTTATACCGAAAAGGCTGGTTCTTTGAGGAGGCTGTCCCGTGGAACACTCAAAAGGTTGTCTCATGGAATACTCTAAAATTGGAAAGCAAATAGCTAAAAATGTGAAGGACTACCTCTTGCAGTTGTTGTTATTTCTAGTCTTCTTGACCATGTATGATTGACAACAACTAAGATTGGTGGAAGCAAGTTGCAAATAGCTCAGGACTTTTTAGCGTTACTACCATTGTGCAAACGCAATGCAAGGGTACCCTAAAATTGAGCTACAAGCATTTACCAGATCATTTGAAGCCATGCTTTCTTTATTTTGGAGCATTTCAAGAAGACGAAAAAGTTCCAGCACAGAAGTTGATGTGGTTATGGATTGCTGAGGGATTCATATGGATAGCTGTAGGATTCATGTGGATTCCTGAAGGGTTTATACAAAAAGCCTGTTTGAAGAGCTTGGTTGTGGATAGCTGAAGGATTCATACAAAAATCTTTCTTGGAAGAGCTTAGAAGATGTTGCAGAGGATTTCTTGATGGATCTGATTGCTAGAAGCATTTTCATATTTGGTAGAGAGAGATCCAATAAAGAGATAAAAGCATGTCATATTCTGATTTTTCACATGATGTGGTCATGAATTGCTGAAAGACGTTGCTAAAGAAAGATCTAGAGGTGGGATAAAAGCATTGTGTTCGTGATGTGGTACTTGTTACAATTATGGATCGTTGAAAGATTTTTGCGAAACAGAAAAAACAAACTCGTATAGAGAGCTTTGAAGATGTTGCAGAAGATTACTTGACAGATCTAATTGGTAGAAACCTTATAATGATTGCTTAAGATTTGAGGCAGGGGTAAAGGCGTGTGGTGTTCATTACTTAATATTTAGTCTGATTATGGATTGCTGAAAGATTTGTGTGGAAAAACTACTTGAAAAGCTTAGAAGATGTTGCAAAGAATTCCTTGATGGATCTGAAATTTGTAGAAGCCTTGTTATAGTTGCTTCAGATAGATCCAAGGGTGGGGTAAAAGCATGTTGTGTGCATGATATCTTGATTTGGTCACGGTTGCTAAAGAATTTATACCAAAAATACATAAAGGCTGGATGTTTAGAGGATCACTTGATGGATTTGATTGGTAGAAACCTTGTAAAGCCATTGTATGATCCTGGGGGGTCCTTTATAATAATGTACATCCATGATTTGTAACGTTTTTTGTTCTAGGAAAAGCTAAACAAGAAAATTTCTGCGTCGAATGACCAGTTTCCTGGCATAGATAAATGATTTCCTCCTTCAGTTAATTGTCTTTTCTCTCTCTAATTTTAGCTTCACGTAACTCCATCTGGACCATCTGTGCCCCTTATTACATGACGATTGATTTGCAGATCGATTGCAGCTTGCAAGCCTGCTATAGTTTGTGCATTTGTTGGCTGTACTAGAAAGTTATAACCCACGTGCTCTTGCTTTATTTACCTTGTATTTTCTTATGATCCCAATAGAACCAAATGATAGAAATTTATTACCGTTGGGGAAATAGAACAGAGAAGAAAGTTTGCAGAACAATTTCACATTGGGCACCAAATTATTTTGTTGGATTCATTCCAAGAAACAGAATGCGAGAATCGCAAGGGTGTTGTCACCAAATCTTACTGTAAATGAATAAAGAAAGCCGAACCCCAAAAAAAAAAAAAAAAAAAGAAAAAGGCTGAATCGAAGAATGTGATGCCATTGTGGTACTGGCAGCGGCAGGGTAACAATGGCAGGAAATTCTGCACAACGAATTTCGTTTTTTGTGAGAAAAAACAAAAGGTCGTGTGTTCGAATTCTGTTGGTGATACTCTGTAAGAGACATAAAAAAATAAATAAGTAAAAAGATGCTGAGGACAAATTTTTTTTTTTTGTCCTAATAGCTGCCGAAAACTCGAAATTGCAAGAGGATCCAATAACTTATGCAAATACTGCAAATTACTACTAAGATTCAGATTACACACAGCTTACGACTATCTTATTACTCTGATAATGTCATTACACAGAAGTTTTAAAATCTCAAATTTAAGTAAACCATGTACCACTATGCCACTCATTTAGAAACTGCTTGAAGTTAGTTTTCGTATGTTCCAATAAAAATTCCTCAGATCGTGCTTGCGTTGAAGCTTGGTTGTACATAAGATTAAAGAAAAACCTTTTTATATCCTTATTACTACCTCCCTCCTTTCCGGACAGAAAAAAGATTGTGATGATAAGCTCACTAATTGAAGCACATCCTAAATAAAAAATAGGTAGAACAGCTGAGACACTGACTGCCAAACACCACACCATCTCATGCTTAGCTTCCATCTGCTGTTGAGATACCATATAAACAAATAAATGTCAAAAAAGATTTGAAACATTCCAGATTCTGCATACGTTGGGCACAACAAATTGATCGCAGAAAACTGGACAAAAGAAAAAAGGGCAAGGAACCATCAACCGCTAATGTTAAGTACACAATAAGCCATCAAAAACTGATAAATTGCTACTCTGATGTAGAGAAAAATCACAAGATATCTTTCTAAGTAGAAATATCATCTGCTTGTATCATTTGATTAATAAACATAATGATTCACTACAAGAATACTAATAGATGTCAGCATGCGAGTACAATCTTACCCCCATCTTCACCTGCCATACATTATCTATTCACATACACAAGATTCTATCCGGTACAATTACATTTCAACGTTTAACCACCTCATGAATTACGGACGCCCTATTAGACCTTATGATCGAAGTCCAGGAAGCTGGGTTTGGGCTGTGTACTAAAGCTTGGGTTACTCATTGTGGACTGAGGCATGTGATGCTGTTGCTGCTGGCGCTGCTCTGCCTGGTGATTGCCAAAGTGATGGAAGCCCTGAGTTTGAGAGGAGTATTGTGCTCGCAATCCTCTGTTAAAATTGTTTCCGTTGGCAGCTGGTATTTGGCCAGCAGCTATCTTAAGTCGCTGCACTTCTTCTCTCAGTGCTTCATTCAGCGCTGTAAATGATGTACATAGTTAATAGATCAGTGATCAGTTTTAAACTATATGTGATATCCAGGTATAGAATCAGAATTTATTCTATCTATCTATACTTCATTATCAGACTGAAACATCCCAATTGCATGAATCCACCCAGACTAAAACAATAACCACATCACTTCAGAAAAACCTACCTTCATGCTCCAAAGCGCTTTTATCTCTTGACAGTGCTCAGTGCTCTGTATTGCTTCAGTTACAAAAAAATGCTAGACCAGCACCTAACTTAAGGGCAAAAAGGGCAACAAAAATGCGGCGTTTATTACAACACCAAATCTGATCTGTCCCCACTAACTTTTTTATTCTTTCCTCTACAAAAGGCAGCAATACGAAGGACAGCAGAGACGCACAAATACACACCACACTCTAGCTGCAATAAATTCCAAGAACTAACTTTTTGTAAATCAGATATACTGCTTGGGTGTTTAATCTTCTTGTATTAGCTTGTGCACAAAATGTGTATCGATTGGTCAAGGTGTATGAATATCATTTACGCCTGCATATACTTGGTGTCTGTTTTATAGACAAGGGGATAATTTAAGCATAACAGGGGGGAGGGCCAATGAGCAATGGGGGCCAGGAGACAGGTTCACAGTTGATTCCTCTTGGGAGGTTTTGAAAGCCACAGGGGCCCCGCAGGGGGGGGGGGGTTCAGGCCACAAGGGGTGGACAGCTAGGAGGGGTTGGCAAAAATGGGGAGGATGCTGCAGTCGGCAGCTGTTCTTTTTTCCCCCCTTTGTTCTCCTAGTTTTTCTTTTTTTGGGGAGGTGCACTGCATGTGGTTGGAGTAGGGGCAGGAAACTCTGATCTTAAGGGCAGTTGTGGGTAATGTTTATTTAGGGAGATTGGGGCAGCCCTATTTTTTAAAGGCAAAACCATCTTTTTAAGTTGGATGCAATGGAATTAATGATCAAAGTGTGTTACATAGGTTGAACAAGAGAGAGGCAGAAACTTTACGGACACCGTGTGATAATGGAGCATAACTGGAAGGGAGTAATTTAGAATGTAATTTGAAACGAAAAAAAGAAAAGAAAAGAAAAAGACTCACCATTGAGAGTGAAAAGAAAAGAGGAAAAAGAATAAAAAGAAAAAAATACAATAGAGGCATCTGTAGGATAAAACAACTTCCTTCTTTCTCTAATATACACAACAAACCTATACATAATACCCAGGTACCATTAGAAACTATAGGCTGGTTTTACTTTCATAGTTCCCAAATTTTTTAATTTTATAAATCCATGTCAAACATGACCCCAGCGACACTTAATTTTCCCAACAGGTATGCAGATGGCTTCACCAAAATGGGGCCCGGGGGGAAGGGGGGAAGAGTAGAAGTCTATGTTATGCATACCATCTCTAAGATCTGCCTGCTGTTCCATAGCCTGTAAACGCAGTTTGAGTTCCTTGTTCTCAACAGTTAATCCAGTCGTGTCTCTCTGCATAACATAAAATTACATCATCATTAATATTGGGTTTTCACACTTCTTCCATTTACAACTCTGATGGAAAAGAGAAGTACTTAAAAGAAATATCTGCAAAAACATATCCTTCCTTTCTATAAGGCCTACTTTTTCTTTTTCCACAAAAGTTCAGAATATAGACAGACATTGTCAAATTAGATCTTTTTCTCCTCTAAAACGCTAGGTGCACTGCTTCTTCAATGAGAATTAAACTAGAATATAAACATTCTGGCTACAGAAGATGTTTATAAGTAACTATATAGCATTAGAAGCAATGTAATTTTCTGTTCTATATCTAGATGCTTTGCATTGAAAATCACCACAAGTATTTGGCAATACTATTTAGGTTCAAACTTGCATATACAGCCTCTTAGCCATAACATAAGCATAGTTCCATGGATAGTGGAGTGCAAGGGCAGGCTGGGGGATGAGGTTGAAAATTTTTTAAAATGTTCTTCAAAAATTTAAGCTTTTGGCCCAACAATGTTTAAAATTATTGTATGTTCTACATACTTAGGATTAGATGTCTTATGGTTTGCCCCCTCAACGTAAACTCTCTGGCTCTGTCCCTAGTGGAGCATACTCTACCTCCCATCACTGGCTAAAATGGCTGAAAAGCACGATAAAAGGAGATCATACACAGGTGCAGAGCCATGACCTAGGCTCAGTAAGGGCAAGAATGTACACTCAAAATGAAATAAAAAAATTCTTCTTTGGGTTTTTGTTCTACTTCCTATAATTTTTCTCATTCAAGTAGTAATTAAATGTGTCTCGATTATTAGTTTTGAAACAATTGGACCATAGAAAAGATGCTTGTAAGACAGAGACTGGTTGACTAGAGATGACTAGTTTCCAAATTCTAGGGAGCAATGCCAAGAGATGGTGAGAGAAACCTAAAATTTTATAAAATATTCAAGCGTATTTTATGATTTGTTGCAAAGTTGAGGAGGGGCAATTGCCCACCCTAACATCAAGGTGGCTCCACCCCTCATACAAGGCATACAGGAATTACATTTCACGCAATTTTCTGACAATTTCCAGAAAAGAAACTACAGGACATATTTAGACAGAAAAATCCTTTGTATAAGAGAATGATAAAATCCTTCCAGTTCTTCTCCACCACATAATGAGACATAAACCAAAAAAGAAAAACTGAAAATTTTAAATTTGATCTTTCTTGCTAACTGAAAACTTTTCAATCTTTTAACTTCCTTGATAGAGTCTGTGCAGATATTTTAAATATGCTCATAAAAGAAACAATTTCACAAGTCAAAAGCCTTAAAGAAAGAGGTACTAAGTTAGGGAAGCATTAATGCTAAAATTGAGGAATGGAAAGCAGAGGAAAAAAGAAAAAAATTGAATTTTCTCTTCCGCTTTTTGGTCCTTACAGGAGAAGTCAAGTCAATAAAAACAGTAATTTGTTGTCTTTAACAAACTCTCTTTCACTTTCTTTTAAACTTTCCTAAATGTCCTTTTTAATTGTACTTTCCTCCCTTCTTTCCTCCCAAAACAACAATCTATATGTTGTACTAAACAGATAACCGAGGACCATGCACCATGCAATAGCATTATTACATGCAAGCTAGATAAACAAAGAGAAATACCACTATAAAGTGAAGAATGATGCAAAAGAAATTTTAAAAGTCCATGCAGCAACAGTGAGCGAGAAGAATAAACCAATAAGATTAAAGTACAAGATGAGAAAACAACATAGCTATTAAAGTAAATCCTTCATACTCTCAATACACTTTGTAATCTTACAACGTCCATTGTCAATCATGCAGAAATACTTACTTGCAGCAACCAAACAAAATTATAAAGCTGTTGAATTAAGAACTCTATAAGAAAGAGACAATGCAAAATTTTCTGTATTATATCTACATAATCAGACAATGACCTCTGATGATAACATAAATTCCAAAATCACAACAAACGCAACCATATGAATTAACTCAAGGTGCACGTTATCTAATTTCAAGCATTCGAGATAACAATTCTACAAGAACATAAAGACACACACCTGCAGCATTGTGACCTGTGCAGATAGCGTTGTAGCTTCTGTCTGCAGGGTTTGAACTTTCCTTTCAAGCTCACTTGTGTAGCGTATCTTCCTCTCCTTAGAACGTGCGGCAGATTGTCTATTTGCAAGAATCCTGCAACATTGCACACAAAAGAATGCATTTTTATCCACAAAAAAAGATTATATCACACCAAAAATCTATCAAACACGCAGAAAAGAAGTGATGGTTCAAACCTATAAAAATAATCTATAAATATAACTAAGTTAAACATACAAAACCAAAAAGTGAGAGCACAAACATGTAACAAATTACAACTTATGTAAGCTAAACTTGATCATATAAATCCCCATTACAACAACTCATTATCGAAGATGCTGCTCTTTCTAAGAACAGTAATAGTAGGTACTGTCTTGAGTAAGTTAAGTGAACTGCAGCTACTATTTTGTCTCTAAGTGTATCTGTGTATTATTGCAAGTGATGAAAATGTCACTATCTAGAGAATCACACATGGCCAATAATTCAAACTCTTAGTCTCATCTTATCTTGTAGTTCGACGAAACAAACATCTTTCACCAAAAACAAAACACCCCCACCCCCAACCCCCAAAAAAAAGAAAAAGAAAGAAAGAGAATTAAGGAAGAAAAGAATCAAATGCATATTGGAAACAAAATTAGAAATGAATTAAGTCTCTGTTTGGTTCTCTGTCAGAATCATTTGGATTATATTAAACGAGAAAGTAGCCAAAATTTCTTCATGACGCAACTCCAATCCACCAGGGACCAAACACAGGCTAACGAAATATCAGTTCGAATAATTATAGCATTTCAAAACAATTCCTCACAAACCATGTCACATCTCAAATTTCAGACACTCCAGAAAAAAAAAAAAACATAAAAAGCTCGCATAAATAACATTCAAATTATTGATACCACCCAAAAAAAAGGTAAAATGAAACAAAACTCTAAAATAAAAAATCGAACTGAAATAAATGAGAAAGAAAGGAATACAAAAAAAAAAGTAAAAAAGTTGCAACCTTTTAGCTCTTTTAGGATCAATCAAAGCAAGTTCTTGAAGCCTATCTGCTCCCGCGGTCTTCTTATCAGAATCCACCATCATAGCTTCAAACGACGCCGTCATGGCCGAACCAAAAGACGACGACCCATCCATGGAACTACTATGCCTATGACGCGGGCCCAACGGCGCCCCCGAACCCGCAGCCGCGGACCCTCCTCCGCCTCCGCCTCCGCCGTCAGCGGAAGAGGACGAGGACGCGCCAAAATTCAGACCCTCGAAGAAGTCAGCGTCCACGGATAAGCTCCTGAAATGATTTTTCTCGATGAGCCTAGCAGGCTGAGGCAGAGCCTGGGCCTGAGCCCGGCCCGGCTCATTGTTGCTTGGCTGAAGGAGGGTGGCGTCTGAGGAGAGAGAAGGACCCGGAGGGAGGTCGAAGACGACGTCGTCCAAGAGGATGTCGTCGTCGAGGTCGGGGAAGCGGAAGAAAGTCTCGGATTGGGCTCGGCGGTGGTGGGCTCCACGGTTGGGAGTGTCTGGCATTTGGTCCAGGTCAACAGCGTTGTGGGCAGTTATGGGCTTTCCGGTGAACTTTGGGTCCATCATCATCACTCACTCAAAAAGCAACCAAGCAAGGTGGTTCGCGGTGGTTGTGGGTGGTTGTTCGTGGTGGAACTGGGTGGTGGGGTAGCAGAGAGATTGGCTAAGTTATAGTCAAGCTATTGGTGGCTCTTACTTCTTGCTGCTTGCCTAGTTCTAGGCTTCTAGTCCTAAGTTGGAGTGAAAAGGAGGTAATAATTATGAATATTTTTGACAGATATTTACAATCTAGATTAGTTGACAATAAAATAATTGGGGGGTTGGTCACTTTGTCAGTGAAGAAGGGTTAAAAAGTAAAGAGACTTAAAAAAGTGGGATTAAATTAAGATTGGGAGATTGACTAAATGAGTCATGTGGAGCCCAATCTGTTGGGGGCTTGCTTGGGATGTTCAACTGGCTTAGGGCAGTTGGCAGATCAGGACAGGCCCAAAGGACTTTTCTGTTCATTGGGAACATTGGGTGGAATTTGGGCATTCGTCATTAGTGCCGGGACCGGGACACACGGCTAAGGGAACTAAACAACAAACAAGTTTTCTTCGGAAAAGGGTCTAAACTTAGACTTGGAGAATGTCATAATCATTGGAAAATTCTACGTTCCTTTAGGGTAATATACTGACGGTTCTGATTCAATAATGTCTTGTCACATCTTTTAATAATTTAAACTCTAAAATCATTTAAGGGTTGATACTTCTTTTTATATATCCAACAATAAATTGATATTCATGTCGATGGAATCCAAAATATACTTTAGAACTCCCCTTAATTATTATGCTCATTACGATTACAAGTATTTGTTTATAAGTGTCTATATCTTGAACCCAGAAAAAAAAAAAAAAAGAGAGTTAGTAATAGTAATTTAACAAGAAGCGTTTGTTTGGTTTTTCGTTGGTGAATGATTCTGTGTATTGCATTTTGCTTTTTTAAAAAAAATAGTGGAGGAGTGGGATTTAATAAGTGGAGATGAGGGGAAAGAAAATTGACCCAACAAATAAAAAAAAAAAAAAAAAAGAAGTTTGTTTAAGTTATAACAAAATAAAAGTAACAGTCCATTCTTTGGACATAGAAGCATCATAGAACTCAGTGGAACTTGGCATTGTGATTGCAATGCTTGGGAAGATAGTTTGAGTATATACGAATAGAAAACTAGATATTTGCATGATGAAGAGGAATATGAGATTAGTCAGCAAAAGAAACCAAAAACAGCCACGAAAGAAAAGAGGTTTATGAGATTAACGGCTTCCAAAAGCAATATAAAAGATACAATTATTTGGAATGAGATTATCTGTAAAAAAAAATTATTTGAAATAATATTACAGTACTTTTTGTAATATGAGATACGTGAGATAAAAAAATAATTGAAAAATTTGTTTATAATGCAACCAGAATCATGTTTACAAAATTTTTCCTGAATTGTACTATCCAAATGGACTCACGAGTGAACTTGATAGATTTGAGAGTCTACGGCGTCAATTATTCTTCGTAAGCCATAAGCTAATAAGGAAGAAAATCTCAGGTTTGATGAGCATCAATCTACAGTATTTATTGCTTAAAACTCAAACTTTTTTTTTTCCCTTGGATTTTTAGTTTGGAGCGAACTATATATCTAAAAAAGATGGAATCTACCTTGGGATCCATCAAGCGAATCTGATATAAAAGAAGAAAAGAAGTTAACTATAGTTAATGGTAAAGGCTAAAATATAGATGGAGAAAGAGCACTCCAAGCGAGAAAGAGAATGTCTTGATAGCCTAGGCTAATTTCTTAGAAATTTGCTAAAAAAAAAAAAAAAAATCGATGAACTCGGGGTGTATCCGAGTTGTTTCCAAGTCTATAGTTGTAGTGCTGTGTATAGCAACCAGCGAATTTTTTTTTTTTTTTCTTTAAAGCCAAGGTGGTGCCATGCTGACCGTGCACAACAACAACAGTATTTCCATTTTCTTTTGTCCAACGGCCAGTCGGTAGGTTGGGCAGCATAGTAGATTCTACTGTCTGACCACAACATCATGTGATAAAGGCAAGGGCAAAGGCATGCGACGAAAATAAACTATTATTTCCGTTTATACTTTTTTACCCTCATATTTTTTGTTACATTCGTTGATTACTTGCTTTTTTTTTATATATTTTAAACTAATTTATTGAGCATTGTTATAATTTATCTAATTTGTTAAGATAATCCTTCATTGTTAGTTGTTAGAAAAATTAGAAAATAAGTTAGTTGTTAGATAATAACTAATTTAATATGCTTAATTTTATAAATTATCTTGAATTTAGAAAATAAGCCTTAATTTGAGGATAATCCTTCGACGATAATGCTTGTTTTAAATTATCCTTAATTTAAATTTATTTATACGAATTACCCTGCATATCATTTATAAATTATCTTTCCATTCAGAATACTTTAGAAAATAATACTTCCACTAAATATAAATTATAATTTAAGGAATTATTTATAAATTAGTAGGATATTTTATAATTACTTTCATAAACTATTTTACAAACTAATTAATTGATACACATTTAGAAAATAATTAAAGAACTAAATACTTTTCCTAATTAAATAAATTATTACAAAGCAGTTTACTTAAAAAAGAATCAGACCAACTTCGGTCTTTTATCCTCCCAAATAAAAAAAAAAAAAAAGAAGAAGCAAGCAAGTCTTTTACCCAAAACCAAAAAAAAAAAAAAAAATGGGAGACCGTTGTATTTTTAAAAAAAAATAAAATTTGCTCTACCATGATTGGTCAGCATGACAAGTCAGCTTGCCATGCTGACTGGACATGGAAAAAAAAAAAAAAAAAAAAAGTGTAATCCTTGGCTTTTTTTTAATTTTTTTTTAAATTTTGTTCGTTGTTGTGCTGACTGTGCACATCAACCATAGATTTGGAAATGACTCTAGCAGACCCCCAGTTCATCGATTTTTTTCTGGCTCCTTAACAATAAATCATGGCAAATAAACACTTGAACAATAAAAAAATTGCTTAGGAATCTTTCTGGTTCCTAAACTGTTCATTTTGCACGGTTTTGGTCCGTTAAAAATAAATTGTAGCAAATGAGCACTTGAACAATAAAAAATACTTAGTTTAAGGATTTTCATCAAAAAAAAAATGAAAATGCTGCGAAAGAAGTGAAGGCTATAAATCGCAAAGAGGATGAAAAGAATAATTCGTTATTGATTTCCGTCAAATTTTAGTTCTGATGGGGCTGGAGACTATCTGCGATTGCTTTACCTAGACAACTATGTTGTAGAGTTGATGATCTAGATGGAGTTGATGTGAAATTGAATGGATGGAATTAATTACGAGATGTAACTTTTAATACTTTTAATGAATGACAAAAGTTAGTTACATTTTTGAACATTATTATTTTATTATTTAAATTTGTTAGTTTACTGTCTTTATTTTTTTATGTCGAAACTTCTCATCTTTTGAATATTTTGCAATGAGATCAATCGGTGAGTGCTAAAATATGACCAAAAAAATCATCTCTATGTGGAGTTCTTATCCTAAGGGATGCAGTCACTTTTAAGCACTAAAAGTACTAGAGTGTTTGAAAACTAATTTTCTATAATTAAATAGCCTAGTTTTTAGTAACCCAAAAGCATTTTTATTAAAAATGCTTGTGTCAAAAGTGTTTTTTTACAAGTCAGTGTTACTCTAAACAAGGCTTGAGAAGGCAATACGAGTACATTGTCCAATGCACAATTGCTGCACCTAATATGAGTGTGTACCAGGGGTACTATTCTTTCCACTTTCTTTTACTAGCAATAATGCATATGAAATGCACATAACAAATATACCTTTTTTCCCTCTTTTAGTGAAGTACTAAAGTAATTATATTGTTTTGAAAAATATCTTCCCAGAAAATTACAATCCAGATGGAGTTTATATTTTTTGTACTCTTGGTAGGTCAATAGAGGCTTGGAAGGATCATGTGCCAGGGGGCTAGTATTTCCATCTGACTTAGCACCTTAGCAATGTAGAAACTACAAATTTCTCTGGGAAAGAAGATGATTTAGAGCTGCAAAGATGTCTCATGCAACATGGAAAAGTATTAGAAAAGGTGCCAATACCAATCCTTGTCTCATAATTTATGGATGGTCAGCAACTCACCATGTATATGCAAGAGATTGCTAAATCTCCAAAGGTGCTTCAGGAACAGCATCTTGTAACACCAATCTTTTCTTCTGAAGATCAAAAAGTAAATAGTCTATCCTATAATTCTGGATCCATGGATTATGGAGACAACAATTCCAATATCAATGAAACAATGACAACCATAAGCAAAAACCTATTTTCCTTCATTAAAATTCCTCCACTATTGTCTGAAGGAACCTTAAATCGAGGCCTAGTTTGATAACCCAATTCAACAACTAAATTTAATGGATTCAGATCTTAATATGTTCAGACGTATTTGATAACAAAAAATAGAACATTTAAATTAATTAAGTTGTATTGAATTTTCTAGACAAAACTTGCTCTAAAAAATAAGTGATAAGTTATTCACTTATTATTTAATGTGATATACATTTAAACATATTAGATTTAGTACTTAACAATTCAATCATTTAATGAATTCAAATTTTAAATTTTAGTTTTATCAAACGCACCCCAAATCCTATGATGGTTATGTACACTAATCTTTCTTCCACCCTTCCCCCCTCCCCTTTTTTGGTCAAATCAAGGATTCCTTCACTCTGGGTTGCTACATATAGCAGTTCATTTAGCATCTACCGTTTTTATTCTTTTAGACCTTTACTTGTTATTTAATATAAGTCTCACAAGCACAGTTTTTTTTTTTTTTTTGGAAGAAATCAACAAAAAAATTTATTCTCAGATAAGATATTGAAGGTTCCGTTTGGATTCTCTGTTTTTTGAGCTGTTTTTGAAAAACTGTTTTTCACATCCCAAATGCTACAGTAATACACCAACAAAAAACAATCCCAAAAACACTAATCCAAACAAATATTTCAAAAACAACTTATACATGCAAAAATAAAAAAAATTATCCCTTCTTCTTCCACCCCAACCACACCACCACCCACCAACACCACTACCCACCCCCACCACCACCTCTACCCCCCTCTCTCCCTCCCCCCCTCCACCTATCCTCTCTCTCACCAAAAACCCTCTCTCTCTCCCTCCCCTCCCTCCCCTCCCTTCTATTCAAATTAAAATTTATTTGGGGTATTTTGGCATTTTAAAATTAAAATTTATTTGAGGTAATTTTTTGGGGTATTTTTTTTTTTTAAAATTAAAATTTATCTAATTTTTGTTGCATTTTAAAATTAAAATTTATTTGGGGTAATTTTTGGGGCATTTTAAAATTAAAATTTATTTGTAACATTTTCAAAATTAAAAATTTATTTGGAGTAATTTTTTGGGGCATTTTCAAAATGAAAAATTTATTTGGGGTAATTTTTGGGGCATTTTTAAAGTTAAAAATCTGTTTGGGGTAACTTTTTGGGGCATTTTTAAAATTAAAAATTTATTTGGGACAATTTTTGGGGCTTTTTTAAAATTCAAAATGTATTTGAGGTGTTTTTTGGGGCATTTTTAAAATTAAAATTTTATTTGGGGTAATTTTTTAGGGCATTTTTAAAATTAAAAATTTATTTGGGGTAATTTTTAGGACATTTTCAAAATTAAAAATTTATTTGGGGTAATTTTTGGGGCATTTTTAAAGTTAAAAATTTATTTGGGGTAATTTTTTAGATATTTTAAAATTAAAATTTATTTGGGGTAATTTTGCATCTTTAAAATTAAAATTTTATTTGGGGTATTTTTAAAATTAACCCACCCCACCACCCATCAAATAAATTTCAATTTTAAAAGTAACCCAAATAAAATTTTATTTTAAAATGTCCCAAAAATCCAAAATTAATTTTAATTTTAAAATGCAAAAAATTATTCCAAATAAAATTTTAATTTTAAAATGTCCCAAAAATTGACCCAAATAAATTTTAATTTTAAAATCTCAAAAAATTATCCCAAAACACCCTAAGTTTTTCACATCCTAATCTTTTGAAAACAACCCCAAAAACAACTAATCCAAACGGACCCGAAAGGATCTACTTTCCAGACACAATCTCTTGACATACAGGACAACTTACTACACATAAAGGGAGAGGAAAGGCTAAAAGGGGTATGTTGTAAACTTTTTTGTCACCTTTTATTTTTCCTTTTTTACCCTCCTATTGAAAAGCTAAATAATGGATACCTCCAAATCTCCAATAACTGTCAGTAACTTCTTTTTCTATTCTTTTTTTAACAGCACAAATACACACACACACACTATACAACCTAACAAAACTTTTTAATAACTGCTTATCATATACATATATACATATATATATATATATATATATTTAATTTACACACGCACAGGATGCGTATTTCCCACCCGTCCATTCTGATTTTGGGCAAGAGTGGACCTATGCACAGTCTTGGGCCGTTTCATATGGGCTGCTCCTGTGGAGAAGGTTATGGGAAGACCTTCATTTCTTCATCCTAGCTTGTAAAACTTTAGAAGGTCTAATTTTCACTTGAGCCTTGTAAGATTTCATTAATGTCAAATTGCACCTCATTGCCACTGAAAACTCACAAACTAATATGCTAATCATGATTCTGATTATAACATAAAATGTAAATTGAAAGTCTCTTCCAGTTCTTGAATTTCAACCTGAAGTCTTGAATCATTCATAAAACATGCATCCACTTCTCGCAAATCCAATTTTATGCATTTTATGTTCTATAGTTTTGTCAATGAATTTTTTTTTTTCTATTTCTTCTATATTCGTATCTGGTTGGCTAACTAATTTAATCTCAGTTCACAAACAAATGATGCAAATGCATAATACCAGTTTGAATATAGAATACAAGTATGAGCACGGTTCGTACTAGTATTGCTACTAAAGATGTGAACTAAACATAAATATTAACTAAAAATTGAATCTATTTCTTCTATGTAGTCGATCACGGATCTATATCCAAAATCAATGACAAGCTACTAAAGAAAAACTAAATATCATAATTTTTACACGAAAAAGAAAACGGAATCAATGCTAAGAATTTAATTTTCTAAACGTTACAAATAAGGAAATGGGTATGTCATGTGAAATTGACGTTCAGCAGAAGTATAAGCAAAATGAATCTTGCTGGAAATCGACAAAAAGAATAACTGAGGATGTACAACACATTTGAGTTTGCAGGTAAGTATAGGAGTCATAGAAATGTTCTCATTTGTTGCGATGTGCTCAAATCTTTCTGTTGCCCCACACGTTATATGCACTATGCAGAGTAGATAAATATTCGTTCAAATAAGGAAAGTAATCCATGTAGAAAGACAGTGTATGCACAAAAAATAAGCGTATTGATCTAGTGCTAGAATGTAAAAATGGTGCTTGAAGCTTCATTTCCCCTTGAACCAAAATGCTATGAACCGGATCCAATACAGCTTACAGTTATGCATAAATTAAGAAACAATAGCAAAGGTAAAAAAAGGAAATCCCAGAGAACAAGAAAATGGCTTGTAAAGAAAATGTCACCTCAATATCCTAAATGGGAAGCAAGATCATGCACTCTCTACCCTCTAATGAAGTTGGGAAAAGAGAATATTCTTCTTGCACTAGAAGTGCACTAGAAACTTGCAACACTAAATTATAATTGGTTCAGCTAATAGAAAACCCTTCAACTACTTTTAGAATTAATCAACTTCAAGATATATATTGCACCCATGGTTCTTTAATTAGTACTCCTTTATTGAATTGGTAGATGAACTTTTATGACCATCTACACCATCATTGCAAGTAAGACCCAAGAAACTTTTTTGACCTATCATGTTCTTGTCCTTCATTTTGGGTGAAGGAAACTAGTTGAGATCAAAAAGTTCCTTTTATCCAACCTAATGAGTGCTTGATTAATAGATTTACATATTTCTTGGTACAATGATAAACTTCTCAATTCTATGACCAACCACCATTTGGTTCCATGTGCAGTAATATCCAGAAGCTAAAAAAAAAAAGGCAATAACGCAGTTTAGGACATACCACTTCATTGGTGGTAGTAGTATAGGAAAGAAGTTAAATGGGATGCCAAGATCATGCACTCTCTACGCTCTAGTGAAGTTGAGAGAAGAGGGATATTCTTCCTGCACTTGAAATTTGCAACAATAATTTATAATTGGTTAAGCTACTAGAAAAGCCCTTAATTGTTTTAAGAGTTATACAGTTTCAAGATACTGTCACTACTGGCTTTTAATACTCCTTAAAGGGCAGATGAACTTCTGTGACCATCTACACCATCATGCCAAGTAAGACGAAGAGTCTCTTCCCTCTCTACTATGTTCTTGTCCTTCATTTTTGGTTGGAGGAAGCTAGTTAATATTAAAGAGAAAATTCCTCTGATCAAACCTAATTTATAGATCCACATTTTTTCCAGCGAAATTAATTATTTCGGTAACCCAACTCTTAATAATTTCTCGGTAAAGTGATGAATTTCTGACTTCTTGTACTAGTCACTGTTTGGGTTAATGTGCAATAATTCTCAAGACGTTAAAAAAAAAAAGAGTTTTGGATTATTCACTTTGTTGGGAGTAGTAAGAAAGTTGGATCTTTTTATTTTATTTTTTAAGTGGAAGAAGTGATTTCTAATAAAAATTAGAAACAGGTGACACAATGGCTCCACTGCAAACGATTCTATTAGACATTTTTTTGTATTGATGGACAAAAAGCATGTTGATTAGACGAGCCTTTTAGTTTGGTTTCTGATGTATGTTTTGGTTCAACTTTTGCAAAGTATGTGATTCTTTACCATATTCTTCATGTCCTATCATCTGATGCAAACCATATCTACGAGTTTAAGCTTTCTGTGTTGTTGCTTGCAGTTGTAGAACACGTTTAATTGTTGTGTGTATATTTCGTATTTTTTGGAAACTTGGAGTTTGCATTTGCATCGTTAATTGAGTATGTACTTAAAATATACTTAATCTGCATATTCCTTCTCTCAATGAACATATTCGTTTGAGGGAGTTAGGCAACCTTGTCTTGTATTATCAAAAGGTATTTATAAGCTTTGACTGCTTTAAAAATTTGCCTCCCACGAATCTCTATATTGCCATTAGTTGAAGCGTTTTATTAATATATTTCATGAATTTGTATTTCAACATCTTTTCATTTCACATACAATAAATTATTGACAATTTTACACGCAATATTTTGTTTTTCTCAAAATGATTTGAAAGAAGTGCAGTGCCAATGCAGAATTCGTGAAGCTTTGTGACCCACATTTTCATGAGATGCATTCTACAATGTTGGATAAGAAAACATGTTGAATTTCAAGGTTCTTGTAGATTACTTTTTTTATCTTTATTTTCAGAATCTGCCAAAGCTAGTTATCAAATTGGGTATATTTCGTGCAATGGACGGGATCAAAGTTAAATCAAAATGATTCACCACATCAATTCCACAATAAGACAAGATGTTATCGCTCTATCTTGTAACCCTGAATGAAGGCCAAAGAGATGAAAAGTTGGAGCCCAGAGGCCAGAATCCTCCATTAACCTACATATTTTATGTGGGAAAGTTATACAGACTAAAGTAACACAACACCATTCGGATTAATTTGAACCGAATAAGATAAGTAAAGTTGGTGGCATTCGTGTGGAATCCACACTCCTCCCCATTTACTAGTAATATCTGAGTCCCACTTTTTTTTTTTTTTTGATCATTAACTTAGTGCTGTCCTCTTCAGCAATCCATCTTGAATTTGTTAGTTGGACATAAGGGCCAACAAGATAAATGCATGAATTTTTCAAAAACGACCCTTAATTAGTACAATGTAGACCAATAAAAAACAATTATGTATGAATGAAGAGAGTGGATAGTAAAAAGTTAGTATAATGTTTCTTGGAATTTCTTGTTGACTGATCCCTAGTTGTGGACCTTGTTGCGTACATGGTTTCTGCATTTGGCACTGTACAATGTTTTCCTGTGGGATCCCCTGAAAAAAATTAGGTATCAATAATAATCAAGTAGTTGAATATAACTGTCCAACTTGTTATTATTATTAATAGAATATAAAACGATTGGGGAAAACATACAAAACAGGAAGCTACGTGAATCAAATTTAAACAAGGTATCAATAATAATCAAGTAGTTGAATATAATTGTCCAACTTGTTATTAATAGAATATACAAGGACAGGGGAAAACATACAAAACAGGAAGGTACATGAATCAAATTTAAACAAGATGACTCATCTGATGGCAGTAGTTTCAAATGATATATTTTGGTTGGACAACTGATGAAAGCCATTAATAGACAATTCGGCTATATTTATCAATCCTGCATCAAAATGTTTGTTATCCTTTCCATTTTGAAATGTACCAAAAAATTTGTTATCTTATCAAAATTGAAGTTATCTTTTATATCGTTTGTCAATGTCAAAATTTGTCATTTTACCAATATTAAAGTTACTTTTTATATCATTTTTCAATGTTATTCCCACTTTTATTTATATCTTATATTAAATTCAAATTTAAAATTTAAATTTTCTAGGATAATTTTGAAAACAATTCCACTAACATCACCAATAAGTCAATATTTTTAAAAAGTTGAAATCTTGGAATGCTTTTTCTATACCTTCTTCATGCAGGGTGCCCAATCAGATGATTCCTACCTTTTTTACCAGTGTTGTTCATCTGCCCCAATTTCCTTTGATCCCCGAATTGAGACTCACAATTATGCGTCGACTCAATCTTTGTGTCCAACTTCAAACTGAGTGAATTACTCTGTTCCATAACCAATGACCAATTGGAAGGAATTGAGACTTCATACTAAATCACTCTGTTTTTTAACCAATTAGAATGAACTGAGAGTTTTTCTAGAAAGTGAAGATTTTACCATGACTAAATTGACTATAATAATAATATTGATATTGACAGAATCAATATTTGTTTGGATATTCTCATTTAGCTCAGTTGATTTGCTCCTAACTTGAGAATGACTCAGATCTACAATATGCAAAGCAACTATGTATGTGCCAGGATTCCCTAACATTGTATAGGGGATGGAATATCTAGTGATGAAGGCCGAAAATGAGAAGGCATATACATGAGTATATGCAACGAGCTTGAATGGTCATGTTATTCTTCAAGAAAATAAAATAGATGTCCTTTGTAATAGACCTACCTCATTCCCCCAAAAAAAATAAAAAATAAAAAAATAAAAAAATAAAAATAAAAGAAAGAAAGAAAAAAAGTGCAAAATCTTGAGGCTTGGCAGATACCCTAGCAGTCCCTTACTCATCAAGTTTCTATAAACACATACACATTACATGTGATCAACGTAATGATGCATGAAACTTGTCCTTTTAGACCATATAACAGAAGAGACTGATAAAAAAGCCATAAGACCTTGTAACACTTATCTCATTCTTCCGTTTCTTGCAAGGTATAGTAGTCATGCTTTTTGCAATGTGGCGGCTAAACTAACTGAATCTACAAACGTTAATCATCAACTATAAAACAAGCTAAAATCTTTCTGCCTTTTTTTCCCTTGTATTTCCTCCCTCTTTCACCGCTTCTCCTCATCATTGTACGGTAATTTCTTAGAAGTTATGTCTACTTACTACCACCTTTCATTTCTTGTTAGTGTCAATACCGGTCAGTACTGTTTTATCCAGACCAAGAACAGACATAGGGGATCTAAGGCAGCATCCAATATTCATCAGGACTAAGCCATTTCCTAGATATGATGGTGTATTTGGCCAACATGAACAGGCAGATCATCTTCACAAGATACCAGCAAATTTTCTTCACTACATAAAGCAACTTCATTGTCTCCTTTTTTATTGGACAAGGCATTGTTATCTTACCATAAAGGCTATGCCACCTTAGTGCAAAATCCCACTTTTGCCACCACTAGTAAAAGAAAAGCCTCTATTTTGGCCTATAAATAGCGGACTCCAAGGCGTGTGTCCAACACACTCGCTCATCTTCCCTCTTCAATATTCCTTCTTTCTTGCTAACGGAGAGTAGCTCATTCTTGCCAATAATGGCTTCCAATCATACTACTCCTCAGGATGCTAAACTTTCCTTCCCTGTCAATGATATTGAACGTCGAATGAGCCATGAAATCGGACAAAAAGACATTGATTACCCAAAAGAGCACAATGGCTCCGGGCAGCAGTCCTAGGAGCCAATGATGGATTGGTTTCCACGGCTTCCTTAATGATGGGAGTTGGAGCAGTTAAACCAGACATCAAAACCATGATCTTAACTGGATTCGCTGGTTTAGTAGCCGGGGCATGTTCCATGGCCATCGGGGAATTTGTCTCTGTTTACTCGCAACTTGACATAGAGGTGGCTCAAATGAAGAGAGATGAAAGAAAGGCAATCGCTATGCAGAGACAACAGGAAGAAGTAGAAGAGGGAGAAAAGCATAGTTTGCCAAATCCAATACAAGCTGCAGCAGCATCAGCTCTTGCATTTTCAGTAGGTGCACTGGTGCCATTGCTTGCTGCATCATTCATTAGGGAATATAAGCTGAGGCTTGGTGTGATTATTGCGGCAGTTACTGCTGCTTTAATATTGTTTGGATGGTTAGGGGCTGTATTAGGGAAGGCGCCAAAAATAAGGTCCTCAGCAAGGGTTCTTTTTGGAGGTTGGCTGGCTATGGCCGTTACATTTGGCTTGACAAAATTGATTGGCTCCAGTGGGCTGTAAATTAGAGTTAATCTAACTTGCTTTTCTTCTTCTTCTTCATCATTTTTTTTTCTTTTTGGGTAACCTTCACATCGTGTATAATTGTGCTACCTTTTCTTGTGTATCAAATCTTTTGATTTGAATAAGTATTCGCCTTGCATCAAGTGGATCCTAGTCCAAGAACATTTTTCGCTAAATACAAGTCTCTTTTTGTGGTACACACCTCCTTCCAACACACCCCAATCCCGGGGGGCCAAAAAAAGAAAAACAAAATATATCTTTCTTTTCTTGGTAACGAGATGGAGGAGTCAGGCTCAATTTAATAGTTGCTCCTCAGCTGCAAGCCCTGGGAAGGAACTTCAGTTTTCTATACCTAAAAAAAGGCCAGTTCAATAATAACAAGAGTACTAATGTCAGACGATTGTTCCTAACCATGTATACTTCCAAATTCGCGAGCCAAAACCCCATAAATCAAGTCCTTTTGTGGGCTAAACTAGGCTAAGACGTTCCTGAAAATAAGATATGCATGCTAGTAGCTTTGCAAGCCCACAATTGGAGAGCTGGTTGTAGCATCAAAGATTGACTCCACTATGAATTTCAAAGAAATTATATAATTATATTGAACTTTTATTAGGGCACTTTTGCATTTAACCCATGAAATTTCTGTAACCCTTGCCAAAAAGAAACAAGAGATAACAAATAGTTTTTGTTTGAATTCGTGCTTTTAATTGCTTTGGAAAGCAAGTGGTAATTTTAAAACCTCAGACGGTAGCTACCTATATTATCATATAGATGACATTGGTTTGGTTGGTCCACCTCGTGGGCTTATTTGTAGAACGTGCACGATTCACCTTTTATTACAAAAAGGAATTCTGTCCGAAAAAATTAATAACGAAATTCAATTTAGATCTTGATCAAAATTTACTACCACACTACACGTACACAGAAACACATCTACAGTTCTGGAGCAGTACTCTTCAGCTGATTACTGCAGGAGCATAATCAGACATGGAAATTATACAGTAATTTGGACTTCTCACAAGCACCGTGGACCAAGCACCAATGATAAAGGAATAAATTGTGGTAAAAGTAAATAGTAGAGCTTAAAATTAAAGGTGTCAAGACTTGGGCGAGTTTGGATAAATTATAATTGGATCAATTCATTTATATTATTTAATAAATGGATCAAAGTGAGTTAATTCATTTATACCCATTAAGAAATGGGTATGGATATACTCAATTATCCATTTTATGACTCACTTGAAATTCTACTTTATTTTTTGTAATTTTTTCACATTTTGCTTGATTAGAAATATGATATTTTATTGTTATTAAATTGGTAAAAAATTCAAATTTATCTACTTAACATGTGCTAAAAATTGAGTTTAAATATTTAATTATTTTTAAATGCGTATAAGTGGATTAGCTGAGTTAACCCACTATCCACAAATACTAAAAATTAAGTTTAAATATTTAATTATTTTTAAATGGGTACAAATAGATAAGTCAAGTCAACCCACAATCTACCAAGTCAATGGATTTAACTTAGTATCCATTTATATTCATTCAAAATTTATTGCATACCCAAATCCACTTATTAATAAAACGAGTTCGGAACAGTTAACAAGATTAAGTTGTGATTGATACCTCTACAATCAGGGAGCACCTGCGAACGATATGGGTTGACTTGAATGTAGTATTTTTCTTTTTGTCATTGTTTACTACATATTTTTGTAAATACCAATTATTTGGTGGTTTTCAAATTCATGGAAAGTTGGACGGATAGGTTGGTCAGCTCTTTGGGGAACACAGACATGTTGTTATGGTACCAACAATAAACAAGCTACCATCACTCCAAATTACCAGGTTAATCAAAATCAAAACTCAATTCAAGATATACAAATCATAATAGCATGTAAGACAAAGAAATAAAAAAATAAAAAGAAAATAGAGGAAGAGATTAACAGTATTGTAACATCAAATCTAGCCAAAGGGACCAAAAACCCAAAGAAAGTTTGGAAACTTGTTGAGCCTATATTCTGTTTTAGAAGACAAAAAAGGAAACCACTGAGCTAAACATACATGCAGCGCACGATTAAAATCTTCCCATGCCCCTCGTTTAGTATGCCTACCCTTGTTATGAAATGTTTAATTCAGTTATTTGTTGGATAATTGGTCTGAGTTATGTCATCAAAGTAGTAATGGACAACCTTAAATGATATGACTATAAACTGAAATTTAATGATATGGCTGCTAACTGGAGCTCAAAGGACATTTGGCCTATGTCATCAAAATAAGGGACAGTATTAAATTTTGTGGCTGTTAACTGAAAATTAATATCAAAGAAGAAGGAAAAAAATTAATATCGAAAAGATCAAAAGAATAATCATGATTTCCTGCTTCTACTTATCAAGTGACAAGCATAATATCATTGAAGGAACCACTACAGCTACAAGAAAGATGAGCTCAATATTGGGCAGGCCAATTGCTCCTTTCCACTACAAAATCTCTCTCTGCTCTTCTCCCAACTTACAAAACTTCATCAACCAATTTCCACACAGCAACTAATATAGCATACAACAATTTCTGCAGCTATTGCAATAATATAAAATTCTCCAAGAGGCATTATTTGAAACAACACAAGATGCAAAGCTGCGTCATCCTAGACATGTTCAAAACCTTCAGTGAAATTTTAGTCTTGTCATATGCTATCGTGGAAGCTCTTTTATTAAGGGAAAATGGTGTTGGATTAGCTCACAAATCCAATCAGTAATTTGAGAATCCGCAAACAATGTAATCAAACCTGCCAGCCAACAAAAGCCTCATAACTGCATCAGTATCTGAAAATTTAACAATCTGTTTAGTATAAGAAAATATCACAAAAAAAGATCACAATTAGTAACAGCGACTTTTTTGACAGCCAATTGAGATAATAGACTAAATTGTCAACAAAAAACAAAACATAAATACAGAACAAAGGTTCGATAACTATCAATCTAAAAGTCATGGAGGTACACGGTATAATAATCATGAAATGTGAACTACACATTTTTTTTTTTTTTTTTTTGTGGAGGGGGGAGGAATAGAAAAGCCTCAATCCAAGTCTCAAATAACACCAATAAAAACCCAAAATATATACTGCAGGAAATGAAATGAAAGTCTCCAAAAAATAAATGCTTCAATCCTATTTAAAATTATAGAAAGTAACAAGAAGAACAAGTACAAAAATCAAAAAGTAACACTCATTAAGGATTCAGCCAAGGTGTTTCATCCATTCCATTTCATGCATATCAGGTGCCTAACTCTCAAACTTCACAACCCAACGAGCACATGAGCAAATCATGGCTGGAACCCACACGAAGTGTCGTGTTTTGATTTCTATTCAGACAATAGAGAGTCAATTCTCACTCATGATACCAGTTCTATCTATAAAGTCCAGAATTAGGCCGCAAAGGTGAATATCTTTATAATTAAGGGTGCGTTTCATTAAATTGAAGTCTGAAATTGAAATCGAAAATCTAAATCTATTAAGTGATTAAATTGTTAAATACTAAACCTAATACATTTAAATGTATATCACATTCAGTGATAAGTAAATAGCTTATCACTTAAGTTTGGGAGCAAGTTTTGCCTAAAAGATTCAATGCCACTTAATTAATTAAAATTTTCTATTTTTGGTTACCAAATCGTGTCTAAACGTGTTAAGATCTGAATCCATTAAATTTAAGTGCTGAATTGAGTTATCAAATAAGGTCCAATCAAATAGGGTCTAAGTCTAAATTGATAAGAAACATGAATTCTCAACATACTAAATAAACAAAGCTTTTTTCCAAGTATAACAATTCTCTATACCTGCTTGAAACAACATTTCCAGTTTTACTCTATTTGTTGCCAAATACATGAAAAGCCTGCAGAGCATCTTTGGTTTTCAGATCGCTGCGTCCAATGAGAGAGAATTGGTTATCCCAATTGAAATGATCAGATTCATGAGATTAAGCAATCAATCTTTGTTCTAAAGTCATCGGATGCGAAACCAAATTTTCAAGCCAATAGAAAATAAAGAGAAACTAAACATCAACAAAATTACAAGAAATAGTTATTAAAAAAAAAGAGTTGGAAAGGGATTCAACCAATGCAGGAAAGCATGAATCCAGTATGATTCCAATTCGAGCATCAAATGCTGGAGCGATTTGAAGCACTTAAAAAAAATAAAATCCTCACTACTGAAGGGTTTATATTAGGTAGCTATGTAAAATTTTCAAATTATGAAAAATTTTACCTTTTTTTTGACACATTAATAGTGTTAGTAAGATTATTTTAATATTCAGTTTATAGCAAAACATTTATTAAAAACAAAGTTTACATGCGGACTACGATTAAATTCCTCATTTCAATTATAACATTTTTCTCTATATATATGGGAAATTTGTTGGATTATTTTGAAGAAAGAAACATAATTTTTAAATTTGTTCAAGTCCCCAAATTAAATTGAAAATATATATGTCTTAAAATAGATTTTTTTTTTCAATAACGAAACTGTATTTGGAAAAAAAAAAAGGTTAAGCAAGGACTAGTGCAACCAAAAGTATAAAATCACATCCTGCATTTATTTCTTTAAATTGAGAGACAAAAATATGAATCTTAAATTGGGAAAAGAATATTCAAGAATAACTATTTCCTACTAGTAATTTCAAGGAAATCTACTTCCTACCTATGTAGAGTATGACTAACTCTACTTATTTAATTCCTACTGACAATTAATTCCTACTTGAATCACTATGAGTTCCAGGTGCTATGAATCACTGCGGGTTCTCTATGTCCCTAAAATCCTCACTTGCCTCTTGTGCAGCCTCTTGGTTTGCATCACTGCTTACCTCTCCCTCGACTTCGATGGCATTTTGATTCACACCATTGTCTTCATCTTTAGTATCGGGCCAAAATATGTCCATGTCGGGGACATTCTCTCACCATCCCCGACAGCACGGAAATAGTTCCTTTTGTTTACATACTTAGTCCTCAATGCCCGATAAGCGGTGTCCTTCTCAATAATTTGCTTACCCCTTTCATCAGCTAGACGCTCCTCCCAGTAACTAGTCTCGAACCTTGAGTTTTCAATCTTTGCCCTTCGGTGGAAATTCTCAAGCGTCAGATTCTGGATTTCCCTCTCTAACTCCTTAACTCTAGTTTTTGTATATGCTATCTTACTTTCCATCCTTGAAATTTTACGCTCCATCAGTCCCTTTTCTTTATTATTTTCTAGATTTACCCTTTAAAGTCTATTGCCATGCTCACGTAAGGCGTCATTCATTTTTTCCTGGATAAGTATCTCACGATTTTTCTCCCCATACATCTTCTTTGACTTCTTGTCCAAATCTCATGCAGCATCCTCCATCCTTTGGGCAATCATCATCCAAATTGCACTTGTCTCCCAAAAATAATCTCTTGACTTTTCTATTTGCTTAACTTCAACCTTTAGAGCTTCATTTTCCATCCTCAAGCGCTTAACATTGCATCCTGTCACCTCTATGGGATAATTGCATTCTTCACCTAGGCCATGGGGTATCTTCTCCTACGGTGCTGCATTAATTTCCTCAAGTTCATTTTCTCCTTCATTTAATTTGATTGTTCTCTTGTGAATTTCGGTCCATAGGTGCCTTACTGTCGAAATTTTGCCACTATCAGCCATGACCTAGAAATGAAAGAGTTCCATAAATTCTATTAGTACAATTTTAACTTAAGGTATACATGTAGCTGCAATTTACTTGCACCATAATACAAATAACCCATACCATATCCGTTCCAACCTAATACCTACACCCGTTAACGAACTCAAGTCAACTTTCTTTATCACTTCCAAAAATCATAACGATCACCATTCTATTCCATTTTTTTATACCAATCTTATTCTAATTCCTAAATTCGTTAGTACCTCAATTATTATCCTACATATTTCCAGATCATTAAACCTATGCTCTAATACCACTAAATGTCACTGAAATCTCTTATTTCTTTGATCCCACTTCTATCTCATTCCAATTTCCAAAATCACTAATATTTCAAACATTTTTTATTACTTATTTATTTATTATTATTATTATTATTTTTTATTTTATTTTATTAATTTTTTCATACTCCCAGATCATTTAAACCTAAACTCTGAAACCACTAAATCTCACGCCCTAAATCCGCGTCCTTGGACCGGATTTGCAACGTGACACGCTGTATCTATGAGACCTTGCTCCCACAAATACAAGGCAACGTGAGTATAACTTATAAAAATTCACTAAAATTTAAAACTTACAAACACTAGAGAAATACATACTACATTTAAACAAATACAGTTGCTAAATCCTTGCTCTATACCACCAACTTAAAATGTCTAATTATCTACCTTTCTCTTATCTTCTATTCGTACCTAAACTCACTTTTGGAATCTGCAAGAAAAGTTATGAAAATATGAGTTGAGCGACACATGCCCAATAAATAGCGCTTACTCCCCTGTCGAATCATGTAACTACATATAACATACACTTTTACAATTCCTTTCACACAATCCACATGCACGTAGTAAGATATGAAAAAACATTTGGTAACTTTCCAAATATTACATACACTTATATATTTCGCATGGTGAGTGGCATATACATAAATTTTTTCCATTTGACATGGCATGAAAACATATGACATGATCATTTTCACTGAACATACTTGCAAATCATAAACATATCAATCATGTCATCTTATTTCTCAAAACACAGCTCTTACACAAGAACATGCAATATCCGGTTTCTACGTATTCAGCCTAGAGATTAACCCCTACTAGGAGGGCGACCAAGAGGTTTCGCGATTACCCCTTGACCACATAACGTAACATGTGTCAATCGGCCAGACTCTATACCAACTCCATGACTAAATCAATCAGCCGGACTTTATACCGACTCCATGACTGCCAATCGGTCGGGTTTTATACCGACTCCATGATTTCTTACATGATTAGAACTATAGCCCCTACCGACTATTTCATGACTGTTTAAAGCTCATTTCACACATCACATGCATTTTCTTTCACAAAAATATACCACTCAATTCATAACAATTTGAATAGTAAAATATTTTAAATAGACATACATGATCTATTTTTCATATACAAAAATAAAGCATTCACTTGTGAAAATTCATATTTAACATTTCAAAAATACAGAGGGGTAAGAACCACCTACCTCAAACTGCTGACTTGAAGTTATTCTTAATTCGTCCTTAACTTGCATCAAACCTATAATCAATAACATGCATACATTAATTAATTCCCTTAACTTATTTTTTGTATAATCAATCCTACCTTAAACACCCTAGAAAGTTTGTTTGGACATTCACTAAAATGTACTTGAATGGTCTCCAAAGATAAAAGATTTCTATTTTTGGAAAGTTTCCTAATTTAGAAGGTTTTCTAATTTAGAAAGTTTCTCTTTTTAGATAATTTCCATATTTAGAATTTTCTATATTTTATTTTAATCAAAAAGGTATAATTTTATGATATATGAATAAATGTTATTTATTTGCTTACTCATTCATCTATTACATTTATTTATCTTATCTATTATTTATTTATTTATTTATATATGTGTGTGTCTATATATATATATATATATATATAGTTTATACATGCGTTTATGTATTTAAAATAATTACCTATTAGTTTATAATAAGTATTTAACCTATTTATCCATTTAGTATTTATAAGTATATTTCATTCATCTATTCACATATATAACTCATTTATAAGTATGTACTTATTCGTCTATTTAGTATTTACTCATTAATTCAACATTGGTTTGTAGACTATTCATGAGTCTTGTTTACTCAATTACTTATTTAAGTAATTGTTATCTATTCATTATTCCTGAGTATACACTTATTTGTTCAATATTTACTTATTGTTTCTATAGCCTATTGTCATTTAAATAATTATTATAAATTAATTAATCAATTAACTAATTACTATTAACTAATCAATCATTTAATTAATTACCATTAATTAATCAATCATTTAAATAATTACTATTAACTACTCATTTAATTGATCACCTGTGATCTCACCTGTGATTAATTAAGAATTTTCCCTAATTAGTATTAATTAATCAATCATTTAATTAATTATTATTAATTAACCATTTAATTACTTACCCTTAATTAACTAAGAATTTAACTAATCACTATTAAGTAATTAATTGCTTATTTAATCAATTCCCGTTAATTAGATAAAATTTTCACTAATTACTATTAATTAATTAATCATTTAATTAATTACTATTAATTAATCATTTAATTAATTACTCTTAACTAATAAAGAATTTAACTAATTTTTGTTAATTATTTAATCATTTAACTATTTACTACTAATTAATAATTTAATTAATTACTATTTATTAATTAATCATTTAACCAATTAATCTTAATTAGTTAATCATTTAACTAATTATTGTTAATTAACTAATCGTTTAGCTAATTATATTGGTTAATCATTTTTTAACTATGTGTTATTAATTAATTGTATATTTAACTATTTCCTATTAGCTAATTAATAAGTTAATTAATTACTATTAATCAATTATTCTCCCATCGTTTATTAATAATTAAAAATTTAATTAATCCATTAATTAATTATAATTAATATTGTTAATACTAGTTTTATTTCTTATTGGGCTATATTATTTTTACTGGTATTGGATGTATATTCGAGCCTTCACTAACTAATCTTAGGCCACACCAATTAAGTAGTAGTTTTTGTATTTTGTTGTAATTTGGGCTAAGTAGACGGCCCAAATAAAACCAATCCTTTAAATTCTCATAAACCCAACTCTTTAGTCCAACCCAAATTTTATTTTAATCCAAACCCAAGGCCTGACCCGTAGGGTTTTATTTCACCCTGCCCAAGTCAAGAAATCTTACCCGATTCCTTAGACTCGACTCATTTATTGACCCAAATTGCAAAACAAGTCATCTTCTTCCTCCTTCCAATTTTTTTCAATTTTTTATTTTTTTTTTCTAAAACCAAAAATCCTAATTTCCATCACTACTTGATCACCCATCACCACCACATCTATCATCATCTCCACCTTCTTCTTCCTCGCTATCACCATCATCCTCTTCATTGCCGGCGGTTCTGTAGCACCATAGCAGCGGCAATATGTCCTTTTTTTTTCCTGGTGGCAGCAGCTTCCTTGGCCGGCCTTTTGGCTGCTTACGGCGTTGCAGGTGCTTGCCAGCGATGCTAGGTTGAGGGGAGGGTCCGATGACCCTCTCTTGTTACTTCTCCACGACTGCAACTTCAAGCTTCAGCCATGTGTCTTTTCTTTTTTTTTTTTTTTTGATTCGTCGATTTTCTTCCCTTTCAGCTATGGCCCATAAACACCACAAATCTTATACGAATTCATCTCAATAAATTTTATTCTCTAAAATTCCATCCCTACAGTTTAATAATTTTCGCATCATCTCCTACATACAAACATAAGGATTCCCAAACAATTTCAAGAGAACTAAACTTAGCATATATATTTCAATTCAAGCATGAATTTCATTCCCAAAGATTAATTACTCTCTATATAAACATATAACAATTTAAAAAATGAATTCTATAATTACTCAAAACTTAATAACATAAAAGTTGGGTGTGCTTTAAAACTTACTTGATTAAATTGCATTGCCCACTTCTCCTGAGGGTTGCCTATTGCCTTCAACGGGTAAGGAAGTTTTCTAAAGTTTGTTTTATCAGATGGAGAGGAAAGAAGGAATTTATGTTATGTTGGTTTGAAATAGGTAGTTTTGTGAGCAATCCTAATCTAATATTCAGGGATAAGGTGTGCAACGACCCCCTATCTATTAGTAGTTGGGTAGGAGTAGAATACTAGTTAATTTATCCAATAGGTTCAAGAAACTCTTATTTTATTATTTTGATAATTTTGCATTAGTAATAAAATAAATTCCAAGATTATATTACCAAAAATTACGGAGTTTCATAGAAGCTGTGTAATTGTGTATACTTCAAACGTATACATATATGTGTAAATGTACACTATAGCAGTAAGTTATGAACATGGTTCGAAAACTCGGCCGAGTCGTCTCCGAGTCATTTCCGTCTTGAGATTTACCGCCAACTCACCAGGAAATCATTGAGACTTAACCAACTCGAATTGAGTCGGTTCCGAGATACCAAAAAATAACCGAGTCATCCCAAGTCGACTCGAAGTCAGCTAATTTTCTTGTTGATTTTTTTTTTACATATGTTTTTTATATTTTGAATGATCATTTATAATTTTTAGAATAATAAAATAATTTCAAATATGCGTCTCGCTGAAACCGCGATCGATATGCCAAAACCGATGTGGAATGGTACAGGTCGCGACCGCGACCACAACCATAACCGCAACTTTGAACCGCGATTATGAATAAACTTGGTCCAAATTTTCATATGAATAGAGGAAAGAAAAAGCCCTCAAACTGGATAATTTGTTTCAATTTTTCCCGAATGATGTGATACAGATACATAACTTCTATGCTTTGAGAATTGCTATTACTCGCTGAAGCAATTGAAAGTACAATTACCAAACAAAAACTATTTTTGTTGCCTCATTTTTTTTTGGAGCCTTGAAGACTTTCATTAATTGATATTATATTGTGGTAATTTGATATTAATTATTAGTCATTGTTCTATTTTTGTTAGCTGTTCTAAATCTATCTAAAATCATAAATTTTAGGAATTAAATTTGTTTTGACCGAAACATTAGAAATCAATAAGACACACAGGCCAAACATTGAGCGACCAATAACTGCAATTCTCCCCTTCTTCTATTTTTTTGGACAAGCAGTAGTTGTTTATTTGTTAGCTAGAAAATGGAATCTCGTCAAACTCTATATTAATTTATCGTTATAAAGGCAGTATTGAAGCTCTAAAACTATGAATTAACAGGTACGATGTTCTACATGAATCAGTGGTAATAACCATCATCCATAAAATGGATGTCAATAGGTGAAAGCAAACATTATTCGTTCCTTCTATGTTTCTTTTTTCTGCTTTCTGGAAATTGGTGAAACTCGCTCATTTGATGACCAATTGAGGTACCCGAGCTTTAGAAAACTCAAAGAGGTCGCGGGTATAAATTTGTTTATCAAAGCTTATAAAGACAAAGCTGGAATTAGATCAAATAGACTGCCCTGAGACATAAATTCTTTCTTTTCCCCTTAATTTTTCCTAGCTTAATAAACGTATTCTCAGCTTTTCTTATAACTAAAAAGTGAATTGTAAGGAAACCGTTAGGCTTTGTTTGGATTGAGAGATTCGACGAATAATTTGAAATCTTATCAAATCACTCTAATTGTTTAAATTATTTAAGAAGTATTTGAATTTCACAAATTATTATAATATTTAAAATATAAGTTAATAATTGACGAATTATAAATTCAAATACTTTTTAAGTAATCTAAATAGCTATAGCTATTTGAGTGAATTTCAAATCATTCATCAAATTTCTCAATCGAAACAAAGCCTTAGATTCAAAATCTTGAATGATATTTTATTTCAAAATTAGATAGCTTTCCAGCATACTGTAACCATTAATTAGTCACAATAGCAAGTATAGAAGAAAATGCTCATGAATCGAGGCTTCGATCCAATATATAAAGACTTCGAGCTGATCTTGCCTGTTAGAAAGGGATAATATCAGAAATCTTCCTTGAGATTTCTCTTAATATCAATTGGCACCCTTAAAGCTTTAAAAATATCACAAATCTCCCTTACTTGTGTTATTTGTGTAACAAAATTTTATAAAATTCCAAACTGTTCTTTTACTCATTTTGCTAAATAAAATACTCCTAAACCACATTTTTTATTCTAAAAAAATACCTAAAAAATAATTTCTAGTTGTACCGCCATGAACCACTGTATCACAAAACTATAATCCATAAAAATATAAATTTAAAAAATAAAAAATTATTTATAAAGAAATATACTAGTACTGGTTGAACTATACCTATTTCTTATGAACCTTATTTTCTTTTTCAACATCTTCACAACTCGTGGCTCAAGTCTTTAAGTTGTACTAAATCATTATAAAAGTCAATTCAAAATAAACAAAAAAAAAATCATGCATTCATATCCAACCTTATCACAATCAGAAGAAGAAAAAATAAATAAAATTTAATTTATTACAATTTACTGCACAATTATCCAAAAAAATGAGTAAAAGAGAATGTTGGATAAAGAGAAAAAAAGAAAAAAGTGTCTATTAATTCTTTTTCTTTAATTTGTTGACATCTATTTATTTGATATGTGAATTATGTACCACGTAAGGGTTAATATAGTCAATTTATAATTATTAAGGGAAGCAAGTGATATTTTTAAAACCTTAGAAATGATATGTGATATTAAGAGAAATCTCACGGGAGGTTTCTGATATTATCCCTATTAAAAAACCTCATCTCGATCCGAACAGTTCCATCAAATGCAAACTTGAACTGAATTCTACAACATACAAAATAGTAATGATTGGGTTACTGTACATTATGAGTCGAGATTTATGTTGATGTTTTCTTTTCTTTTTTTTTACAATGTTGGTTGTTTTAATCTGTAATGACTTTAGGTGAACCAAAATAACAGTGTTCATGGACACACAAGCTCCTCTCTCTCTCAACCTTCCCTTTCTTCTTTAGTTCTTTCCATAATATTCAAAAAAGTACTACCATTCTAGAGCGATTTTTATTGGTCCATCAATTTGTGATCCTTTCTTTAACATGTTAATAATAGCTTTGTGAGTTTGAAAATTTAATCTTTAAAAATTGAGTTTTACTTTGCTTCGATATAATTCAATATGCAATATATGTGAACTATAAAAAATCAAGAGGTAGACCATGTGTGAACTATTAAAAATTAAGAAGTAAACCATTTTTTAATTGACTTAATCTTAAGTTGCCCCGTTATAATATGGATTCAATAGCAAATTGCCCCTTGTAATCAATTGATCAAGTATGTAAGCTAGATTTTTGCGGGTAACTAAAATGTTCAAAATTCTCTCCCGCGTGAGAGTTTCAAATTTTTTTTCTCTCTTGGGAGTCGTGCCACATCTCCCCCTTGTGGGAGTACAGCTACAAACTGCAAACTAAGGCCTTGTTTGGCAGCTAAGGCCTTGTTTGGTAAGCATGTTTTTTGGGTTGTATGTATTATACTTGTTTTTTCCCTACTTTTGCTACAGGAACCCATTAAAACTCACAAAAGTCGCGGAGATTTTTTGTTGAAACTGTTACCAAAACGACGTCGTTTTGCAACGCTTTTGTATCATTGCGGACAAATCGATTCAGACAAATCGATCGGGATTTTTTTCCTCTTTCTTCTCTCCACCTTCCTCATCCGAACCGTAGCAGTGAAATCCTAGGGTCGTTTTGCCTTCACTCTTTCGATTTGGCTTCAAATCGATCGGTCAGAGTTTTTGATTGCACCTTCCTCTCTCCACCGGTTGTCTGCCGAACCTGCACAGCAAAATCCGTAACCCTAAACCCTCGAACTTGGAGCGGCGAGCAATCTCAGCAATCGATTGGTGCCTCCTTCTGCTACCTCCTGTCTACCTCCTATCAATTGGCGCGGCACTATTGCATTTTGGTTGAAGCAGCTTGCGGCAAAGTTGCTGTGAGGTTGAAGCATCTTGCGGCAATGCGATGAAGGCAGACAATTTCGTGCTTCCTCCATTTCTCCTCTGTTAATCAGTGCTGCAGAATGTCGAAGGGGTTCTGAGCCATTTAGAGTCATCCAATTCTGCTTCCCACGGCAAAACAAAAAACGCTCTTATTCACACCAGCTTGCTTGAGTTTCGCTGTGCCGAACTTCTCAGGGGTAAATCGAGGCCAACACTGCTGGGTAAGTTACTTTTGTTCTACTTGGTGCATTACTTTCAGAGACAAACTTGTATGGACAATCGTTGTAGGTGGTCTATTTTATTGTTGGATTTCGCCTTCCGACTCCCGCCCGATAATCTTTGTGATGGTTCCCTGAAAAAATTGTGCTTTGAACTAGCATAATTTTACTGTTATGACTATCTCCGTACAAGATAAGTAGAAGCTCCTTTTGAAAATTAAATGCCAGCATAAAGAGAAAAATTTTCTGATGAAATAAAAAAGGAGGTTGATTTTAGCATCAAAATGTTTGTCACTATGAGAACTCGAAAATGGAAAGATGTGCTTAGTTCATGAAGCATGTTGGTGATTATGGGCTGGTTGCTTCAGAAACAATACATTCAGCAATTGTTTTTGGCATGTAAGCTCTTAGAAATATGTCTACCTATTGCTGCGATTGTCTACAAATGTTTCCATCCTTGTTAAATGATATGAGTGGACTGAAAATGATGGTACGGCAATAATTATACTAGTTTCCATTACAGAAATTGGTATTACTTTTTCCTTTGTTTGAGGAAAAAGTTGTCATTTGCCATTCTTCCACTTTACAAAATAGGAAACTGATTTGTCATTCGTCCATGGAAAACCCTCAATATGGTAATCAGTCATTTTCCTTGGTTATGTGTATTTCTAGTTGGATGCATTGGCCTTGGTTGGTTGTCCATTGGCCTTCTGCTTCGGTTCTAGTCTTTCTTCAGCTTGTGTTGTGCGTGCTTTGGGTTTTCAAGTTTCTGGTGGGAATGTGTGGTGTTAGTTGTGGATGGAAATCTACTTTATCTTTTCTTATTAGTGTAGAAGCTTCATTATGCTGTGATACCAATATTCGGACTGGGATATTCTTGTAATTAGACGTAAACCTTTTTTGGCAGGTGTATGCCTCCGTGTCACCGATTCCTGGCAAGAGGTTGAAATTGTCCTACATAGAAGCAAAATAAGACACGAACTCTTGGAGACTGATTTGGGGTTTTTTTTTTTTTTTTTGAGACAGGCCGAAAACACAAATTTGCTCCTTATTTGACTGCTGCTCGGTCGGAGTGTGGAGAGAACGATTTGCAGCTTTGCATAACCAACTATTTCAGGGTATTACACCCCATCTTACTTACTTATGCAACTAAGTATGTGCATTTAATGATTGCTAAATGTTGGGGTTTAAATTCTGTGTTTGCATTACACATGCACTTTCATTTTTTGTTTTTATAAATTTACAAGGGGAGTTGGCATTATGTGTGCATAGTATGACATTCGAGAAATCTTATGACGTTTTTAAATTACCATTACCAACCTATTTTGTTGATCATGTGCAATTCAAAGAAAACAAAGCCAATGGAAGACAAACCGGGTTTATCAAGACTAGGTCGGGCCCATTTCACAATAGAAAAGGAATTGGATTTTGCACAGCATTTGGTTGACCTTAAGCGGGCAAATAGAATTAATAAGGGCAACCTTAAGAGTGAGGTTTTTCCAGCCATAGTTCAGAAGTTTGCTGAAAAAGGGAGCATCTTTGATTCCAACCAAATCCGGGCAAAGTACTATGCTTTACGGAGTCAAACATACGAATACAATCGAATGCGATGAAGGGTTACCGGTGCTGGTTGGGATCCAATGAAGATGACAGTAACAATGGACACCGAGAAATGGACATCCCTGATTCAGGTTTAGTACTTTGCTTTTCTATTCCACCTTCCTGTATGGTTCTAATGTGCCGAAACTTGTTTTTAATTTATTGAAGCGTGCAGGAGAATCCATCATTTGAGGCTTTTAAAGACAAGGACTGTCGTGTGTTTTGCATGCTATCAGAGGTGTTTGACAAAATGGATGCTCAAGGAAGATACTCACGGGATTCCAGCCAGCCAGTAGGTGATATAAATGAAAAGATAAGAGCAAGACAAAGCCAGCCTATTGAGCCCATTGATGACTCTGGGGATGAGGGCCAACCTAAGGAAACACCCCAGCATCCCAAGGCAAAACAAAAGAGGGGTAAAGGGAAGTGGAAGACTCCTGAATCTTCCTCTCACGAGCCAGCACTCCCTCCGGGGCTAAGTAGGAGTTCGTATAGCAATGCAATTGCTTGGATGGAAGCCACTTTTTCTGCTAGCCGTAGCACATCTGCTTCCGTTCATGCCCCCTCCCCCCCTCCTCCTTCCCCTCCTCCTTCCCCTCCTCCTGTGAACACTAAGAAGAGCCCGTGTGGGGTGACAAAGGCAAATGAAGCTCTAAATTTAATAGAAGGTTTGCCTGACAAAGTATTCGTCACAGCAGCTGCTGTCTTAGCTGACTCTAAGGCCCATCGGATCACATTTTTGAGTCAAAATAGCGAGGCTCGCCGACGATTGTATATTCTGAAGATTGGTGGGGGTCAATTGGATGATTGAGTTTTTTAGCATGGGGATTGTTCTTAATTTGCAGTGCTGGATATTTCTTTGTTTTATTTACTTCATTAGTTGATGTATTGTTGGTTTCTTGGCTGGATAGTAGCTATGCACTTTTCTATATTTACAGGAACAGTTTGAATGCATGCAGATTTTGCTATAGACACTTTTCGTAATACTTTAAATTTATCCTTGAGGCTGGTATTTCATTGATGGTGTTGGATCATGATATTGGACAATGAGACTATTGGATTTGGTATTTAGCTGTTTATGAATGGTAAATGGATGATTTATATTACTTGCATTTCTTGGATTGTCCAACCACTTCAGTTATTTTGTTTTTGGTATAATGTTGTGAAAGGCTAACATTATATGATATGCTAAGGGCTGAATCTTTTCTGGTTGCATGAATATGGAATTTTAAGGTTTATTGTTCATGGTAATGACACTTTAAACTCTGATGGTTGTTTGTGATTTTTTTTAGTTAATTGTTCTTATTTAAATATACTATTGTGCATGGTCTATTGATTTTATCCTTTCTTATTCACAGAAGTTTTGAATTTTTCTGTTCCTATTTATGCATGCATGCTACAAATAATTATGTACCTCATCTGGTTCTTATTAGTCATGTGATTTTACTGGCTACCACTAGATGCTCAAGTGAGAAATGGCGAGTAATCATCCTAATTTTGGAGTGAATTTAGATGATCCGGATGACGCAAGAAATGCAGCTGCAGCAATTTTTGTGCTTTCATGGGATTTTCAAAGAGGGCAGCTACCAATCCATAGATGTCGGGTTCGAACAAGTGCACTTACAGGTCAGCAATGGGTGAATGAACTAATGGATGGGCACTGCATCAGAATATTGGAAAACATGCGCATGAATGTGCCAACTTTCATGCAACTTTGTCAAGTGTTGCGGGACGGAGGATATATAATTGAGGGATATCATGATAGAGTGTCCTTAGAAGAAGGAGTAGCAATTGGGTTATATGGTTTAAATCATGACCTTACACAACGGGTGTTGGGTGAGCGTTTCCAGCACTCCACTGAAACAATCCATAGACATGTGCGCCGTACTTGTCATGCCCTGGTCCAATTAGCACATATTACAATTCGCCATAAGGACGTGGATGCTGTCGCGCCCCATTTTTTTTTGATAGGGAGGAGGGGGGAATGAGAACCCCTCGTCGTCTCGGGTTTTTAGTGGAAAATGCTTTTTTGGTTAAAAAATTGATTTTTGAAAAAGAAAGGGGTCATGGGACTACAAAAATGCGACGATTTAGACCCAAAAACAAAAGTCTAGAAAAGGGTTTTTTTTAGAAAAAGTTTGGAGTCGCCACTTGGTATGGAGTTTAGGTGTACCAAGTCACCAAAAATTTTAATTAATAAATTAGAAAAACCCTTTTTTAGACGACTCCAGGTCTTTGAAAAACTAGAGAAAAAGGTTCGGGGGTCACAGTTGAAAGAAGGGAAGGCAAAGATTCGATGTTACTCGTCTCTAAGGCACCCTTCTAACCTAGCCAAAGCTAGTTGCATGATTTAGTTAAAAATTTCCTAATTCTAACTTTAAATTTATCACATTTGGATGTTATCTATATGGATGCAAAAACCTAAATCTAATGTTGGATCGAGAGGGGCAAAATGTCTCCTTGAGGTTTGATTGGAATTGATCACATTAGTTGTGTCATCCAAGTTTGATCCCTCGAGGAGGTCACGAAAAATGCAAATGTTGAAACTCGAAAAAGACAGGAGAACTAGGGTTTTCGAAAGAAGTGCAATTTTTATAAAATCTCAAGGGAAAAGAAATTGGATTTTTGAAAAGATCAATTTTAAGTGCAAAGAGGAACTTGAATTTTCAAAAGATGCAATTTTAAGAAAAAAACAGTTTTTTGACTTTGAATTGCTAAAACATGAAGAAGAAACTTGACTTTGAAAGAATGATTTTGATAGAATAATGCACATGTATGTCCTAAAGAGGGATAATGCAACATAATGGGTGCGGGGGACTAATTTCGTGACTTTAAATCTTCCTTTACATAGAAGGAAATAAAAGCGTGCTAAGGCTAGGAAGCCATACTCGCTCTTTTCCCTAATTCAAAGGGTAATGCCTTAAATGCACTAATCTATTTTTTGACGAAAAAGAAAACTAAATGACATGTTTACATGGGATGGGAGAATAATAACATGCAAAAATGGGAAAGAAACTCTAAAAGTGAAAAGTGTGTGAAATTTGTATCTAATGCATGAACGGCATTTAAGGGTCTAGCATTGGACTAGCCCTCGTCAAAAGGTTCTCACTAACATTGGATTAGTGAGAAATCGAAAGGAAAGGCCACAACTAGCGTTGGACTAGTGTGGTGACGTCAATATATTTATACAATAAACATGTAGACATGATAATAAAGCAAGTAAACACATAAAACACATAAACACACACATAGGCATAATATCTAGATGCAAGACCCTAGGAAAGCAAGTAAACACATAATCATGCAAACATGCAAAATAAGCATATAAAAACCTAATTATTACATTGGGGGAAACTAAATACATTCTAAAGGGAAAAAATTCGGAATAATAATCTAACTATTACATTTTCTAGAATAAATACACTTTTTGCAAAATTAAACCTATCTATTACAACTTGGCATCCAAGGCCTCCAAATGATTTACCCAAAAATTAAATCACATAAATAAAGATTAAGCATGAATAAAAAGCAAAGGAAAACTTAATTTAAAACATGCAAGATCATGCAAAAACACATAAGAGCACATAATAGGAGAAAGAAGTTACCATCCCTTGATGTGATGCCTTAATTGAATCCTTAAATGATGGGAATGGTTATCTAAGACTCAACGTCAACAAAAGGGATCAAGGTACCAATTTAAAGGAAAAATCAATCAAAAATTCAAAGAAAAGGTATCAAAGCAGATTCTGCAAGCAACATGGACAAGATTAGGAAATACGAATAATAGAGTAAGATTCGGAACAAAAGAAGCGGAAATAGCAACAAACCGAGGAACGAGAGGTTACGCTGAGTAGAAACGCTGACGAGACAAGCTGGTCCGCGTTACATGAAAAATGTAAAGTTCGAGGAACGCTGGAAAGCGGACTAAGGCAGAACGATCCGTCTCTTCCCATCTTCAAAATATCGAAGATTGCTTCAGCTTTTAGGACAATAACACAAAACAAAATCTTCAGAGGCATGGGGATCTATTTAAAGCATTAAACATCATCATTCAGATCATCAAAACAAGCTAAAACAGAAAAAGGCCAAATCTTAAGCATCGACATCATCAAATAGATAAAAAAGGGGAAGGGAAGAAGCCGGGCTAGAAGGGTAGTTACGCGGACTAAGCGTAACAACCCGCGTTTCTTCACATTTTCAAATATTCAAGCAGCGGAGAATACGAACCAAGCGCATAAGATATCCAGCGTTTCTTCACATCTTCAAACATTCAAGAGGAAGCGCGTTACTGAGTAATCCGCTGAGTGGCAGCGTTTCTTCACATCTTCAAAGCGTGAAGAACATTTTTCCAGAAATTTTCAGAAAACCCAATGAATCATCACGAAGCATCAAGCGTCTGATTTTAAGCGTAAAAATAAATCTATTAGCCTTACCAAGGCTATCTAAACGTAACATACTCATATAACAACAAATAAACATCATCAACTATTATAAAACATCAAAAACATAGTCAAGACCTTGGTTCCACCAAAGGTCACATTTTGACAAGATTCACGTTCAAAAAATAGGGATGAGAAAGAGAATCACACGAGCCTCTTGATCTCAAAACAAAGGGGAAGTTCGGTTTGAAGATGGTTTCCTTCTCTTTAAAGCAAAACCCTAGAATCCTTTTCTTTCTTTTTTTTTCTCCTCTTTCCTCTCGTTTTTTCTTTGCTTTTCTCTCTCACCTCTCTTCTCTCTTTCTCTCTCGACTTAACCTTCTCGAAAACCCTCATAAGCTATTTATAGCCACAAAAACCTAGCATGAAGGGTTTGGATAGTTTGGGGGGAGGTGGGTTGATTTTGAACGTTAGATGAATTGTTAAGGGATTAAGGGTGAGTTGGGTATTATCTAAATAGATTTCTTGATGCTCAAGTCGCAGAAAATACAGCTGAAATGAGGAGAAAATGACTGAAAAATCTTGTAGCGTATTTTTTTTTATCTGACCGATCCGTGGTCAGCGTTTTGACTTTCTTTTTTTTTTAAGAAAACCTACAAAATAAGAAAGATGTGTTAGAATATTCAAAATAAATAACTAAACATTAATAGGTAAAACATAAGAAAACAAATGAAATAGTCAAAATTTGGTGTCTACAAACTCTTTGTCCGAAGTTTCAAGAAACTCTAGACAAAGACGTCCAAATGCTTACAGTTTCACTGGTTGTATACGAACCATTGTAAACTACAGAAATGTTAGATTGCCAATTTTCAAACTAAAAAAAGCATAATGTGACCGAACTCGTGTAGAGTTGCCTACGTATCTCGACATGAGAATCAGGTCAAACGTAGTTCCAATGCAAATGAACTATGATGAAATGAGTACTGGATTCTTATAAAATTCGAGAAGGGAAGGTAGAAGGGTGCCCGGCGGAGGCTGAGACTCACCAACAGGAATTTAAAATATCAAGAAGGGGAGGTAGAAGGGTGCCAGTGAAGTGAGACTCACCAATGTGAATTTAAAATATCAAGAAGGAGGATAGAGGTGAGGTGAGACTCACCAACAAAAATTTAAAATATCAAGAAGGGGATGGAGGGGCTCTGAGGTCGAGACTCACCAACGAAATTTAAATTTGAAGAAGGGAGAGGAATTTAAATTTGAAGAAGGGAGGTAGAAGGGTGAGACTCACCAACAGAATTTAAAATATCAAGAAGGGGATAGAAGGGTGAGGCTGAGACTCACCAACGTAAATTTAAATTTGAAGAAAGGGATAGAAGGAGGTGAGACTCACCAACGTAAATTTAAATATCAAGAAGGGTAGGGTCAATGAGACTCACCAACGTAAATTTAAATATCAAGAAGAGGGATAGAGTGAGACTCACCAACATGAATTTAAAATATCAAGAAGGGATAGAAGGGTACGGAGGTTGAGACTCACCAACAATTTAAATTCAAGAAGGGAGGTAGAAAGTGGAGGGTGAGACAGAACCAACGTAAATTTAAATTGAAGAGGATAGAAGAATGGAGGTTGAGACAAAGAACCAAGAAATAAATTGAAGTGAAGAAGGATGGAAGGTGAGACAAAGAACCAACAAATTTAAATTGAAGCGGAGATAGAAGGAGGTGAAAGCAACCAAACAGAAATTTAAATTGAAGCGGGATAAGGTGCCCGTGAGGAGGTTGAGACAAAGAACCAACAGAAATTTAAATTGATTTTCCAAATTTAGACTATTCAGTGGGATTGGAACCAAGCCTGAATGACTAGATGGGAAAATGCAAATATGCCCTAGGTTTAAATTGTTGGTGGGATTGGACCCAAATCTAGACACTAGTGGGAGAGATGGAAACATGAATGCTGGATTGCCAGATTTTGAAAAATAAAACACAAGCTATTCAAACATGGTAAATGTAAAATGCAAGTAATGATGCACTCAGTGAAATGTTGCATTTCTGATTTTTGCTTTTCTTGTCTCGAAGAGAAAATGAATGATAGGAACAGAGACTTCTTTTTTTTTTTTCCTTCTTTTTTTTTGAATTGATAGATTTTGGAAATTTGAAGAGTATAACTGAAGCCTTTCCTCTCCAGGATTGGAACAAATACACAAGTGTTGTCATCCTCTTGATCTGCAAACCTTTTCCGGCAAAATTTAATTTTGAATGCATTATCCAAAATTGGAGATCACTTCTCTCAAAACAAAATTGCCCCAGTGTCAAATGGATCGTTAATCCTGCAGAAGTCATGAAATATTAACCAATTAGTCGACGGCAATTCAAATTCTCTCTCTCTTTTTTTTTAAATCATAAAGTGTAAAAAAATCTCTTGTGATCACAGCTGTTGGCCATTAAAACGTATGAGAAACATGTGATAAAACACATTCATCAGATAATTGTGCTCATGAAACATTGCTTGTTCTTAAATGGTAGGAAGCATTCATCAAAAACAAGCTATGAGATTGAAATAAACCATGCGATCTTGGAAATCCAAATCCTCATAAATCAGGCAAAACATTATTATGCAATTATTCAATTTGCATCAAGTACTCATAATATCAAGTAAAAGAGAGACAATTATACCTCAATTTTAACAATTCAAGCTTGATTTCTCACTTTCACCAAATTTTGCAATCAAATGACTCATATAGTCAATTCACGCCTGCCTTTTCCACAGTTTTCTTAAATTTTACTGCTGAAAAGAATTTACTGAAACACATCTTCTTATTCAAATTGCAACAATGTCTTTTGACGCGAAAATCAACTCTTTTAGGTGAAGACTCCCGGTTACTCGACATATGCCTTCTTGCTCAAATAGTAAAAATGTCTTTTGACGTGAAAATCAACACTTTTAGGTGAAGATTCCCGGTTACTCAACATTTTACTTGTTCGAATGCTTTGCATACTCGTAATTCAAGCACCGTTTTACGCAAAAGTTAACATTTGTAGATGCTAAACCTCCGGTTACTTAGTACTAGAATCATTGAAGTAGAACTTTGGTTCTCACTTTGCTGCTTTTTCTTGCTTTTTTCTTTCTTCTCTTTTTTTTTTTAGCATATCAATTGAAAAAGGATCATTTGCCAACTGTATCAATCATTTTCTTGTAAAATCCAATAAAAGAAGAAATCTCATTCAATAGGGAAAAAAAAACTGAGGCATAATTTTCCCTATTTTACAAAACATACTTTCTAAAATGCCAATGTCATAATCACATAATAATTATTTCCGAGTAAAATGAAAAAATGGATCTTTCAAATCGCACGGGCTTTTATTTCAGAAGGATGAAAGCAATTGCAACCAAAATTGGACATTTGCACCCTTTTTGAATCAAATTTTGAAGAACAAATCAATTTGTGGGGTAAATGTGCAATTTAGACAAAGTTTTTTTTTTTTCAAACACATATAAGCACATAAGAGCCAAATTTAAACAAATAAATATATCCTGATGCAACAATTTAACCAAAAATATTTCTAACAGTTAAACCTATGTCTAAAAATCAGAACGCAGGATCGAACATAAAAAAGTGAAATAAAGCAAGGATGGGATAAAGTGCAAATCAAGGGATGGATCTATCGTCCCCCTCAACTCCATTATCGCCTCCGGTGGCCTCTGGGATAGGCGGCTCAGGCCGCGGAATGTCGAGGCGCGCCTCTATACGACCTAGTTGAGTGCTCAAAGTTCCGAACTGCGTCTCCATACGCTTCCATCGAGCAGATTAATGTGCTAATGCATGCATTGACAAAAATCATTCAGTGAATGTTGCAAACTTGCCCCAATTTTCACCTTTTATTGAGAAATTCTTTCTTGCAAATTTTTTTTTTCAATTTTCCTTTAAGCATTTACCCTGTTTTGGTCAACCGAAAATTTGCTTCAATTTAAAAAAAGAATGCCCCAGTTTAGTTAATAGAGAATTTGCTCCAATTTTATCCAACAAAAATTGGCTTTAATGTAGCCAACCAAAAAATTTGCCCCAATTTAATCAAATAAAACATTGCTTCAGCGGGCCATTTAAAAATTTTCTCTCTTTTTTTTTTCTCCTCTTTTTTTCTTTTTTCTTTCAAATTTTCTTTGTTTGTTGAAAATTTTCCTTGAGAAATTCTTCTCAATTTTCCTTCAAAATTTTTTTTTTGTTTTTTTTTTTGTTTTTGAAAGGTAAATCCAAAACTAGCTGTTGGCGCTCTTTCGAAATTGATAGGCTATGCCATCATCTTGAAATGTAGTGTTATTGATTTTTATTCATGCTTGATCTTTGGATCTGCAAAATTTGTCTTCTGCTTCTTGCGGATCTTAGCCATGAATACCTGCATACAAGAGAGGACTTGCAAAATATGATGTGCACTTGAATTCTCAAATAATTTGCCTTCTTTATTATTATGCAATAATTACTGCTCAAGAAAAAATGCTAACTTATCAAAAGCCAAATTTTGAGTGGCAAATTTAAAGATGTGTTATTTGACCCTTGGGTATACCCACAGATATATCATAGAAATGCTCCATGGCTCCTTTTTTTTTTATTTTAAATATTGACCCATTTTTCTCATAGATGCTCTGAGCTTGTGTTTCTCCAAATGAATTCTCCATAGTTTGCATTGCAGGATTTACCCAAGAATCAAATAACACTTCTAATCTTCAAAACTTGATTAGATCAAGAAAATGTTTCTTTCTTATAAACGCCCACATTTTTATAAATGCAAGGGAGGGGGGAAAGGAAAAGAAAAAAAACTTAGAGTTAGTAAGCAGAATTGCAAAACCGGCATGCATGTCTCATGGGGGAGCCCTTTTATGCCAAGGGTCGGCCTAGCATGAAAAATGCAATCCTCTGGGGTATGCACCATACAATACCTGATGGGTCCGATCACTTCACTGACATGCGATTAGTAAAACAATCTAGAAGATTGACCAAAAGAAAATGTGATACTTGATGCATCACGAGGACAAAGTCCGAATGGATTTATTACTTTAATTGATATGTGAAGAGAGGTTAAAGATTAATTTAGCATGAAAAGGACTATTCTTGAAGGAATTGTAGTGCCTTGACTAGTCTTTGAGGGAAATATGGATCTAGTTCAAATGGATTGGATGGGATTGATGGTTTACTCAAAAATCAACTGGGTTCATTGCTTACCTGTAACTCCACATCTCCATTTTATTTGCAACACACTAGCTCATAAGCCTTCTAAAATCAAGATTTGGCCTTGATAAAATCATTATCTCAACAATGAGAAATTATTTGTGATTTTTTTTTTTGATTTAGTGTCCTTATGCATGGGATTTTACCAACTTTGATAAAATGGCCAAAAAATGATTATTAGAGGTTTATATTCTAGCATGCGAAGGTCACTCCATATCTTTGGATGCCATCATAGAAGGGATCGGACCCTATCTTACCTTGTGCACTACTCCTTTGGACGTTACTGAAAACATAAACATGCAAGTCTCATTGGATTATATATCCGAGACCCGAGGGTGGTTTATTCCTATCGTGGGATTCCCTAAATGGCATTCCCTCTATGGCTTATGCATGATGCCATTTTATTAAAGCAAGTAAGGGTGCAAAATGAAATATGGCCTATAGGAGCCCCAATTGAATTGCCGGGGTAAGCCTAAAAGTGATATGCAACAACAACTTAAATACAATAAACATAAATTCAAACGTGCAATAGCCTATCTAGAAGGATGGCTTGTCTTAAAAGAGTGTCAGGACTCTTATTTTCTAGAGTTTGTGAAATGCAAGAAAAGGAAAGACAACAAAAGGTTAGTTTAATCGACAGATATCACATAACACGTTGGAGCAACAAATTGCACAAAAATAAAGAGGGGTGGAATCCCTCCTCTCGTGTCTAGTGATCCTTAATAGGGTAAGGTGGACTCTACCCTAGGCAATTCTAACATGGATGCATGAGGTTGGGCTCACTAATGCATCTAGACTTGACAAAGGTTATAGGCTCCCAAACCTTCAGACCAAAAGGTGAAAGGTCATCAATCCAAATGCCTCAAGTCGGTGGTTCGAGTGATCCCCTAGACATTGCTACGTGCACGTCGTGCCACGGCCACATGTCCAAGTGGATCAATCCTAATCCTAATAGGGAAGAGTGGCGTGACAAGCCACTAAAGTAAAAAAATAGGGTTAAAGTAAAATACATATGCACGTATGGAAGTGATTCCCTTTCAGAGAAGGGATTCAAATACCAAACATTCTCGAGACTCTAGGGTAGATGCACACCCGCTCCAAATGCAAGGCGCGGTAAATATCAATATAAATAAATAAACCAATAATTCATTCATCATGTACGCGATGTGTAAGGAGTGATTGCACGGGAAAAAAATCCTAAAAAAAGAAAAGGAAAAGAAAAAGGAATGCAACATAAAACATCCAAATGTGATATATAAGAAAGTTAGAAAAACGAAATAGTCAACTAAATCAAGTCCTCGGACCCTCTTAGGAAAATCCCCAGTGGAGTCGCCAAACTATCGCGCCCCATTTTTTTTTGATAGGGAGGAGGGGGGGGAATGAGAACCCCTGGTCGTCTCGGGTTTTTAGTGAAAAATGCTTTTTTGGTTAAAAAATTGATTTTTGAAAAAGAATGGTGTGAGGGCCTTGAAAAATCCCGATTTTATTTTAAAAAAATACCAAATATTGTTTATATTGTGTTTATTCATTGAAAAATGAGTGAATATGTGTTTAAAGTGAATATTTTCCAATTTAGAGAATTTTTAAACGAATTATTTGGTGTGGTTTGGCGAATTAAGTGCTTAATTTTCTACCGAGACATGATTAGTGACTTTAAGTTGAAATTAAGAATAAGTAATGATATTTTAGAAATATTAATAAGTTTGGACAGTGTCGGAATGGACTAGAAGCAGTGTAAGTTAGGCATTTGTGACATAAAGTGCCCAAAAGCACTTTTCCTTAAAATAGGGAAATGGCACTTTTTGTCCCCTTGAAGACTTGACTTTTGGTCTCTTGAAGCTTCATTTTTCCAGCTGCAATTTGGGCTTAGAGAGAGAGAGAGCAGCCGGCCATAGAGAGAGAAAAGAGAGAGATTTGTCTTCTTAGTTTTCTTCTTCTTCTTCCTTGCTTCCAACAAGCTTCAAGCATCCTTAATCACCATCATCTTCTCCACTTCTTGCAGCCGAGAGAGGGATGGAGAGAGAGAGCTGGTCCGGTTTCTTGGAGAGAAAAGAGGTAAAGCTTGCACCTTGAACTTCCATTCTTTCCTTCAACTTGTATCTTGAATTTGTGAAGCTTGAGTGAAGATTTTTGACTTGAGATTCATCCTCCATGGCAGCCCACTGAAGAGAGAGAAAGAGGGTGCCATCCCAAAGTTTGGAAGAGAAAAGAAAGAGAAAAGTGAAGAAATAAAGTTTGTTTGAGTGGTGGGTTGCTTGATCGTGAGCTTGAGTTGTAGATCACCATCAAAAGTTCAAGATCTTGGATAAAGATCAAGCTTTCATGGTTGTTGAGCTTGGAAGGGGTCAATTTTGAGAAGATATCACAAAGTCTCGTTGGATCTTGTCGATCTTGTCGGATCTAGTCGATCTGAAGGTATAAAAGCTTGAACCTTGTAGATATAGCTTTATTAGTGTTAAATAGCTTAGATCTATGGTTGATAATGGTAAAATGATCTCATCGAAGGATGAAGTGGGCTCTTGAAATCCCAACCTAGGTAGTGGACTTGAGGTGGCCTCTAGGTAGCGGACTTGAGGACCTGATTGGGATTTGAATGTTATTTGTGAAAGTTGTCATGATATGGTTAGAAAGTAGGGTTTTGTTGGTGGAAATTGTGATAGAAAAATGTATGAGATGGCCAAACCCATGCTTGGTAATTTTAATGTTTGATTTCGAGATTTTGTGATGTTTTATGATGAATGTCTGGAAAAGACATTTTTACGTTCATTTATGAATGTATGAGCTTTAAATGTGAAAAGTGAACTTTCTCGTGAAATTTTGAGTGAAAAATATCATTTGAGGATTTTATAGTGTCATGGGTAAATTTGATGAATTTTGAAAATAAAGATATGGTTTAAAATGTTTTAAAGTTATGATAAGTGTTGTTAAAGAGTGAGAGTTGAGTTTGTGTTAAAAGTGATTTTGAGGTGATAAACCTCACCTAAGTGTTTTATTAAAGAAAATGTGAAAATAGTGCTTGGAGAGTACATCGGTGATTTGTCCTACTTGAAATGAGATAGTGATTTTCCAAAGATCCATTTAAAACATTGTATTCGGAGTGATTAAGTGATTTTCAAAGAGGTATTTGAAATACGATGTCATATGAGGTGAAAATCTTTCCTCGAGAGGATTTTGGGAAAAATGTTGATTGAAACTATAAAAGTGAAAACGAATTGTTTTAGTGAATGAGAGATGAAGTGAATCTCAACCATTGTTTTAAATTGTTTTAGGAAGTGCTCAAGGAAGTGATTTTGACCCCTACGTCGAAGCCGAACCTTATTACTTCGGTGAGTTTCCATACTTGTTATGTGATTATGTGAAAATGATTGCAACTGTGTTTAGTGAAGTGATTTTGAAGTGAAGCATAATTTTCAAACCCTCGGAGGGGGTAGTGAGTTTCAGTGTATGTAAAGTGTTTATGTGAAAATGATTCGAATTGTGTTGGTCAAGTGATTTGACGTGAATTTGGATTTTCAAATTGTTAAGTGGGGTAGTGTGTACTTCATCGCACTTACCTTTATTTGAAACAAAAGTATTGTGAAAGTGTTTGGCAGTGTCCTATATGTGTGAGAATTCTAACTCTCTTTTAAATGAAAATCTTGCCATAGTTTGTAGATGAATGATTTTGTTGAAATGATTTGCTAGTGTTTACAACGAAATGATTTACCACTATTTCCAAGTAAAATGCTTTTACCAGTGAAATAACTTGTGAAGGATCTGTCAGTGTTTCGACTCCCTTTCTAAAGGAATGATTTATTGAAGTGATTGACTATTATTTCCGAGTGAAATGCTCTATAAGTGAAATAGTGATTGAAGAGAACGTGACGTCGATGGGCGATGTCCCTCGACTAGTTTCAATGAACTAATGTGACGTCGTTGGGCGAAATCCCTCGACTAGTCTACTTTGTTGGGCGAGTCCCTCAAGTAGTTCACCTGAAGTGATGTGACGTCGTTGGGTGAATTCCCTCGACTAGTTTCAGTGAAAGATTGTGACGTCGTTGGGCGAAGTCCCTCGACTAGTGTGTGACGTCGTAGGGTGAATACCTTTGACTAGTTCCAATGAGATAAAGTGACGTCGTTGGGCGATGTCCCTCGACTAGTTTCAATGAAATAAAGTGACGTCGTTGGGCGTAGTCCCTCGACTAGTTTCAATGAGATAATGTGACGTCGATGGGTGAAGTCCCACGACTAGTTTCCGTGACATAAAGATACGTCGTAGGGTGAATACCCTCGACTAGTTTGTGATGTCTTGGGCGAAGTCCCTTGACTAGTCTACTTTGATGAGCAATGTCCCTCAAGTAATTGTACGAGTGATATCCATTGAAGTGTTTATTTACTTGATCTAAATTGTATACTTGAAATATGGTTTGAACTGTTTTACATGAATTGTAAGCATTTTTGGAACTCACTGGGTTTTTTAGCTCACTCTTTCCAAATTGTTTTCTTTAACAGGGACCGAGAACCCAAGTGAAGGAGCCAACCCTTAGAGTTAGGGTTTGCTTTTGTATTGATGTGACAAACATGGATTGTGATTTCGAGAGCTTTTGTATTATGAGAATTCGAACGTTTGATAAGTATTTTATGTAATTTGGAGATTGTAAGGATGGTGTATTGTGATTGGAAGTTATTGTTGAGATTAGATTTGAGATTTGAATGTTAGTTTAATGTTTTAGCGATATTTACGTGAGTGAGTCCTGGCGAGAGCTAGGCAGGCGGTCCACGGATACCTTAGGGTACGCCCTAGGGAGAAGTGGGGCTGTCACAGGTGGTATCAGAGCTTAGGCTTCAGATCTCTATAGTGTATCCTAGATCACAAGTTTAGGATACCGGACTGTGGGATTAACTTGATTGTTACGTGAATTGGAGAACTTACTGTATCCTAGTGATTAAAGAAGATTTGTGACTTGAGAGTTTCTTGTATGGGATCGGTGGAAACAAAATTGAAGAACTAAGTAATGTTATATTGAAGTGAAACATTATGTGAGAGATTTGTAGTAAAAAAATTGATTGAGACTTGAATAACTATTGTACTCGTAGGAATGGGAGAAATCGGTGCAGCTATTGATATTAGATATAGAAGATAAGAAATTGAGATTTGCTAGTTAAGTCCTTATGTGATGATTTTGAGCTAAAATAAAAGAGGTTTCAAAGGAACAAAATGCATTTTCCTACTTGTTTAGCTGCTAGAATTTTCCCATTCTGGAATTTAGAAGAAAACGGAAATGTACTAGTTTATTTTTTTCAATCGATGGTTGAAGATGACACATATGTGTTTTAAATACTCACTAACATGTCGTTCTTGACATATATGTGAATTTCTCTACATTTTTTTTTTTAAGAGTTGGAAAGAAATTTATGAGTTTGCTAGATTTCTGTATAGAGGAAAGTTGAAGTTTTTCCAATCGTGTTTTTCAATTCTTGATTTTAAATTGATACATTTTCGCACATGATTTTGGCCATGTTTGCAAAAGAAATCTTAAGTTCGAAAGAGATATGAACTTATGTTTTAGTAAAGGTAAACCTTGAACTTGAAGAGAGTTTTATAACTTCAATAGTTCTGGTTATATTTTCAAAAGCTTATTTTGAGAAGTGAACATACAATTCAGGTATAAGGACTGAGAAAGTAGAGTGAGCGTATATGAGAGCATGCAGTTAGTGTGATCGGGTATCAAGAATATATTGGTTATTTTGTGAATAGTTTAAGAGTTCAATGACTGTGATAATTGAAAGGAGAGACAACTATGGGAATGGCTTAAGCGTTGGATGTATTCTTGTAGTGGATGGTGTGATCTACTTGGTATGCCAGGTAGGAATGAGAATTGAGTTGATTGACCTCTTGGGTGGCCAACCATGAGGTGGTGCGTGCTTCATCGCACTTACCTCTATTTGAATGAAAATATTTGTGAAAGTGTTTCGAAATAACCTATGTGTGCATTTGAAATTTCGGGAATCCCCGAGACCTATCGGTGAGTCATTTCGACTCGAGCTGTAGGCCAAGCTTAGGCCGAGGAGAAAGGGACGAGCCATAGGGTTATCAATGTGAAGTGAAGTGATATGTGCTTGAGACTTGGCATTTGGACTTGTCTCGGAAAAGAATAATATACAAGTGATGTGATGTGAAGTGATATGATATGATGGGATGGGATGTGTTCACATTCCTGTATTTGCATGTTGGTGCAATTATTCTAACTACCATTTCCTTGCTTGATTCTATTTGTATGTGTGATGTGATTTGATGTGTTTTCTTTGAAAACGAATGTACTATTATGGCATATGAGTATTCCTTCTTTTGTTATGAAGATATAAAGTATTTTTGACTCCGCTTGGAATTCCATTTGCTAATATTTTATTTTCACATTTATCTTAAACATTGGCCCTTTAAAAGGATCATGGACAGTAGAAGGAGGGGACGAGGTCGTGGGAGAGGGTTTAGACAACCCCAAAACATGGGAGGTGATCGGGAGTCAGCGGCTGACCAAAATCGTGAGCCTAGGATTGAGGTTGGGGAACAAGTAGCTGCCATTAATCGCATGAGACATCCTAGAGCATATAGTTAACCAACAAGGTCCGGGACTTGCAAATCAACCTATAGGGCCCGACGGTGGTGAAGATAGGGCGTTAGAGCGATTTCAGAAATTTTTCCCACCTAAATTTTCTGGAGGACCTAATCCCGAAATGGCCGAGAAGTGGTTGGAGAGAATAAGTGACATATTCGCCGCTCTAAACTATCCCGAGGAAAGGCAAGTGACTTTTGCGGCATTTCAATTTGAGGGAGCTGCCCGATCGTGGTGGAATATGATTAGGGTTAAATGGGATAGAGACCAAACTCCTAGGACATGGATGAACTTCACTAGAGAGTTTAATGCTAAATTCCTCCCTCCCCTAATCCAAGAGAAGAAAGAAGATGAATTTATTAAGTGTCGACAAGGAACACTAAGTGTCGCGGAGTATGAGGCATTGTTCACAAAATTGTCTAGATTCGCCCCTGAGTTGGTAGCAACTGAACAAAGGAGAATAAGGAGATTTGTACAGGGGTTAAATGTGGAAATTCAAGAAAGGTTAGCAGCGGCCCAAATTAACAACTTTAGCGATGCAATCGAGAAGGCCCAAAGAATTGAGAGTGCAAAGGCTCAAGTGAGGGTTTTCAATGCAAGAAAGAGGAATGCTTCTAGTAGTGTGAACCAGTGGGACACCAATGCTCCACCCTCAAGTTTAGTAGAGAAATAAGTGAAGTGAACACCCCTGGAGCGTCAAGAGGAGGTATGACAAGAGGGGCATTCTCTGGTGGGTCACTAAGTGGAAAGGGACAATCAAGAAGTGTCCCGCAAGGAAGCCAAGCATTAACTCCCAGTTTGCGTTGCGATTTTTGTGGAAGACTAAATCATACGGAGGATAGGTGTTGGAGGAAACAAGGGAAATGTTTGCAATGTGGAAGTAGTGAGCATCGAGTAGCTACATGCCCCAAGGCCCAAGAGAGAAGTGGAGGCCGACAGATGGACAGGCCAAACTCCAGTCAGGCTAGTGCTGTGGGAAAACGATCGAAGGTTCCAGCTAGGGTTTATGCTATTGACCAACAACGGGTTTCCGACCTCCCTGCGGTCGTTGAAGGTATAACTTCCATCTTTTATCGACTAGCTAAAGTATTGATTCATTCAACCATTACATTCATTATGAATATTGCCTTATGGGTGGTGCTGACCTAAAACCTGTGAGATTTCCTTATAATTTGGAGATTGGAACATTTCACGGGAACCGAGTTTGATTACTAACTTAGTAATGTAGTGAGTGTGAATCTTGGTGGAGGGCAAAAGTTGTTAACAGGCATAGAGATTTGGATATTAAGGATTGAATGAGAAGATGGTGAAGAAGAAGTATCTAGAACTATCTGTATATAAAATGTGAATTTCGAGGACGAAATTCTTTTAAGGAGGGAAGGATGTGAGGGCCTTGAAAAATCCCGATTTTATTTTAAAAAAATACCAAATATTGTTTATATTGTGTTTATTCATTGAAAAATGAGTGAATATGTGTTTAAAGTGAATATTTTCCAATTTAGAGAATTTTAAACGAATTATTTGTAAAGCGGTTTTGGCTAATTAAGTGCTTAATTTTCTACCGGAGCATGATTAGTGACTTTAAGTTGAAATTAAGAATAAGTAATGATATTTTAGAAATATTAATAAGTTTGGACAGTGTCGGAATGGACTAGAGCAGTGTAAGTTAGACTGTGTGCTGACATAAAGTGCCCAAAAAGCACTTTTCCTTAAAATAGGAAATGGCACTTTTTGTCCCCTTGAAGACTTGACTTTTGGTCTCTTGAAGCTTCATTTTTCCAGCTGCAATTTGGGCTTAGAGAGAGAGAGAGCAGCCGCCATAGAGAGAAAAGAGAGAGATTTGTCTTCTTAGTTTTCTTCTTCTTCCTTGCTTCCAACAAGCTTCAAGCATCCTTAATCACCATCATCTTCTCCACTTCTTGCAGCCGAGAGAGGGATAGAGAGAGAGAGCTGGTCCGTTTCTTGGAGAAAGAAAAGAGGTAAAGCTTGCACCTTGAACTTCCATTCTTTCCTTCAACTTGTATCTTGAATTTGTGAAGCTTGGAGTGAAGATTTTGACTTGAGATTCATCCTCCATGGCAGACTGAAGAGAGAGAAAGAGGGTGCCATCCCAAAGTTTGGAAGAGAAAAGAAAGAGAAAAGTGAAGAAATAAAGTTTGTTTGAGTGGTGGGTTGCTTGATCGTGAGCTTGGAGTTGTAGATCACCGTCAAAAGTTCGAAGATCTTGGATAAAGATCGAAGCTTTCATGGTTGTTGAGCTTGGAAGGGTCAATTTTGAGAAGATATCACAAAGTCTCGTTGGATCTTGTCGGATCTTGTCGATCTAGTCAGATCTGAAGGTATAAAGCTTGAACCTTGTAGATATAGCTTTATTAGTGTTAAATAGCTTAGATCTATGGTTGATAATGGTAAAATGATCTCATCTGAAAGGATGAAATTGGGCTCTTGAAATCCCAACCTAGGTAGTGGACTTGAGGTGGCCTCTAGGTAGCGGACTTGAGGACCTGATTGGGATTTGAATGTTATTTGTGAAAGTTGTCATGATATGGTTAGAAAGTAGGGTTTTGTTGGTGGAAATTGTGATAGAAAAATGTATGAGATGGCCAAACCCATGCTTGGTAATTTTAATGTTTGATTTGAGATTTTGTGATGTTTTATGATGAATGGAAAAGACATTTTACGTTCATTTATGAATGTATGAGCTTTAAATGTGAAAAGTGAACTTTCTCGTGAAATTTTGAGTGAAAAATATCATTTGAGGATTTTATAGTGTCATGGGTAAATTTGATGAATTTTGAAAATAAAGATATGGTTTAAAATGTTTTAAAGTTATGATAAGTGTTGTTAAAGAGTGAGAGTTGAGTTTGTGTTAAAAGTGATTTTGAGGTGATAAACCTCACCTAAGTGTTTTATTAAAGAAAATGTGAAAATAGTGCTTGGAAGTACATCGGTGATTTGTCCTACTTGAAATGAGATAGTGATTTTCCAAAGATCCATTTAAAACATTGTATTCGGAGTGATTAAGTGATTTTCAAAGAGGTATTTGAAATACGATGTCATATGAGGTGAAAATCTTTCCTCGAGAGGATTTTGGGAAAAATGTTGATTGAAACTATAAAAGTGAAAACGAATTGTTTTAGTGAATGAGAGATGAAGTGAATCTCAACCATTGTTTTAAATTGTTTTAGGAAGTGCTCAAGGAAGTGATTTTGACCCCTACGTCGAAGCCGAACCTTATTACCGGTGAGTTTCCATACTTGTTATGTGATTATGTGAAAATGATTGCAACTGTGTTTAGTGAAGTGATTTTGAAGTGAAGCATAATTTTCAAACCCTCGGAGGGGTAGTGAGTTTCGGTGTATGTAAAGTGTTTATGTGAAAATGATTCAATTGTGTTGGTCAAGTGATTTGACGTGAATTTGGATTTTCAAATTGTTAAGTGGGGTAGTGTGTACTTCATCGCACTTACCTTTATTTGAAACAAAAGTATTGTGAAAGTGTTTGGCAGTGTCCTATATGTGTGAGAATTCTAACTCTCTTTTAAATGAAAATCTTGCCATAGTTTGTAGATGAATGATTTTGTTGAAATGATTTGCTAGTGTTTACAACGAAATGATTTACCACTATTTCCAAGTAAAATGCTTTTACCAAAGGAAATAACTTGTGAAGGATCGTCTGTTTTCCTTTCTAAAGGAATGATTTATTGAAGTGATTGACTATTATTTCGGTGAAATGCTCTATAAGTGAAATAGTGATTGAAGAACGGAACGCGATGGGCGATGTCCCTCGACTAGTTTCAATGAACTAATGTGGACGTCGTTAAATCCTCGACTAGTCTACTTTGTTAAGTCCCTCAAGTAGTTCACTGAAGTGATGTGGCGTCACGGTGAATTCCTCACTAGTTTCGTGAAAGATTGTGACGTCGTTAAGTCCCTCGACTAGTGTGTGACGTCGTAGGGTGAATACCTTTGACTAGTTCCAATGAGATAAAGTGACGTCGTTGGGCGATGTCCCTCGACTAGTTTCAATGAAATAAAGTGACGTCGTTGGGCGTAGTCCCTCGACTAGTTTCAATGAGATAATGTGACGTCGATGGGTGAAGTCCCACGACTAGTTTCCGTGACATAAAGATACGTCGTAGGGTGAATACCCTCGACTAGTTTGTGATGTCTTGGGCGAAGTCCCTTGACTAGTCTACTTTGATGAGCAATGTCCCTCAAGTAATTGTACGAGTGATATCCATTGAAGTGTTTATTTACTTGATCTAAATTGTATACTTGAAATATGGTTTGAAGCGTTACATGAATTGTAAGCATTTTGGAACTCACTTTGGGTTTTAGCTCACTCTTTCCAAATTGTTTTCTTTAACAGGGACCGAACCCAAGTGAAGGAGCCAACCCTTAGAGTTAGGGTTTGCTTTTGTATTGATGTGACAAACATGGATTGTGATTTGAGAGCTTTTGTATTATGAGAATTAACGCGTTTGATAAGTATTTTATGTAATTTGGAGATTGTAAGGATGGTGTATTGTGATTGGAAGTTATTGTTGAGATTAGATTTGAGATTTGAATGTTAGTTTAATGTTTTAGCGATATTTACGGAGTGAGTCTGGCGAGAGTTAGAAGCGGTCCACAGGATGCCTTATAGTCTAGGGAGAAATGGATTGTCAAAAAAGGGTCATGGGACTACAAAATGCTGACGATTTAGACCCAAAACAAAAGTTTAGAAAAGGGTTTTAGAAAAAGTTTGGAGTCGCCACTTGGTATGGAGTTTAGGTGTACCAAGTCACCAAAAATTTTAATTAATAAATTAGAAAAACCCTTTTTTAGGCGACTCAGGTCTTTGAAAACTAGAGAAAAGGTTGGGGTCAGTTGAAAGAAGGGAAGGCAAAGATTGATGTTACTGGTCTCTAAGGCACCCTTCTAACCTAGCCAAAGCTAGTTGCATGATTTAGTTAAAAATTTCCTAATTCTAACTTTAAATTTATCACATTTGGATGTTATCTATATGGATGCAAAAACCTAAATCTAATGTTGGATCGAGAGGGGCAAAATGTCTCCTTGAGGTTTGATTGGAATTGATCACATTAGTTGTGTCATCCAAGTTTGATCCTCGAGGAGGTCTGAAAATGCAAATGTTGAAACTCGAAAAAGACAGGAGAACTAGGGTTTTCAAAAGAAGTGCAATTTTTATAAAATCTCAAGGGAAAAGAAATTGGATTTTTGAAAAGATCAATTTTAAGTGCAAAGAGGAACTTGAATTTTCAAAAGATGCAATTTTAAGAAAAAACAGTTTTTTGACTTTGAATTGCTAAAACATGAAGAAGAAACTTGACTTTGAAAGAATGATTTTGATAGAATAATGCACATGTATGTCCTAAAGAGGGATAATGCAACATAATGGGTGCGGGGGACTAATTTCGTGACTTTAAATCTTCCTTTTCATAGAAGGAAATAAAAGCGTGCTAAGGCTAGGAAGCCATACTCGCTCTTTTCCCTAATTCAAAGGGTAATGCCTTAAATGCACTAATCTATTTTTTGACGAAAAAGAAAACTAAATGACATGTTTCGCATATGGGATGGGAGAATAATAACATGCAAAAATGGGAAAGAAACTCTAAAAGTGAAAAGTGTGTGAAATTTGTATCTAATGCATGAACGGCATTTAAGGGTCTAGCATTGGACTAGCCCTCGTCAAAAGGTTCTCACTAACATTGGATTAGTGAAAAATCGAAAGGAAAGGCCACAACTAGCGTTGGACTAGTGTGGTGACGTCAATATATTTATACAATAAACATGTAGACATGATAATAAAGCAAGTAAACACATAAAACACATAAACACACACATAGGCATAATATCTAGATGCAAGACCCTAGGAAAGCAAGTAAACACATAATCATGCAAGCATGCAAAATAAGCATATAAAAACCTAATTATTACATTGGGGGAAACTAAATACATTCTAAAGGGAAAAAATTTGGAATAATAATCTAACTATTACATTTTCTAGAATAAATACACTTTTTGCAAAATTAAACCTATCTATTACAACTTGGCATCCAAGGCCTCCAAATGATTTACCCAAAAATTAAATCACATAAATAAAGATTAAGCATGAATAAAAAGCAAAGGAAAACTTAATTTAAAACATGCAAGATCATGCAAAAACACATAAGAGCACATAATAGGAGAAAGAAGTTACCATCCCTTGATGTGATGCCTTAATTGAATCCTTAAATGATGGGAATGGTTATCTAAGACTCAATGTCAACAAAAGGGATCAAGGTACCAATTTAAAGGAAAAATCAATCAAAAATTCAAAGAAAAGGTATCAAAGCAGATTCTGCAAGCAACATGGACAAGATTAGGAAATACGAATAATAGAGTAAGATTCTGGAACAAAAGAGTAGGAAATAGCAACAAACCGAGGAACGAGAGGTTAGAGTAAACGCTGGACGGAGTCAGCAACTAGGTCCGCTACATGAAAAATGTAAAGTTCAGGAGAACGCAGACTGGAACGGACTAAGAGCGCGATCGCATCTCTTCCCATCTTCAAAATATCGAAGATTGCTTCAGTTTTGAACAATAACACAAAACAAAATCTTGAGGCATGGGGATCTATTTAAAGCATTAAACATCATCATTCAGATCATGAAAACAAGCTAAAACAGAAAAAGGCCAAATCTTAAGCATCGACATCATCAAATAGATAAAAGGGAAGGGAAGAAGCCGCTAGAAGCGGGTAGTTACGCTGGACTAGCATCGCGTAACAACCCGCGTTCTTCACATCTTCAAATATTCAAGTAAACAGCGGAGAATCTGAACCAAAGCGCAAGATATCCAGCGCTTCACATCTTCAAACATTCAAGAGGAAAGCGCTACGGAGTAATCCGCTGAAGTGCTTTCTTCACATCTTCAAAAGCGTGAAGAACATTTTTCAGAAATTTTCAGAAAACCCAGAATCATCACGAAGCATCAAAGCGTCGATTTTAAAGCGTAAAATAAATCTATTAGCCTTACCAAGGCTATCTAAAGCGTAACATACTCATATAACAACAAATAAACATCATCAACTATTATAAAACATCAAAAACATAGTCAAGACCTTGGTTCCACCAAAGGTCACATTTTGACAAGATTCACGTTCAAAAAAATAGGGATGAGAAAGAGAATCACCTGAGCCTCTTGATCTCAAAACAAAAGGGGGAAGTTCCGGATTTGAAGATGGTTTCCTTCTCTTCCCAAAGCAAAACCCTAGAATCCTTTTCTTTCTTTTTTTTTCTCCTCTTTTCCTCTCGTTTTTCTGTCTTTGCTTTTCTCTCTCAGCCTCCCTCTTCTCTCTTTCTCTCTCAGCTTCCCAGCCTTCTCTCAGAAAACCCTCTCATAAGCTATTTATAACCACAAAAACCTAGCATGAAGGGTTTGGATAGTTTGGGGGGAGGTGGGTTGATTTTGAACGTTAGATGAATTGTTAAGGGATTAAGGGTGAGTTGGGTATTATCTAAATAGATTTCTTGATGCTCAAGTCGCAGAAAATACAGCTGGAAATAAGGAGAAAAATGACTGGAAAAACAGTATTTTTTTAACTACGATCAGATTCTGAGTTACATGGACCGATCAATAAGCGTTTTTGACTTTCTTTGTTTTTTTTTTTTAAGAAAAACCTACAAAAATAAGAAAGATGTGTTAGAATATTCAAAAATAAATAACTAAACATTAATAGGTAAAAACATAAGAAAACAAATGAAATAGTCAAAATTTGGTGTCTACAGATACTGTTCATCCTAGAATTTTAAACAACAGACAGTTCTATCCATGGTTCAAGGTGCTTTGATAATATTTCATAATATTGAAATTTCACTTAATATTTTACATAACTTATACTTATTTCTTGTCAAACAGGATTGTATTGGGGCAATTGATAGAACTCATGTTTCGGCTAGTGTGCCCATTGAAGAACATGATGCATTTCGCAACAGGAAGGGTAATCTCTCACAAAATGTTCTAGCTATGTGTGACCACAATATGAGATTTGTATATGTCAGGGCTGGTTGGGAAGGTAGTGCCCATGATAGTCGCGTGCTAATGGATGCCATTTCCAATCCTAGTGCTGTGTTTCCTGTTCCACCGGTTGGTAAATACTATGTGGTGGATGCAGCATATAAACATATGCCAGGTTTCATGGCCCCTTTCAAGAACGGTCCGGGGGGGAGATCGCAAACTGGGGCCAAATGACTATTTAATCGTCACCATTCTTCAGTGAGAAATATCATAGAGAGGACATTTGGGGTGTGGAAAGGGCGATTTAAGATTTTGGGGGGGCCGATGAAAAATTATCCGATTGAGATTCAAAGAGAAATTGTCATTGCTTGTTGTGTATTGCACAACTTTATCAAGGAAATGCAGCCATATGATGACTTAATGGATGAGAATGTTGGTGATTCACAGGGACCTCAATTAACCCAATTTGACATGACACAAGAAGGACTTCGTGAATGGAAGACACTTCGACATGCAATGGCTGATCATATGTGGCAAAATCGAAATGCTTAGTTTTACCAGGATGTGTATTTCTAGAATTTTCCATGATAACTAGTTGAATTCCGATTTGCAGTAGACTTTGCCTTGCTAATTATTTTACGTATAATATTTGGTAATTTATAGTATACAGTTTTTAAGGTAGGGGAACTAAACATACTCCACCCAACACCTTGTACTTGTGTGGATACACATCAACAAATGTTCAAAATTGGTCTCAATGGCAAAATTGGTGAAATAAAAAAAAATTCAATAAGAAATTTAAGAATTGACACTTTACACTCAGGTTTAAGTGCAAAAAAACCAACTCTACAACAAATGTTCAAAATTGGTGAAATAAAAAAATTTCAGTAAGAAATTTAAGAATTGGCATACAAACGAAAAAAAATTGGTAATGGCACTTTAAACTCAATAGTTTAAATGCAAAAAAACCAACTCTACAACAAATGTTCAAAATTGGTGAAATAAAAAAATTTAAATTAGAAATTTAAGAATTGGCATACAAACAAACAAAAATTGGTAATGGCACTTTAAACTCAGGTTTAAGTGCAAAAAAACCAACTCTACAGTAAAGTTTTTAAAAACTCAGCTCAGACGAGTTTAAAAAAAACTTTTACCTCAAAAACTTTAACTACTGCTTTGCTTGAAGTTTTAGGCGGAATCAAAAAACTCACTGACCAAACAGGCCTAAGTTTTTTTGGAGTTTGTATAAAACTCTATTGTAACTTACTGTAGAAGTTGTAGAAAAAATTTTTGGAAGTGAAGTTTTTTATGTGTTTTGGGGGTGTTATATTAAAAATTTTGGGAGTTTTTTAAGGATTCTTGCAGATAATGTAGAAAACAAACAAGTTTTATACAAACTTGCTAAAAATTTGCATTAAAACTTTGGAAATTTTTTAAGGTTCCTGTAGCAAAAGCAGGTAAAAAACTAGCAACATACCAACCTGGTAAAAAACTCAGCTGGCAAACAAGGCTTAAAATCTGCATCCTAGAGTAAAAAACAAGCCTCTCTTCCTGATGATTTTCACTATAACAATACTAATCAAAACAACAAACAAGATGGCTAAAGCACAGAAGAACCAATTATCGAAGAATTGGGTGGCGGAGAAAGTAACTAAGGGGAATGATCAGAAGAACAAGCCGAGCTAGACATTTCGAGAGATACTCTATCTAGACTGAGTTAGGTAATTTCAGAGTAGTATTATAGTCCTCGGAACCTTGCCTTTGATTTTCGTGTGTTTCTTGAACTCATCTGCTTGAAGAATCTTGCTTGATGGTTTATTTTGGGACAAAAATGAGAAATTAACTTCTGAAAATAAATGTGTATTCGTCAACTATGTGATTTTTTTCTTGGGTTTGTATGATGGTAAGTCTATTGTTTTTGGGAAATTGCTGCTAGGTAGTGGCTGTCAGTATTTTGTTTAAGATGATTAGGTGAAATTTCACGGCTAGGGGTACTCAACTAGATCTAGCTTTGTCTCGAGTTTTCTTTCTTCTTTTCTGGGTTTAGAGTTAAGGTTTCCTCTCTTGATTAGTTGTGTGGTTTAGGGATTCCCTAAGTACCTTGTTTATTCGAATGGCAGAGGAAATTACTGAGATACTGCAAAAGTTTGCCCTCTCTCAAGAAGAGTTGGGTGGAACAGAGTTAGTCATAGGAGATGTCAATGGAAGTTTGAAGGAATGTAAAGCCAGTCTGATAGGGAAAGTTAAAGGAGAAAAAATTGCAAATTTTGTTAGGGTGAAGAACTTTGTAACTGTAGCATGGGGTATCCGAAGGGCCTGAGAGTGGTGGAATTAGGAGTTAATTTATTCCAGTTCTTCTGTTAGAATGAAAATGATAGAGAAAAAATTATGAAGGGTGGTCCTTGGATAATTGATAGTCAACTCTTGATTGTGAGGGAATGGTATGATGGAATTGAGGAAGATGCTAAGGCCTTCGATACTACATTTCTATGGGTACAGATTTGGAATCTGCCAGTACACTGGTTGTCAAATGAGGTAGGTAAGAAAATTACAACTGTCTTCCAGGAAATAAAGGAAATAATAATCCCACAGGTTGGAGGTAAAAAAGGCAGACAACTAAAAATTCTGGTTAAAATTGATACTTCTAAACCTTTGTTGAGAGGAACAGCTGTTAAAATGGAAGGGAAAGTGAAGTCGATTAGTTTTAGGTATGAAAGGTGTCCGGATTTCTGCTATGGATGTGGGAAAATAGGACATAGTGAGAGGAGTTGCAGGGAAGTGAGGGAGGGGGATCCAAGTCAGCTTGACAACCAATATGGCCCATGGTTAAGGGCAAATGGTGAGAGAGGATCACCAAAGAAGGAAGAAAGGAATCAAACCTCCCAATGATGGCAACTCAGGGAGGCAAAAATGGGGCTTCAGAGATGGAGTCATTATACAAGAGCAGATAGGATCTAAGTTGGGAAATCATAGGATGACGGAAAGTAAGAATATGGATGGGAACAATCCTGGGGATAAGCCTGAAGTTAACCTACAAGCATGTTGAGAGCAGATCCTGGTCATTGAGAGGGATGATATTATATATCTGAGACAGATAAATAGAAAAGAGTGTAATAGGGGAAGAAAATCAAGAAAATAAAAAAAAGGGGAATAGGAGAGATAGGAAAAGAGGTAGTGATCTCTAATGGTGAGGAGTTGTTGATGAAGGAAGATCAGTATGAGCTGATTGAAGGGAACACTAATAAGAAGTCAGGAAATAAGGCAAGAAAGAATCTGAAAACCCCTACCATCAGGAGAAAGGCTTTGAGGGATATTCAAAATAATTGTAAGAAGAGTGTGAATTAGGGGAAGAGGAAATTTCTATTGATGGATAAGGAAATGGTTGATGTAGAGATGGAAGAAGGAAGTGAGAATAGGTGTGAAGGGATGGAATGAAAAGGGGAAGAAGGTGGAGACCGACTAACAGTCTCAAGGCAACATGAAGGTATTGGTGTGGAATTGTCAAGGTGCTAGAGCCCTTGACAATTCTGATGAAAAGCTAGAACCTCTCTCTAGTATGATCTTTTTATGTGAGACTAAAAATAAAAAGGCATTCATGGAAAAAATCAGAAATCAGATGCTTTTTGAGAAGGGTGTAGTAGTGGATGCAATGAACAGGTCTAGTGGTATGGCATTGATATAGAGTGATGAAGTAAAGGTGGTGGATGTACAATCTTTTCTCACAATAGAAGCTCAGATAGAAGAGGAGGAATCTGGTACAAAATCGTGGTTTGTGGGAATTTATGCTAGTACAAATGCTCAAGTAAGAAAGAATCAGTGGGAGGTAATAACGAGAAGAAGTAGGCTTTGGGGAAATAAGTGGTTGATTGCTGGAGATTTTAATGATATAATCTCAAACGAGGAAAAATGGGGTGGAAGATTTAGGAAGGAAGGTAGTTTCAAAGATTTTAGGGAGCTCATAAGAAGGATTGGGTTGATTGATCTTAGCTTTGAAGGAAAACCATGGACATGGAGCAACCATTGGGTAGATGAGGGAGAAATTAAACAGAGACAAGATTGAGCTTGAGGAAGTGCAGATTGGAGCCAAGAGTTTGAGAAAGCTAAAGTCAAACATGTGGAAAACTTTGGCTCTGACCATTGCATGATCTTTATAGACTCGAATCCCCAAACTCAAAGAGAAAAGAAGAGGTTTCAATTTGATAAAAGATGGTTGAAGAGAGAAGGTGTTGAGAAGGTTGTTCAGGAAGCTTGGAATGAAAATCAAGAGGGGAATCTAATGGTTCAGATTAAGAATAGGATAGCTTCATGTAGAATTGCACTTTTGAAATGGAGTAATAGCTTTCAGGAAAATGCTAGAATTAGGATTGAGAAAATTAAAATAGAGATTGAGGAGGTTTTGAATACCAGAGATACAGAGAAAAAATAGAGGGTAAGGTGTTTGAAAAGTCAATTGAAAGAGGCCTATCAGGAAGAGAAACTATTCTGGAAACAGAAGTCTAGGAATCAGTGGCTAAGGGAGGGTGATAAGAATACAAAATTTTTTCATGCCTATGTCAAAGGAAGAAGGAAGAGGAACAAAATGCAAAATCTTCAAAAGAAAGATGGATCATGGACAAAGAGTGAAGAAGAAATTGGGAAGGAAGTGACAAGATACTATGCAAATCTGTTTTGTAGAGGGAGTTGATCAAGTAAATGAGGTACTTAGTGGAATCCCAATAACAATTACTGATCAAATGAATGAGGCTTAAACTCAACCAATAGAAGAGGATAAAATTAAAACAGCCTTGTTTGCTATGAACCCAAACAAATCACGAGGCATGGATGGTATGTTACCTTTGTTCTTCCAAAAGTTTTGGGCCACTGTTAAAGAAGAGGTAATTAAGGCCATCAAAAATTTTTTCTTGAGTAGTTACCTCACAAAAGTTATGAACCATACCCTAATCTCCCTAATTCCTAAGGTTGAGTGCCCAATAGCAGTGAAAGATTTCAGACCAATCAGTCTTTGTAATGTTTTTTATAAAATAATTTGAATGATTCTTGCAAATAGACTTTAAAATGTGTTAAACCTCTGTATTAGCAAGAATCAGGCGGCTTTTGTGCGTGGAAGACAAATTTTGGATAATGTTATAGTAGCTCATGAGTTTTTGCATCATTTGAAAAACAAAAGGCAAGGTACACAAGGCTTAATGGCCCTGAAGTTAGATATGACAAAAGCCTATGGCAGGGTAGAGTGAAATTTTCTGGAAGCTTTTATGTTTAAAATGGGGTTCTACAGTAGTTGGGTCAAGTGGGTGATGGAGTGTGTGAGAATAGCATCATTCTCATTCAATGTGAATGGTGAACCAAAAGAATATGTGGTACCTAGCAGAGGAATCAGACAAGGTGACCCTCTGTCACCTTATCTATTCTTGCTAGTTTCTAAAGCTTTTTCCAACCACTTGACAAGAGCAGAAGGGGAAGGAAAGATCAAGGGGTTGCAGCTGTGTAGAAGAGGTCCAGCCATTACTCATCTATTCTTTGCGGATGATTCCTTAGTTTTGTGTAAACAAAGCCAGAATAGGCAGAAGAATTAAGAAGAATTCTAGCTTTGTATCAGAGTAGTTCTGGACAAATGATTAACATGGAAAAATCATTAGTGTTCTTCAGCAAAAACACAAGCAAAGAGGAGCAAATGAAAATCTATTCTATACTACGAAAGATAAGAGTTGAGAAGCAAGGGAAGTATCTAGGATTACCTATGGTGATCACCAAAACTAAGACACAACTGTTTGGTTTTATCAGGGATAAGTGTGCCATGACCCTGGGCAAATGGAAGAATAAAAGATTAAACTTAGCAGGCAAGGAAGTTTTACTGAAAGCTACAGCAATGGCTCTGCCTAACTATGCTATGTCCTGTTTCAAACTCCCAACAAGCTTATGTAAGAAGATAAGTGCTATGATGGCGATTCCTGGTGGGGTGAGGAGGATGGAAAAAAGAAAATGCATTGGTGCTCATGGAGGAAAATGTCTTTGTTGAAGGGTAATGTTGGACTTAGCTTTAAGGATCTACAAATTTTTAATAAGGCTCTATTGGGTAAACAAATTTGGAAAATTTCTATTTCTCCAAATCTCCTGATCAGCAAGATTCTAAAAGCAAGGTATTTCCCTACCTGCTCTATTCTGGAGGCCCAAGAGTGCAGAAATGCTTCCTGGATTTGGCAGAACCTTATGGGGGTCAAGGAAGAAGTAAAAAAAGGAGTTAGGAAGAAAATTGGAAATAGGGGTAGTACTAGAATCTGGCAGGATGCTTGGGTGCCAGAAGCAAAGGATGGGATGATCAACTCAAGTAAACCTGAAGGTTGCACTCTGAAGAAAGTAGAAGATCTGATTACAAATTTCAAGTGGAACAAGACTTTGATCTATGAAACTTTTAGGCCTGAAGAAGTTAGGAAAATCCTGAAGATACCACTCAGTGTGATAGGGAAACATGATAGCCTGTTCTGGATCCATAACTCCTCTGGGCAGTATACTGTCAAGTCAGGGTATGAAGTGATGAGCACCATAGTGAACTAGCTCCCAGGTAGATGTAGACAAATTGGAGAATCCAGTGAGACCCCCTGGAAAGCAAAGTATGTGGAGAAAAATTTGAAAGTTGAATAACAAGAACAAAGTGAAAGTTTTTATTTGGAAATGTTTGAAAAATGCTTTGCCAGTGAGGGATAACATCTTCAAAAGAATAGGCAATGGAAGTGCAATTTGTGGAAGGTGTGGTGAAGAGGCTGAAACAATTGAACTCATGTTCTTTAAATGTGCTAAAGTAGATGAAATTTGGAAAATGGCCCCAGTGTAGTGGGATGGACTCAAAGAACATCAAGGGAAATGCAGCGTATGGTGGTTGGCACTACAAGAAGCAAAAAGGAGAAAAGAAGGTGATAAACATATAGCCTTAACTGTAGATATACTCTGGTAGATTTGGAAGGCTTGTAATGAGGAGTTCCAACAAATCGATCAACACCCTTAGAAGGTGGTTCAAAGAGCAAAAAAGGAGTGGGAGGAATACAGAACAGCAATGAGGAATTGTCAACAAATGCTCAGCTCTGAAGGAAGTGATGGTATGCACCAGCAAATCAGAGACACTGGCCTGATCATGTGTGTAGATGTAGGACAACATAAGGAAGGGATGAATATGGGAATTGGAGTAACAACCATCGATTCAACTACCAAGATCAAAGCAGTTTGGTTAAGGCTCAAAGACAGCATAGGTTTGCAAGTCCTTGACTATGCTATAGCTTTGAGATTGGCTCTGTGTATAGCAAAAGGTGTTGGATGGGAAGAGTTAAAAGTTCTGACTTCATGCAACTTGCTAAACAAGCAAATGAAGACACAAAGCTCAAAAGATATCCGGGTTGCTGCTTCGATGGATGATATAAAAGAGCTAAACTCATTGTTTCAGATATGTTCATTTGGTGATGCATCAGTAGAATTAGGAAATATTAGTAAATCCTTTTGTAATCATGCTTTAAGCATAACTCATAATGAGGAATTATCAATACTCGGTGCTTAATTGCGCTTTTGTATAGCTCCTTTGAGCCTTTGCTCACATAGTGTGTATTCCTTTTACAGAAATAAAAGATCTATCGTTTCCGAGGAAAAAAAAAAGTAAGTTAGATTTTTGCATATGTGAGGTGTGAAAGGACAATCCTGCCCTCAAATACATGATGCTTTAATAGTCTTGTCCTTAACAAATTATGTTACTATATTTTTTCTATAAAGAATTTTGTAATGTTTAGAGAATAATGATACAACTACAGATGTAAATAATTACAAATATTATATAAACTATTTTTACTTGATCAATTTTTATTTACTTATAATAATTTATAACATTTAAATATTTTTCACAACAAAATGTTAATATATATTTGAATATCAAAAAGGAACAAAACTGAAAGTGAATACTTCTTATGAGTATATAATTTCCATTTTTTACTGATAGGAAAATTATTTGTGAAAATCAAATATATATGTAATTTGGTATTAACCAATAGCCCCTACTTCACTCAATCTAATGCCTCTGTGGCTCTAGTTAATACTAAAGCTAAAATTAAAACCATGAATATTTCTGTAAATATCACACTAATATAAATTAAATTCCAATACAACATATGAAATCTCTACAAAAAGTCAATTAGAAACTACTATTTGTGCAACAGGTGTTATTGAGTCACATAAAGCAATATATTCTTGTTCAGAAAAAAGTATTCAATTTTTCGCAATAACTGCTTATCACAATAAATGGAAATTAAGTATTCTCATATTTTTCTTTATTTATCCTTATTAATAATTCATGTTATTCTACTGCTATTTCCATATGAAAAACATTTTAACTATCATGAATTATCATGAGAACTTAAATATTTAGTAAAAATAACTTATAGAATTTTACTTATTACATAGATATTTACATCATGATTTTCTAATTTCTACACACCACCGATGTTTTTTAATAAAATATTCTTAAAACACCATCATCTTTAAAGGATAAAACCATCGAAATATTAGTATCTAATGGCATACATATCCTCTTGCAACTTTTATGCATTAAAAAGCTAACCAAAGTGTTCGACTTTTATTTGCAAGGAAAACCCACAAGTCCTCTCGCTCTTTTCCTCCCATTTTGGAGCTCAAATGGTTGTCCGAGAGGATTGGAGGGACCAGAGGAAGAGCTACAAGAATCAATAACAGGACCATGGCAAAGCAAATACAAATTGGAAATTGAATTGGCCATTGATTGAACATAAAGACGATCATTGTGGGAAAATACAACAGCTAAAGCGGATACACACGAGCGGTGGAAAAAAGATCAACCGACACCCGGTAACTATCCAATTGAAGTTCAGCAAACTCTCGTTTTGGCCAAAAAGACTTCTGACTTGCACTCTTCCAAAGGTACACACAAAAAATGAGGAAAATCCATCCCCATAGCCTGCAAGAAGGCGATCTGACGAAGCAGTCAGCAAAACCTTGCTTTTTCCAATTTCATCCTTCAAATTCACTGATTTCCAAGCTTAAGCCCGAAGCCAGGAAATTAACTCTTTCCATCCAATCACCAAATGCCAATGCAGACCAGTGTAAGCTCTGTAAAGGCTAGTTGCTTCTTTGCTCTATTGAAATTTTACAACCTACTGTATCTTGAAAAGATTCTTAAGCTTCGCAAGCAGCCTCCATTCGTCAATAACTAGATCTTCCTGCAGGTTTTTAGGAGTACAAGTGAAGTTAAATTATAACATGTTCAAATTTGGCAATCTACCTGATGAAAATTCCAGGATCTCCTGAAGAGGAAATAAGGAATTTGGTTAGCCATACCCTATAGTTGGCTTTTAGTATGTCGATCGACCTCCTTGAGATGTGGCTGACAAGCTCATCGTCGATCTCAAAATGCCTTCCAAACATCTTCTGTTGCTCCTCAGAATTACTGCCAACAATCTGTTGACGTATAAAAGACAAGATTACTCACCACAAAAACTAAGCACAAAACGAATTGTGGACTATCAAACTCCACCAACACACACATCTGTAATTACATTCTAAAACACCAGAAGATTAAAAGCATCATCAATGTCTTTCATATAGTATGATGGTGACAAATTTTCTCCAGCCAACTATTATAATAACACATCTGAGAACTATTATTAACATCAGAATATGTTATGTTATTCGTTATCTGCTGAACTGCAGAAACAAATCTGTCACAGCACAAAGTGTAAATCCTATTCAGACACTATTGTCATCTCAAATAATTAATGGCAGCATTTGACCATTCTACATTTCAAGGTCATGCAAAAGAGTTGCAATGTAACTTTCTGATTTGCAATAGTTTTTGAACTTCCTCTCCAACATGAAGAAGGGAAGTCAAAGCAAACAGGAGAATAACAAGTCCCATCAGCCGTCTTCCATTTGCACTGGAAGCTCATCCTCACATGTACTAACCTCTCATTCATATATAACCACTTTAAACCCCTTTTACTGGTTCAACAGAACACAGGATTCTGTAAGGATGGCTGCCCTCTTTACTAAATTCAACCAATTCATCAATAACAATACATCTAGTTTTTTAATATGAAGGACCGGAAGCTATTCTAAGCCCCATTAATACCCTGAACAGTTGGGTTTTATGTAACTTAAGGGTGAAGAATTTCCAACGTACTAAGTGGAACCGGATGCAGGATCTCACAGGTTCAAATTCTCATAGAAAGGAGCCAAAAACTGTCTTTTGATTTGGTGGCCAGATAATTGATCCAGAATAAGAAAAACAACAAAAAGCATTAAGTCTTTGAAGCACAACAGCATAAAATCAGTTTGAACCAGACCAATTCCTATAACCACCAAACCAACTTGAGCAAAACATCATGAAAAGAATTTCACATAATAAGATGCATTACCAAGTTTATTTCACATAATATCAAAAGGCTTTACCAAATGCATCAATGAGAATTCTTTCCAAACCATTAACTTCTTATACCCATTGGCAGCCTTTTTGAATCTAAACCAGTACCAGAATCTAGAAAATCTAAACTATCAATCATCAATACCTTTTCAAGATACTGATACTTGTAATGTTTGACCATCCAAGTTAATAAAGGAAGGTCACTTGGTTTCTGCTTTTGCCAAGCATAGTTAAATTTAGCTAACCGCATGCAGTTACCATCTCAATCTCATACACTTCAACTTTCCTTCACAAACCTCCTACTGGATTCTACTCCTGTTTTCCATTTAAATTCTCTGACTAAAAATTACAAAATCCCATTTACATGAAGACAGGAGCTTATTTAATTTCAGTATGAAGCAAACAAGTGCTTCCATCTCATGCTATACTGTATCCTAAAAAGTCCTTATCCGAATGAGTGTTGCAATTTATGACCACCATGTTCTTTTGCAGTTTGATCCTCATTGGATGGCCTACACGTACTACTAAGTTAATATTCCTATCCAAATTAGTCAAGGAAGCAGAAGTTCATCAGAAACCCCATCTTAAAATTAGATATTTGAAACTTAAATCCAGGATATGTACCTTGATGGCCACCTTTTGGCCTTTCTTGGCATAATCAACAGGTTTATGGTTGTTTTCAATGGATGCAATTCGTCCAATGTCGATGAAATCCTTCTGAGGAATGCAAATTGGGGTTCCGACCTGCACTGGGAACTGACATCAGAAACCCTCAAAAAGAAAAGATATAAGCAAGCAAGATGTCAGAACACAGAAATATAAGATAATAATGCCATGTCAAGAAGCAATATGCTAACAAACGCTACAAGATAGCATGTCTCTTGCTGGGGTGAGCTGAAAATAGCAAAAGGATGAAAATAATAACAAAACCAAGCAATAAAAGCAGATAATTCAACCAGAATAGGAACAGATGGTGAAGTCAATGTCACATTTGAACTTAAAAGGATACAGACTCAATGGTTGAAAGTGGTGCAAAATCTGACTCTCAAGCAATATCCAAGATGAGAAAGTAACATAAATTGGCTTACAAAACTTTTTTAAGATTCATTGCAACAAGACAGGATCTTAATCATTTCCCAAAATTCAATATTTCTAATTTCTTCTCCCTAAAACCAGCACCACAAAAATGACAACTAGAGTAACAATAATAAATCAATCAACACGCAACTAATTTAAGCAAAACCTAACTAGATTGCAAAAATTAAAATTAACAAGAATAATCAACGAAGTGTCAACTGAAAATTTTCACATCTTTTTTATTTGGAATACCATGTACCACAACTAACCGTAGAAAATGACCTTAACAATCATAAAATTCGGACAATACCTTCACAACACCTTCGAGAACATCCACTCCCAATACAATGGGATCTTTCTTGTTGAAAACACAGTTTGGCATGATCTTGAGAACACAGGGGAATACTGCATCTTCAGCAGCTTCCTTCTTCTTCTCCTCCTTGAGGTTATCGATATAAGCCTTAAACTGATCAAATAAATGATAAATGATATCCGCACAGAATATCTTGACACCAAGCTCATCTGCAAGCTCTCGAGCCTCTGGAGTCACCCTAACATCAAAGGCCAAGATAGTGGCATACTCTTTCTTCTTCTCGAGCATCACGCTTGCCTTCATGACATCTTTCTTGTGCACAGGGCCAATGCCAATACCACTCACAGGTATATTGACTGCCGGAGTCTTCAAGAACTCCAGTAGTGCTTCTAATGAACCAAGGGTAGAGGCCTGTACATAAACTCCCTCACCACTTTTATCAATTCTGTTCATCACTGTCTTCATATCCTCCATGGCTGCTTCCTTGATATCTTCTAAATCATCATCAGGCCCAACAACATATAGCCCAGTGCCAGCAATAGCATGCTCAAGGCCCTGAAAAAGAACAGGCTAGAAACTAAAACAACCTCTCAATGGGAAAAATAAATATTATACAACAGGAAAGAGATCCATTATGGAAGAGAGCTAATTGCGATGGGTGAGCCAAGTGTTTGTGACACCAGGCCTAGTGCCATTTACCACAAAAAATTTGAACTTCTTCAAGACAAGCTCCTAGCATACCAATACTATTCACCAAGTAGCAGATGATTTTACCAAGTTGGCTCACAGCAGCCATGCCATCATTTCAAAATCTCAAAACTATAAAACCAGCATTGCGGAACTCCAACTAAAATTGATATATGTAGAATAATATGTATGGTGTTTACTGTAGTGCCAAATTTGTGAACATGTTGCATCTTAGAGACAAAATAGAGGCTAACATCTTACAGCAACAAATAAATCAAAAAATCACCTGTGCAGTGATCTTTATCCCCTGTGCAGCCTTGATTTCTTTATGATGCAAATAAGTTCCCTGAATCAGGCAATCACCAAATCATCAGTAGAAGAATTGAACTACACAAACATCAAAAACCTAATATGGGAGAAAATGCCCTCAGAAAGTAACTAGCTTTCCACCATACTATGCATGACAGAGAAGAACAAAGAAACATTAATTCCAAAGTGCCAAAGACAGCTACCGATTGTCATGCTCTAAAACCTAAAATGCTCATAAGGTTATGTGCTTATGTTGTACTGGTGCAACAGTACAAGTAAAGGCTAAACACACCTATCACATAAAGAAAAAGGTGAGTACACCATTTAAGTATAACTGGATCGAGGATTTGTTGCAGCTAAAGGATGATTGCAAAGCAGCACAGATTAAACATTTTAACCGACTAGCAGTTCCGAAAAAGTTGGTTCTTCTACTTTAAGCCATTGGTTTAAGGTTCCCTAGCAGATGACTAAAAGCATACTCAATCCTTCACTACTTTCACAAAACTAACTGTAGCTAATAAACACAAGCTGTAAAATGAACCATGGTTCCCATGTTCTGAGTGCATGAGAGAAGGCATTATTGCAGCAGCTTTTCTGCAACTACAGAACAGACAGTCCCTTGGAAAAGCAAAGACAAACATTTTGTCATTGAACAGATTGAACAATGTTATGTCTTTAGATGGCTAATCCCACAAGAATGTAGGAAAAATTCCTATAGCTTCTTACTTCTCCTCCTTCTCTTGCTTAATTGCATCAACCTCAACTGCTACTACACGCTGAATCCTGAGATTTTCAAAGCTAAAATTTATATACTATCTTCTAATTTTTAAAGATTCTTTCAGAAGGTTCTAAAATCAAATGATATCCATTATCACTTCCAGATGCTTCATCAACCATCACTTAATTCCATGAAACATGCATAACGATAAGTTAGCTGCCAAGTCCAATGCAAAAAGAGCATTCTTATATATCTGTAGCTACATATCCTTTTCCTCAAGCTCAAAAAGGAAACTAACAAATATCATTTTGTTAGAGCCATCACTAAATCCCCAGAAGGAAATTTCTTCTTCTTGGTCAAATATTCTTCTATACCAATACTACATGATTGAAAACCACATCATTTTTCAAGAAAATCCAAACAGAAAGATTAATAAGCATGGATATGAAGAAAGAAGACAAGACTGCAGAGCGAATTCTAACAGAAAATTCAAGCAATATGATAGATGTTGCCATGTAAATATTAAGGAAAAATTAAAAAAACCAAAAGAAAAACAAAAGTCCTGTTTAGTAACTCTTCACAGATAGTCAAACGTGATAACACATCCTATCTTCATCATTCACATGAAAAATATTCATTTGACGCAAGAAGAATTCCCAATCCTCAATAAGCTTAAAATAAATGACTTACTCCCTCTTGGGAACAAGAAAAACAGAGTCTGGATTCATATTAGCTACAAGAAGATTATGATAAATAAGCCCAGAATTACTTCTATGGGAACTCAATAGTTGAATCATTGAATTCAGGAACAGCCTCCAAAGGTACATATTCTGTGACACATAAGGAATACTAATAAATATCTGTAAGATCACTATTCATGTTCCAAAATATTTATTGTCCAGACAACAAGCATTCTACCAACTTCAGCACTTTTTCAGTTTTTGTTCACGCTTTTGCTCTGCCCATCTACAAAGTATGAACTTTTCCTAGGATAAATCCAACATATCTCCCAAAACACTTATTTGACTCATGTTATCAAGTCATCAGGTTCCAGAACAGCCTCCAAAGTTACATATTCTGTGACCCACACAGAATACTAGTAATATATTTGTATATTACTTTTCATGTTCCAAAACTTTTATGGTTCATACAACCACTGTAGGGCCTTTAGGTCTTCGGTTCAAGTTTTTGCTCTGGCAATCTGCAAACTATGAACTTTTCCTAGGACAAATTGACATATCTTCCAAACCCACACATTATCTTATATTATTCCAGGAACAAATGGTGAAATGCGCCAGAGTCCAAAAATGGAAAAAGATTCTCAAAAAAAAAGAGTTTTTTCTTTTTTACCTTCACTCGGAGTTCTTTCATTGGATGGGGCGTCAATAATGCTCGAATATTGGTCACGATAGGACCCTAAAAAAGACAAGAAGTGTAAGAGCATCACAATTATTTGAAATCCAAAAGTAGCAGTTACCAACTTAAAGATTACCTGCATGCCACAAACAACTATTTGATCTCCCTCATGGAGTACACCATTAACTAAGACCACATCAATTGTTGTCCCATGTCCTTCAACAACCTTAACCTCCAACACAGTACACTGCAAACATAAAAGTCGTAATTCAGTCAAAAGGCATATGCTGTTTACAAATCACATAAACCATATCCTTTTCTTGCATTGACCACCAACAATTAATTTTTATTTCACAAGATCAAAACCTTGAAAGTTTTTACACAGAGGATGTCCCTGAATACAGCAGGTGCACTATAGCAACCTTATGCAAGGATACTAAAGCAAGAAAATACTAAAGAATGGATACCTGCACTTCATCATGATAAGTTAGTTTCTCAACCATTGTCTTTTGAGCCCATTGTACAAGTAATAACAGCAAGTCTGGGATTCCTTCACCACTGTTACACCAATATAACCCAAATCATACTTAGAAACTGTACAAGAAATACACAAAAAAATTCATAAATTAACACAGCTGGAACACCAGAGCTGCAATATCAGCGATGAACAAACAAAACCTGATTGCACTAGTAGGCACAATGCTGAAAGTCTCCCCCATTTCTTTGTTCTTGTAGTACAATTCAGTGTTTATTCCTTGCTCCTTGAACTGGGTAATAACCTGTAATGGTGAAATAGAAATAATGAATTCTTTAAAGCAAGAAACTTTACATGTTGATGAGGAAATCAATATATTCTAAAACCTGATCGAGCCTCATGTTGAATTCAATTTGAACATCTTTTGACTGTTGCTTCATGGCCTTCGTGATAGGTGCATTTCGGCATGTTTTCCATCCATAGAGTCTGTCAACCTTATTCAGGGCAACAATAAATTCTGTGTCCCTCATCTTCAAAAGATTGAGTGATTCAATAGTTTGTGGCTCCAATCCATGCATAATATCCACAACCAAAATAGCAATATCACATAAACCTGAGCCTCGAGAACGCAAGTTGGTGAATGACTCATGTCCTGGAGTGTCAATTACCAATAAACCTGGGACATTCAGCTTTGCATCAGCTTTTAGTTCCTTGGTTCTCTCACGTATATTCCCTGCTGGGAAATATGTTGCACCAATTTGTTGAGTAATACCTCCAGCTTCACCTTCCTGAACGTTGGTACCCCGAATACAGTCAAGTAACTTAGTTTTGCCAGTATCAACATGGCCCATAATGCAGCAAATAGGTGAGCGGAGATTATTTTCACCCTGAGTTGAAGAAGCAACTGATCCTGCAGCGTTCTTTTTAATTGGAGCTTCTCGTTGTTTCTGTTTTTCAACAACTTCAACCTCAGAATTCACAGATTTTAATGGTGCAGTTGCAGGCTTTGATGCCAAAGGACGAGATGCTGCATCATTTGTAGCAGCCTTTGTGCTCTTTAACTCCTTTTTAACAACAGGCTCAGGCTCGGAATCAACCTCTTCATCAGCAAATGCACTTTTACCAGGCAGTTTAAGATCAGCATCATCCCAACTTTTGGCATCCCATTCTTCATCATCATCTTCTTCTTCTGCTTCTTCTTCCTCTTCTTCTTCTTCTTCAACCCCATTCTCCTCCACAACTTCAACTTCTTGGGGCTTCTCTACTTCCAAAACTTGCACTTCCTCAACTTTTTCTATTCCCACCAAGTCCACCTCAGGTCCAATTTCTGATTCTTTCATTTCTTGGCTTTCAGCAGCCTTTGTAACAGCTGCACCATTTGCTTGAGAAGCTGGCTTCGATTTTTTTGTCTGATACTTGGGCCGTTTCGTAGGCACTCCAACAGCATCCCCTGTCGGTAATGGCAAGCCCCCAGCATTAGCCAGTATCTGTTTCCTCATGGCCTCCAATCTACGAGCTTCTTCCTTCTGCTTACCAGTTAACAGCTTTCCTTCTTGCTTTTTCTTCAACAGTTTCTCTTTCTCCTTCTCCTTCTTCAAGCGTTTCTTTTCTTCTGCTAGCCTCTCAAGTTCTTCCTGCCTACGACGCTCCTCTTCTTCTTTTCTTAACTTCTCCTCTTCTTCCCTTTTTTTCTTTTCTTCAGCTTCTTTAAGTCTTGCAAGTCTCTCCTGCATCTCTCTCACATGCTTTGGAACTTTCTTCTCGGAGAGTTTACCCTTGGTCTCATTTTTACTTTCTTCTTGCTTGTCTTCTACCACAGGTGCAGATGCTGCAGCCACAGCTGCTTTTTTCTCTCTCTCCTTTTCTTTCTTCTTCTTCTTCTTCTTTGCTGCTGCAGTCTCCGCAGGTCCTCCCTCTTCAGCTTCCTTTTCACCTGCACCCGCATCAAAAAATATTCTTGAATATTTCAAATTAACACTGAGCTAAGCACACTCCACCTATGTATTTAATGCCATGGGACATAGAAATTAACCATTTCTAGGATTAAACTAATTAGTTCCTCAAAAAAAAATGATTGTTAAATTATTTAAGCACATTTTTTGTTTTCATACCTTCCAGTCAGTCCCTTCTCTCACTATTGGCTGTCGAACCTAGTTCTGACACATTTTCCCGACCAACAAGGACTCAAGGTGAATTCAAAATGCCTTGGCTTGGAAGATTTCACTTCCTCAAACTTCAACACCTTTGTCTCTCCCACACGATACACACAGTGCACATACAAATCTCACAAAGTTTACACCAGTGCTCTTCTTTTCACACCTACAACCTAGACCACCTCACCGCTAAGCACCATTAGCATTTTTAGCAAAACAAATCCATACAAACAGCAATCACCATCTTTTCAAGAAACAATTCTCAACTCTGACTTTGACACTCTATCCAGAAATAATAGAAGCAAGCAGTTACCACCAGAACCATCTTCTTTTAACTCTCCCCTTGCCCTCTAGCTCTGACACAATCATAAAGTGATCCAACTATGCACAGACATATGTAGAGCGCTAGCAAATACAGGTGGAATGCATGTATAACGTTTTGGATATCAAACCAACTCCAAACCAAATCAGGAAAAAAAATACAGGAAAAAAAGATGTTAAGCAATAAAATAAAGAAATAAACAAATCCATTTACCAACTTATTAGTTTAGTCCACTTCAGATACTCCAAATTATCCCTAATATGCTTAAACCCAAGATAGTTTGACTGCAGCCTAGACTCTCAAATATGTGCATTACCAATTGTCAATTTACCAGTATCTCTTTGCTATTAAAATTCTCAAGAAACAACAAAATATACTAGTATGAAGTGCTAAACAAGCCATGTAATCCTGCAATTTGACTGTTTGATCCTCAAGAATCTTAATCTACTAACAAACTATCCATCTCACATTCTTATGCTAATTTACTTTTCTGGTTGATCAATTAAACTTAAAAATCCCAGCTCACTTTACCTTTCACATAATATATCATGAAGATCATAATAAGAAAGATATATATCAATCCTTTAGCAATATGCAAATAGAATAAATGAGTGAATGAATTATCTTACTGCAAAAGATACTTCTCAAGTGAAGATCAGGAATTTAAAAAGCAAGAGCAATTTCTTTTCATAGGAAACAAAAAATGCAATGATATCAAAGGTGCAGTTTGCCGGAAAAAGCTGAAAATCGGACTAAATTTTGAATCAAAATTTTGTATCGTTGAAAACATGAGCGAAAACTAAAAGGGAACGCAGACTGGCTTAATAACAGCGACAAGTTCCAACTCAGTTTTTGACATATACATTTAGACATTTAAGGCTCAAAATTTCAGACTGGCTCAATGACTACAACAAGTTTCAACTCAATTTTCGACATATACATTTTAGACAAGGGAACGCAGACTGGCTCAATGACAGCAACAAGTTTCAACTCAATTTTTGACATGTACATTTTAGACATTTAAGGCTTAAAAGCCAGTATCTATATCAAACTGTAAGCATATATTTAACACCCATTGAGAATATTTAAAGTTTTCACGACCTCAAAAAAATTGTAGAGCTATTTAGATGAATCCTCTACAATGGCAGGTCCAAATTTAGTTCCAAACTATCAAAAAAAAAAAAAAAAGAATAAAAGTTTGTGATTAACAACATATGCCAAAGTTGAGATTATGTCAAGGGAACCATAAAATTAAAGAAACGTGCACAAAGATAACTAATTCGTCTATAATAAAGCTATTGAGACTGACACTCGCATGCAATCGATCAATTGTATGATTCTGGAGTTGAACATTCATTTCATATCACAAAATGAAAAGATCACGGTCTACAAATATACATTTCCTAGTTAGAATGCAAAGTGAAAAATGTGAAAGTTAGATAAGAGGAAAAGAAAGAGAAAACTATGGTGGCAAAATAAAAGTAATAAAATACCATAAAGTTTAATACTCTCTTTGTATCTAGCTTTATTTTAGTTGTCTTAAAATAATTAAATTACTCAGGAAGTTTATTCACACATCAGAAAACAACAAATACTATAGTATTTACAAGTACAATAATAAGATAACTGACCTGCACCATCTTCTGGCTCAAGCTGAGACTGAACTTTCTCCTCAGCAGCAGGCTCCAGAGGACCGGGTGTAGGAGTGGGAGATGGTTTTGATACAGGAGGAGCTCCTCCAAGTTCAGCAAGAATCTTGTCCAGATCCTCCTCTTCTTGAGCAGTTCTTCCACTCTTCTTCTTCTTCTTCTTATTTTTTGAAGTCTCTGAAGCATCTTCATCTATCTGCTTTGAACTAGTGCTCACACTAGGCTGGTCATCCCCAGCTACAACCGAGGACTCATCCTCAGCCCCTGCATCAAGTGCAGTAGATGCACCACTACCTTTCTTTTTAGATGACTTCTTCTTACCAGAGAACATGACTGATGTGTCTAATTCATCTAAAGTACTGGTACCATCTCCTGCTGCTCCCCCTCCCGACTTGGACATAGATACTACTTCATTGGTCTCTTCATCAAGAAGTGCAGCATCAAATGAATTAGCACTGCTTTTTTTCGAAGATTTGGAAGACTTTTTTTTCTTTCCTGTAAAGGTGATAGAACCAATATCCTCATCCTCCTCTTTACTCTCTTCTTTATTTTCCTCATCCTCAATCCCATTAAAACTAGATGTTGAAAACAAATTACCACCTCCCTTCTTACCTGATTTCGATGGCTTCTTCTTCCCAGAGAACTCAATCAACGGCTCCCCATTATCAGACTGTTGCCCCGGAGCTAAATCATCAACACCTCCATCATCCTCATCACCAATTGCACCAAAAGACGATCTCGTAAATGTGTCATTGCCACCCTTCTTACCAGATTTTGCTGCCTTTTTCTTCCCAGAAAACGCAATCACTGTCTCATCATCCTTATCAGACAGCTCTCCAGAAACTGAATCTCCAGCGGCTGTCATCCTCAGCTGCAATGGTATCAAATGCTGCAGCACTAAACGCTTTTGCCACCACCCTTTTTTTGACTTTGTTGGCTTCTTACCAGTGCAAAGCCACATTCTCCCATCATCCTCACTACCACTCTCACCTTCTCTGCTTTGGGTTAATTCCAAAACCTCACTTTCACCGTCTTCATCCCCTAACGGTCCAAAGTTCCCCGGCTAGGGACACTGTTGCTCTTGTTGTTCCCCACCCTTCTTTTGCCTTCCCTTTCTTTTGCCTGTGAACTGTATATCCGGTTGCCTCATCATCCTCTTTGTCATCAATTCTGTCCTCCAGCGGGTCATCATCATCATCTTCTTCTTTTAATCCTCCTTTCTTTTGCATTCCCCTTCTTACCCTTCTTCTTACCACCACCAACCATTCCCGTCTTCTCCTCCTGGACATTACTCACATTACTCTCCTCAGACAACTCTGTCCCAACTGAATATTCATCGTCATCGATCACTAAATTCTTCTTCTTAGACTTGCCCCCCACCAGCAGTACCCTGGGCCACACACCACCTCATCATCACGAGCACTAGGCTTCTTCCCTACCCATCAGAGATATCGACGAATACAAACTCTCTACAATATTCTTAATTCTAATCTAAACAACTAGCTTTGGCTTCAAAAGCCAGAATCAGAAACCTAAATGGTACAAAATTTAATCAAATTAGATCCATATTTACGATATTCAACATAGATACACAAATTTAACTGATAAATGATTAATCTTCTACAATAAATTCTATCCCATAACCAATGATAGATTATCATCCACGATTTTCTGGCAGAATCATATCAAAATTAACCTAAGAAAAGCACCTGAACAACCTAAAACTTATTCATATCAATCAAGCAATATTCAGATTGAGAATTACCTGGAAATGTTGGCTCCGATCAGAATATTAGCCAAAGTAAATAAACGGGCTGACAAAGTTAACGGAGGTTCTGTCTCTATTATAATGAAGGGCAAAATATGGGAAGAATTTTTTGGTTGGGAGATTTTTGGGTTAAAGACTGGATTGCTGCTGGAGAAAGTAGAAAATATTTATATAGACTGCCGGGGAGAGTAAAGAAAGAAAGGAGAAAGGCAAAATGAAGTTGTATAGGCTGATTTTGGGCCGTGACAGATGGGTCCATTGGCGGATTGATGAGAGTCTGCGTTGCTCTAGGGTCGGCGCTGGTGGAACCCAATTGAGGATTTCTCTGCTCTCTCTTTTTTTTTTTTTTCCTTCCATTTTTTCCTTTTGTTTTTGGTACAAAACTATATCAAAGTGAAAATTGCTTTTCCATTTTCGTTTTGTGGGGATATGGTTCTTTTAATCATTCTCACTATAATTTTTTTTCTATCCATGACAGTGCATACTGTCACATTTATGTGCATGATAACTAATTAAAATTTAAATTTAAAATCCAAATTTAACATATATAACATGTACCCAACTATAATAGTACATATACTGTCAAGTGTATATAAGATTAATTTTAAATCAAGGTTCAAATGACCTAATTGATGCTTGTAACTCAATTCGAGGATAACCTTGTATCAATGTACGGAGTAATAGATAATTGAAGGAACATGAGCGTGCGATCACAAATGTTGTTTTTCCAAGCCCGATCGTGCAAATAATTGATACACTATCTAGCTGCAATGATTCCCTGGCAATTCGAGTTGTTCATTGAGCCTCATAACAACATCATTAATAATATATTTGAGTCTGATTTAATATGCTTCAAGAACACCTAAATTTGGCATTTGATATGAGCAATTAGATCAGCCCCTATAGAAATCAGTATAGCCAAGTCCTTCATTCTTGAAGTAATTAGACACTAAAGAACATTGCAACAAGGAGATGCCTTGCTCTAGCCTCCCTCTGCCTTTACATCCTTAAGTTTTCAATTAGAAATAGAAAGAAATCCATTCATCTTTTTTGACAACGCAATTTGCAGTCCCTCATGAAGACCTAAATTTTGTCCTTTATAGAAACCATCAAATCGGCCTTATACTTCAATTGCTTCATCAAGAATACAGCTATTTTATCAAGTTTAATTATATCAAGTAATTTAGAAGAGCAAAGCATTTGTATAATTACTGGACTTTTCATCAATTATCAGATGAAAATGAACCAAAATCCAGAGCCCACCAGGCCACTTCATTGATGACGGAGAGAGATCAATTCCATCTTAGTAGGATTATATTCAGAAAGGACAACCCTAGATTAAAGATCTCAACTTGACTCTCTAAAGAGGGAGAAAATCAAGAAATAGATTAATCTCATTTTACCAATCATGAAATCAGTAACCATATCTTCATTTCCAGATATTCTTTGATATGGCCAATAAGAAGATGAGGCCGTATTGAGGATTTTGACAATCTCTCATAAGCAGCCATAGCTTTTGGCTCAAAAAGATCAAGCTTGATTGGGACGTGATCCATGATAAAGTAAAAACTGGTCTAATGAAACATGTTTGCATTTTCATGAGTATCACTGTATCAGCAAGTTCAGCTTATACTTCTATTAAAATCACAATTTCAAGATTCATCAACAAATGTCTGACAAATATAACACTGAGTTCAAAGGTAAGGATTTGATTACACAGAGCTAAATCTAACATAAACCCTCTAGATTCAAGGAAATTGAACCAAATTTGAAAATTTCTTAATCAAAGCATGAAAAATTTCTCATTACCCATAATAATTTAATAAGATTGTAAAAATAATAATAATATCAAAAATAGATACTCTCTAGAACAAGAGAAATATATAAGAAGAAATAAACTATTCATTTGTATATATATGGTACAAACATTTTGCGGGTCAGGGAGGCAGAAAGAGATAGAACCAAAATCTGCATGGTTGTAAATTCATGGTACAAATATAGTGTCGTTAATCATTCTTATCACATTATTATAATTATCGTTGTCGTCGATAAGCTATCATTTGTTCATCATTTATTATCAATTTTATTCAACACGAAAATTTGCACAATCCAGTCTACTTAACTAAGATAACTGAATTTTTGCATTCTCAAAAAGAAATACAGCTTCTTCAATCAATCCTTTTCATATTTTCATCTTTAGATCAAGTCTTTTGTCTTCTGAAACTTTTCAATAATGATCGAAACCAGTATAAGTGAAAGACTCGTATTGGTTCTCAACCACATATCTTCATTCATCAGTGATCTCCTGTATAGTTTAGATGAAATGGAAGTAAAAACCACTAGACGATGATGTTGCTTGACATGTCATTGACTATGGGCTAGTCTTGACCACCTTTGGGCATTCGAATTTCATTTTACTCAGTGGGTACTATAGCAGTTCACGATGCATTAGCATAATTCTATTGACGGGGATATGGGAATTGCATTCCGTTGGATGAGCGAATACTGTTGGGATTGGGCCCCAATACCATTTTCGTTGGGTTCCAATATTCGATGCATCAGGCTAGAGCCGTCACGCCAGCCTCTCGATTCACACAAGCCTCTAGATGAATGCATGATATGGTTAGAGTTGCAAATGAAGAGTCGAGTTGAGTTTGAGTTTATCGATCATGCTTTCGACTTGTTTATCGTTAGAGCGAGTTGACTCAATTTCGAGTCAATTTCGAGCTTGATTCGATAAAGAAAAGAGTAGGCTCGAGCTCGACAAGGCTACATGGCGACTTCGACTCTTTTAGCTTGTAACTTGATTCCTTGGCTGCATTTCGATTATCTTTGGCTTGTGACCAACTCGATTTTTTGGAAATTTAGGCTACTAAATAACAATTTGTCCACCTGTTCCTAGTTAAATATGAGCATAATACCAACCTACAATTCAAACTGCAATTGATTGTGGTTTTTCCCTTGTTCCTGATTAAAATAGGCCTACAAATTGTCCATTAATACAAAATAGAAATAAATGACCACATAAAGTCCAAATGTCTAACTTTAACACTTCAAATGTTGAATCATTCATACAATCAATCAAGTACACAAAGTTCAAATGGAGATATTGTCACTTTTGGCTACACTACACATGGCCTCTTCAGCGTGCTCTTGATCCGGATGCTATGGACCTATGAACAAGTCATAGGGAAATCTCAGTTAAGAAAAATGACAAAAGTAGCATTAAATAGCCTAAAAGCGTAAATAGTGAGAAAAAAATCTCAAAGCATTAAACAGCCTAAAAAGCCAAAAAAATGGTAAAAAATGAGCATTAAATAGCCTAAAAGGCTAAAACCGGTCAAGAAAAATGATAAGAATTAAGCGATTAAACAGAAAACCAATAGCGGTCAGGAAAAAAAGTTATAATAGACATTAAAGAGCCAATAAAATTCAATAATCAACCAAGAAAAAATACAAAAAACTAGCATTAACTAGCAAAAAAAGACAAAAGACAAAAAATCTAGCCAAGAAAAAAGGAAAAAAAAATCAATAGGGACCAAGTTGAACATGCTCCCTAAATTTAGCATGAACATTTTAGATTACAATAAAACAAGTCCATAAAATCAACAAACACATATGCATAAAATCAGTCAACCAACACAAAAACAAAGCATGCCTATGTCATCCCAAGTCCCAAACTAGTAATGGATGTGATTATTACTTCTATTATAAAACTTATAAAAATTTACAATATAATATATAGATTACCTCAAAGAGATGGGTAATAAAATCTCTTGTGTTGACTTCACTTTCAAAATAAAATAATAATATTAAAGAAATGATTAAATTGAATTATAATATACATTTCAAATAGATGATATGGTATGTTGCTACATATTTATGCTTTTTTCTTAATCCCATGTAACCGATCACGGTGCATATTAGCATTTCCACTGGGTTTTGGAGCCAAAAGAGCTTCGATATGAATCAAGCACTCTAGTTCTAGCACTAAATGTAGCTTCGAGCCTACAGTATTGATAGGAATGGCTAAAATATCGGTAACCATTTTAGGCAAAATTTGTACTTTAGTGCCGTTCCACCACTTCGGTTCATCTAAATTGACAATATCAAACTTGAATCTTACGTGGCGGGTGAAGACCATCTTCAAGTAGATATCCAGTTCATTCTTACATGTGGTGAACACTTTCTATAGTAGCAATATGAAAAGAAACTTCACTCATTACACTATAACATGTGTTCTTGTAGAAAGATGAACTCTACTTGCTCTTATTGATTGGCTCATTTGTAACCACAGGAGTTTGGTCGGATCCTTTCAAACTTCGAAACATGCATCTCCACATACTGGCATATAGATCATAAAATGTTTATACGAACCTTATCTATATTCACTTGCACTTCATACAGGGATATATCAATGGAAAGCAATAGTTGATTACTCTCATTTTGAGTCTGGGATCGGGATAGCGCTATAGACATCAATAGATTACATTCACCCTTGATTACTTATCAAATTTCATCTTCATCCTACGAACCATTGACGAACAAGTAATCTTTATCATCTACTCTTGCTATCTAGCGGTACTTTTATCGACAAACTTCATTTAGATACAAATTAGTTATCGGATAATCACTTCAGAATATTATATGAGTTCTGTCGAGAAAACTTGTAAAATCGCATACTTTTCCACTTTTCCCAATCTTACGTGGATGGACACAAATCAGAGTGCATTCTCCGTCTTCTTATCTTGGGAATACCTCTTGGCACTTGAGAGCACAAGCTAAGCGTCTCATAGGTGGAATTCCACACTTGTTTTCAGTCATCATCAAGTACTTTTCAAACAATTGCGGTTGTTGTACAATTTCAGCAAGATCAACACCTCCCGAATTTTTGTTCACAAATTCCCACCTACCCATATGTTCCGGACTATTTCTTGGATCTCACTTAGGCGTCTTGAACCATTAGATTGAGTATATGAGGGCACCTCCACATTAAATGAAAGCTTTCCTTTGGTTAATAGATACACATTTACGGAGAGGTGTCCTTCAAATATCGCAATGCAATGTCATTTTGATGCATTATCGACCTTGACAATGTATAAATTTTTACCTTTCAATACCTAATCCATTAAGCATTTATAAATAGTATCTGCAATGGCAATGCCTGGACATAGAGGGGGGAATGTATTGCACAAAGTTGAGAACCGTTTACGTAGTCTCGATTGGTATCAATCTAATGCCAGTTATAACCATGTACTCAATCTTTTGATTTTTTTGACTTCAAAGATCGTGGTCAAACTGATTTTCTTCACTTTATTTAATAGGGGAATTATTCAGCTTAGCCTTTTCTCTTTCATATATAGAAAAGTAATCATTCTTGTTGGTAGTGCGAGGTAATTTTTTACCACTTTCGGGAATCCAGCTTTTCATCATCAAGTTGAAGCCATCTTCTCCACAATTGCAAATGGATGCTCGCATAAGCATACTCTGCTACTTTCTCTCTGCAGCCATGTCAAACTTACTAGTATGCATGTAAGAATGAACAATTGAGCTAGAATCCGTGACTGGAAAATTAATCTTCTTCTAGGTGTGCCTCTGTTTTTTTAAACTTTTGTAGTCGTTTGGGACAACTCTTCATGTGCCTTAACAAACTTGAGAGTTGAACGGTTTTGGTCTTCTTGAGTTTAGCCTTACAATGTATACACTCGAATAAATTGTTTTTTGGTCCCAACTTCCACATCTTTAAAATCATCCCATGCTTTAGATTTTTTGGGTCTCTTTTTCTTTCTAAAGCATCTAGACCATCACCAGTGACCTCTTGGGTGAAATTTGAGCAGGATACTTGTGTATTACCTTCCTAGCAGCTCCTCTTCACTTCCTAATTCTTAGGTCTCAATAGAGTATTCCAACTCTTCTTGATTGTCAATCTGCCTCTCTATCATTGATATTAATGGGACTAGCGAGAATATACAGGATCTAATAAGTTGTGAAAACATCTCTTGAGGAGACACATCCATATTATGTTTCAACTATAAACAAAGGAAAATAGTAAAACATGAGCAAACAGAAAATATGTCAAAAAATTAGTTCAAACACTCAAAAAACCAGTAAAAATAGCTCAAACACTTATCAAAAATAGCCTAAAACCAGCAACAAACAGCCAAAATCAGCAAAACACAACTTTAAAATAGCTCCAAAACAAGAGGAAGGGACCAAATACTAGCCAAATAACTTCCCTATTGGTTGCAATAATAAAGTATATTGGAACTAGTTTCAAGGGTTTATCAGATCTAATAACTCTGCAAGAGTGCAAGCAAACTTAGGCATCAAAATCTAACCAATCCAACAAGCAAAAAAACATCCTACAAAATCAGCAACAAATAGCCAGCAAAACTAGCAAAACATGGTTTCAAAATAGCTACAAAACAACCAGAGGGACCAAATATCAAATAACTTCCCAATGGTGGTGCACGGTAACAAAAACACATGGAACTAGTCCGGGTTCCAACATCAGGAGTCTATAAACTACTGCAATCAATCTTTGAAACATCAAAATTTAACCAATAAACCAACAAAATAGCCATGAGAATCAACAAATAGCCCAAAAGCCCCAGCAAAACACGACTTTAAAATAGCTACAAAACCAGAGAAAGGAGACCAAATATCAATCAATAACTTCCCTATTGCGGCGGTATTGAAAGTATATTGGAACTAGTTCAAGGTTTGGCAATGATGTAAAAATGGTTTATTAGCTAATTAACTTAAAACACATAAGAGAAAAATAAACCAAGAAATCATTACCTCGATTAAAACTTACTTATTGGGATTTATCTATCAGAGTATAATGGTACTCTTCAAGTGAGGACATTGTGAGATGAAAATCAATAATTAACAAGTGTGAGTGACTTTACTCTGAAGTTGACAAGGTAATTAACTATAAAGTTAAAGGAAGCTACTTGAGGGTAGCTCACCACTCAGTCATTAGAGCTAAATGCAGCAGTGACAAGCTATGAAAAGAAACATCGGGAACACCAAAATCCTGAGAATTTTCCCGTTATATTTTTACACTATTTAATTCACGGGAGATTCTACAATCTTGGAAGCTTAATAGAAGAAAAGGTTCTTACATGTCAATCAGGTCTCATCTGACAAGTCATTATAAAAAAAAATGAAAGCAGAAAGCAAACTGGTTGTGGCTTAGAATTGAAGTAAAGCTGATTCACTTGCCATTTCAAAAAGTCATGGTGCATAAAATTAAGTACCCGGAGTTTCTTACACTACTAGCAGGGACTTGCTATGGGTACATTAGCAGTGAGAATTCCTTGGCTAAACTTCAGGTTAAGTCTCACTTATAGCCACATATTTCATCTTATTAAGAATTGAGCTATGGATAGTGAGAAAGGAATGCCGTTGTATGTTGGGACCTATATATATGTATTTCATGTTCTCATGTCAGAATATTAGTCCGTGTGAGATGCTTCTAAACAATCTCTTCCACGAAATCCTGTAATTAGAAACAGATTAATTTCTTTGAAATATTTCATTTAGGGATGGACTTGTTTTTCCAATTTGATTAATTTTAGGCAAAACATGTCAGGATCTAGATATAATTCCACAATTACATGGCCATTCATTAAAAATAACAAACATGGGATCTAGAAACAATTACACATTATAGTGGGGCTTGCAGAGTTAGTGCAACTCAAGGAGGATAGCCGCGATAGGCGCTATGAAACTCTTGAACAAAAGTCCTAAGGCGCACTTACAGCAGGAAGTAAATTGGTTTAGATTTTTCTCAATCAAAAGCGGTTACGACCATGTGGTGTCCAGCTGTGATAGAATACTTTTCAACTCAAAGTCAGCTAACTAGTAGATCAGGGTTTTGGAAACCCACTTACGTTGGGCTTTGAAGCTAACTAGACAAGCGGGCAATCTCAGCAGATTCAACAAAGCCAAGCAACCATCTTCTCTATTCGTTACATTGGGGAGATTTGAGCCAATGCTGTCTCTTTTTGGAAGCTTACGCCGCGTATACTTGGTGAATGTTCGATTCAAAGTAGTTACGTCGAGGAAGCTCACTGGCTGAACAAAAAAAAAGAATGGAGGCTTCTTGGTTTTGCTAATCGATAGAAGGTTAGAGATTGGTGATTGATAGAGAAAGCGAGTGGTGGTGGATTGGTGATAAGAACCATGGATATGGTGGTAGAAATTTAAGGCTGAAACTATCGGAAGTAGAGGCTGAATGGAGGTTGATTGGGATTACCGTGTGGAAATCTGAGATTTTTGAGAAAGCAATGTACATTGTATATGTTTTTTTAAACTTGAGAGGGTATAAAAGTAATTTCATTATTCGGCTGAGACTGGCAAGCTGACGACGAACTATTAAGCGAGAAATAAGTGTTCGAATTCGACTAGGTTCAATAAATAATTACTGGGCGACCGCTCGGTTTGACCGAACTAGAATTCGAGGGAGGCTTTCGAGCTCTTTCATGGCGACGGTATTTCGAATGGTTTGCAACCCTAGATATGATATATAATAGCAAGATTAGCATGCCTACATTATAACTCACAGCCATTAGCAGGCTATGTGATCACCAGGAGAATCGGGATAGTTCGACTACTTAGTAAATTATTCAATTCTTCTTTCATTTTAATTACAATAATTGTTTTTTATATTGGAAAAAAATACAAACTAATTTAAGAACTTTTATAAAATCTTTTAAGCACCTGGGATGATACTATGTTACGAATGGGATGGATGTGTAACATATACCTTGCTCAAATGATCCTTCATGTTTTTTATGCATCCGAGCTAATGTCAATATAAAAGGCTAGTGAAACATTGTGGTTGAATGGGGGATCTTGAGAACAGCACTTGTATCTTACCGCAAAACTAAAACTTTAAGCCATTCCTATTTTTTAAATATGTGAATGAATCTAAACTTATAAAAATAGCAAAGACAAAGTAATGCATAAATTCACTTCAGAACACAAAAAATTTTAAAAATTCAGATTTTTATGAATATGTGGATATCAAAAAGTAAATGTGGAAGCAATAATATGTTATTGATTAATTTGGACTGTACTAATTGATTAAATTGTTTGGTTTAATTTCTCAATTTCAATACGACAATGCAGCGAAGTACCTTAAGTATATTTCTTATTTTATTTATTGAAGTTATTTGAGTTAAGTGACTGGTTTGAAATAAAAATTGATAAGTGTTTATTTTGTATGTTTGAAATATGTTTTCTTTTAGTTTTGTGTGTTTTTTTTGATTTTGTAACTAATTAACTACAGGGTTTCTAGATGAAATTTTGCATTTTATGGTTTTAAATAGAAAAAATGCATTTCTATGGATTAATGTAGTGAAAACTTCATGTTTTGTGGGATTAACGGCTAAATCATCAAATGAGATGAAAATGAGAAGATAATTGCAAAGAAGTTTGGGCCGGAAAGTTGGAAAATTCAAAATATCAAAGTTGATAAGTTCCAATTTGAGAAGCAAAATGCAATTCAAATATCGAAGAATCAAAGGATCAAAAGTCCGGAGGATTTAACAACTTTCAATTTCCGCGACGAAAATTCAGATTTTGCAATTTTAAGAAGATCTCACGACCAGAAGCGATGTGCCTGTTGGAAAATTCAAATAGCATGATCCCTCTCGAGAGAAGAGCGGGGGACCGGATCCATGAGCCTACGCCTCATGGGATCTGACAAGACATGAACAAGTTGGTGGAATTCTTGAGAATTTTCAGAATTTCATCAATTTTGGGATGAATTTCAGCTACGCAAATTGAGTGAAAATTTTGGAAAGTTGAAGAAAGAACTCGACAACTCATCCAAAACACAATTTGCAACAGCCCCACAACAAGCTCATTTGATACTTGATTAAGATTGAATTCAATGCATGAAGACATGTTTGAAGGCAATTCAAGAATGAGAGATTCATGAAGCCATTTTTGACTTTTTGAAGCTCAAAACTTTTCTTGTGTTCACACATGGGAAATTTTGAATGCTTATGGATGACATCCCTCTATAAATAGGGCCTTTGGTAGACATTTTGGAGATAACTTTAGAAGGCTAGAATCACTACAAAAAATCTTCACCTAGTTTTCTTAGTTCATTAGTATAGTTAGTAGTGTATGTTATGATATTTTCTTTCTATATCATGTTTAGTTAAAGTTTATGCCTTGAGTTATGGATGAACTTCTATATCTTGTTTGTGATGTTTACTTAGTTAGTTGATGCTATTATTTGAGCAAGTATTTAGTACTTTGGCTTTTTATAATCATGATTAACGGCCATTAATTGATCATCTTAAGGTGTTAAGTTTAAATGAAAATGAGAATTTGACATTAGTTTATGAAGTGCTAAACCTAGGAAGTCACTCACTTATGTAGGGAAGGCACCTTTGTGGCTTTAGTGATTTATTTCATGTAACTTCATGGAGCAAATGAGCTTGTAGTTAATTCCATAACCACAGGTGTAGGTCTGGTTTAGCTATAAGTATAGTTGATTCACTGAAGTATGTTTTACATACATTGGAAATTACCATGCTTAGCAAAGTAATATCATTAATGCAACCGGTGGCTTCATTTGCAAAAAGTAGTAAGAATTTCATAACAGGAGCTTTTTAATTGTTATTTTACTTATTTTTTTTTATGTTTGTTGTTAGATTAATTTACTTGCTTGTGATAGTCTAAATAATAGAGGAGTTCGAAAATCACCGGTACTTGACATTCTTCCCTATGGGATCGACACCTATACTACTCTATGCTCGATAAACGATCTGTATACTTGCAGAAAACGGGGTGTTTAGGTTTTAATTAAAATTTGGTGTATGGGAAAAGCTCGTCAAAAATAAATCAATAATCAAAGGTGTGAGGGCCTCAAAATTTATTTCTAATATTGTTAATATTTATTATTTTAAATATTGTTAATATTATTATTTATTTGTTTGGTTATTATAATGTCGTTCTCAAACATATTTTTCAGAAAATTTAAATGAAAATTTATTTTAATTTGGAAAAAAAACCCTAATTTAATTTTACACTTACTTTTCTTGTAGATTTTCAATATTTACGTTCAATTTATTTTTAAATTTGCCCTTTTGCATTAATTAGGCAGAAAATGAGAAAAACACGTTTTGAAAAAAAAATTGGCAGTAAATGGTGATGTAGCGATGGGTGTAGGGATGATCACTGCGTGGGTTAAGAATGTAATCAGTGACTAGAAGTGAATTAAAAGAGTGATTGTAATGGGGGTTTGAAACCTTAGTTTAAGTTGGATTAATTTCCTTGAAATTAGTTTTAATTAGCCATTGTTTCTTTCACTTAACTCACCCCAATTCACTTCAATTTTATTCCTTTTCCTCTCCCTCTAACCGAGATTAACCCTTTAATCTTGAACTAAGTGAGATAATTATTTTCCTCCAAAGGTACTAGCAAAGATTACTATTCTTTAGTTGGCTTTTGTGCCATAAGACAAGCTTTATGTCTTGTCTTTCTTTCCTCAATTAATTCATTCAAAATTAGCACAAAACACCTCTCTCTTTCTTCCTACCTCTCTTGGCTGAACCACCCTCTCTCCTTTGAGAATTTCATCAAGTTCTTCTTCCATTTCCTCTCTAAAATCACCCACAAACTTCCATTAATCTTGGCTAAGCTTGGAGGTGGGTGAGGGAGCATTCAAGGAGGAGCTCTTGGGAGGTTGAGGCTAGCATTCTTGGGTGTATTTGCTAACTCCTTAGAAGAGGTAAGATCCTAAAGCTTCCATCTTTGTCTAGTGATTACATTTCCAAGTATGATATTAGGATTGGGGAGTTGAGGTTACTAGAACCTTGATGATTGTTGATGAATAGGAGTTTTGTGTTGGTTTGCATTTGTAGGGGCAAGGTGCTAAGTTCCTTTAGCTTGTAATTCTTGATAATGGTTGTTTGAGTGGGTTCTTGGACTCTCACAAGTATGAGAATTTGATTTCTAGCATGATTAGCCAATGATATAATGTATGCCTTGTATAAGTTGGAATTTGTGGTTGCAAATTTGAGGAAAACTTCAAGGAAAGAGCAAGAAGAGAGGAAAAGATGAGGGAAAATTGCTGTTTTCTTTTAATCTTGTGGCTGCATTTTTGGCAAGAACGGGGGGGCTAAATGTGAGGCTTAAATGTTGATGGTTAGGTTGTTAATTTGTCCCATACAAATCTCTTCAAAAGCTATGTAAAATTGGTGGCTAGGTTGAACTCAAAATATGGAGATAGAGGGCATGCTGCTTACGAATTTTTTGGATTATTGATTTAATGCTAGGTTTGATCTAACCTTGCTCAATTTTGACCATTATTAGGTTTAAGAAGGTTGTTTAAACTATCTTGGTTTCAAAGAAAATAGGGGTCATTTGGTGGTGGTTTAGATGTGTTAGCAAAAGCAATGAGAAGAAAGAGGGGCTTGAAACTTTGAGGATTAGGAAGAACCAATGTTGTCAAGTCCACTTTGGGCATTCAACACTAATGACTTCCTGTGTTAGATTTTTCGGTTGGATTTTTGAGTGCTTGAACCAGGCTATGGTGGGGTGGGTGTACTTAATTTGATAATTTTTTGGGTAAAGTGACCTCAAATGGGCCTTGAATCATACCCTGTAAAATCTGGAAAGTCGAGCTCAGATTTCAGGTAGCCTTGTTTGAACTGCTATAATTTTCTTGCTGAGTGTTGGATTTGGTGGCGTTTGGAAACTTCATGTATAGGTAATTAAACTGTATAAATTTTAGAGATATTCATTTCCTAAAATATTTTGGTGAATTTTCCAAGTTCAGTGGAAAACCAACCTGTTAATATTCTGTTTTTTGTCTTTAGTAGCTGTTTCTTAGCTCCGAAATTTCTGGGCAGTTTTTGTCCAGGGAATTTTATATATGCCTTCTACAAAGTTGCTGGAACATTAAATAAGGGTTTCCAATGGGTACCAAGCTTGTGAAATTTGGACTTATACAACTCAAGTTACGATTTTCAAGATTTCTGCTCAAGTAGGAAGTTATTGAACTTGATTTTCTTGAGCAGATTTGATTGATAAACTTGAAACTTATTTCGGTCACTTCTTAAATATTTTAGGAGGTGGTGTTGAATTGCTAAGTGATCAAACTTGAACTCGAGACCCACTTTCCATGGTGAGTTTCCAATACGGCATGTTACTGTTTTAATTGAATGCCCCACTTACGTGATTGTGTGAAATTTGAAAGTGTTGTACCACTGAGCACTTGGGAGGGTATTTATTGCATGCTTCTTTTAAGTAGAGTGCGTGATTTAGTTATTTTGCTGATATATACACTAGTGGGGAGGAAAGTGTGTATAAAAGTGTTTATAAACTACTCTTGGCAGCGTCTCTGGAGTAGTAAGTGTTTAGAAGATGTTTGGATTGCGGGCTTGGTAATTTGTTAGGTCTGGAAGGATTTGGTTGTAAAGAGTCTACATACATGGTGGAAAGTCGACGGGTGAGGTCTATGGAACTCATTGATTTGAATGTCTTGAAGTGGACTTGAGCTCTAAGAGTTCCGATATCCTACTTGTGTGTTTACGTGTTTCATTTGATTGTTTTAAATATGTTATTTATCCCGCTTTATGACCTGTAATTCCTTGCATGACCTTTGGAAATTCAGATTTTAACTCACCTGTTCCCATTTGTTTTTCCTTAGCAGTGTGAGAATCAAAAGACCGGAGTTAGGTCTAGCACTATATTTTGGTCTTTTGTCCGAGTATGGAGGAAGCGAATTAATATATTTTTGGTTTTGAATATTTGAACTCATGGGAATGTATTAATCTATGACTTGAGATTTTAAGTGTTTTTGAGTTGATAATTGTACTTTAAGATTTGATATTTTTATCGGTTTCCATTCTCACTCTTGATGTGAATTTTGGTTTTATTCTTTAGAGTTAGTTTATTTGAATGCTTGAGTCCTGGCAAGAGTTAGGCAGGCAGCCCGCCAACCCTTTGGTTAGTCTTAGGGGGAAGTGGGGCTGTCACAAAAGGTGTACGCTTTGTATACTTAATGGTTGTTTAAAATTTTTGCCTCCTTTGGTTGGTTTATATTATCCATGAGTTTTTGAATGTACAATAAATGTGCACTGTATGTGCAACTTATCTTGTAGGATTAACAATTATTGGATGGAGTGGCCATTAGGATATTAATTTTTTGATTTAATAGTTATTTTGAGAGAAATATGTGTCATCCCAAGATGACAGAAACTATAAAGAGCAAAATTATTGGGATCAATTGCTTTATCAATGTATAGAAGTTTAATGAATCTAGTATTCTAGGTACAACACTAAACAAATTGATCATGATAGGGAGCAATAACTTAACTTTTATCAGGATGAAAAGGGACAATGGACAAGATTGATTGCTTAGTCTACTGTACTTAATGAGTTAATCTAGTTAGATTGGATATTTAATAAAAAAAATTAACTAAAGAAGCGTCTAATCAACACCTCTACCAACTGAAAAGAAAAAAGAGGGACCTCTACTAACTACTAATAACATCGGCTCCATTTGGATTAGTTATTTTTTAGGTTGTTTTTCAAAAATACTACTATAGCATTTGAGATATAAAAAACAATTACTGTAGCTATTTTTGAGGTGTTTTTGAGAGTATTTTTGGAAAATTTTTGGGGCTATTTTTAAAATTAAAAATTTATTTGGGATAATTTTGGGGTATTTTTAAAATTAAAAATTTATTTGGGGTAATTTTTTTAGGTATTTTTAAAATTAAAATTTATTTGGTGGGTGGTGGGAGGGTGGGTTAATTTAAAAAAATACCCCAAATAAATTATTTCAAAAATACCCCAAATAAATTTTTAATTTTAAACATGCCCAAAAAATTACCCCACATAAATTTTTAATTTTAAAAATGCCCAAAAAATTACTGCAAATAAATTTTTAATTTTAAAATGCCCAGAAAGACCCAAATAAATTTTTTGATGAGCCAATTATGCATTTAATTTGTTGGTATTTAATCATAATTTTGGCCACTTATTGTGCAAAGAATTGGGTTTCCGGTCATATTTGGTTTCTGTGTCCATTGCGGGCACTTGGTGCTTAAAGTGATATATTTAAGGGTGAATTTCCAAATATCTTCAAAGAATGATTTGGCAACAAATTAGGAGATAAAAAAGGGAAGATATCCCTTATATCGGAAACACGTGATTGGCAAAGAAAAGGAAGCTGAGTACTAGTCAAAGTTGGTTTCCTTGTTTCTGCAAGTTTCACGAATCACATTATACGAATATCTTCTGTTTCCTTACGCGCCGGGGCAAATTCCCCCAAAAATTGACGATTCCAAAAAAACTCCGCCATTTGATGCTATTTTTTTTTGCATTTCTCCATCTATCGGTGCCGCACATTCAATGTGCAACACCGGAAGGATTTTTTCAAACAATTTTGAAGGCCCTACTGTGCAAATTTTTAAAAATTTTTTGTTAGGTCGCGACATACAATGTCGCGACTTGACATAGAATTTCCATGTCTCGGTTCCGTTTATGTAATGCGCACCGAGACATGGAAAAATGCGCCAATACACATACAATGTAAGCACGACAAAGTTTATAAAATTAAAGGGCCGCCTGAAATTGGTTATGATTTATAATTTTAGTAGTATATATTTATATACTTATATATATGTATATATTTATATATATTTTGTATGTATATTTATATATTTGTATATATATACATATATGTATCTATTTATATCTCTATATATGTATATGTATATATTTATATATATATTTATATATTTATATATATATTTATATGTATATGTATATATTTATATATATATGTTATATATATTTATATAGTATATATATATATGTTAATTATATTTATATGTATGTTATATATTGACATATATTTATATGTATATATATTTAACTATTTATATATAACAATATTTATATATGTTTATATATTTATATATATATGTATAAGTGTTATATATATTTATACATATGTTTAATATATATTAATTTATATATTTATACATATTTGTATATCTATATATATTTAAATATATGTATTTATATATTTATATAGATTTATATGTATATTTATTTATATATTTATAAGTAAACCTTAAACGCTAAGCACTAACCCCTAAACTAACCCGATAAAGTAAACCCTAAAATGCTATAGCCTAATTGATATAACTGCATACTCCAAACCCTGAAACCTTTAAACCCTAAATCCGAAAAACCCTAAAAGCCTACACCCTAAACCCTTAATCCTTAACCCTAAAAGCGTTTAGTGTTTAGTGTTTGGGGTTTGGAGCTATAAGCGTTTTAGGGTTTACTTTATCGTTAGTTTAGGGGTTAGTGCTTAGGAGATTACGGTTTAGGGTTTAGGGTTTTTAGGGTTTAGTATTAGGAGATTACGATTTAGGGTTTAGGGTTTAGGGTTTTTAGTTGGTTTACGGTTTAGGGTTTTATTACATTTGGGTTTAGGGTCTTTGGTTTAGCGTTTAGGGTTTAGGGGTAACTGTCCAATCTTTTATAACATGTTTATAATTATTTACAAAATTTAATACTAAAAACAAACAACACTAAAACTAATTTAATATTAAACACCAAAACCATAAATCATAAGCAAATTTACTACTACAATTATTTACAAAATTTGCATATATATTTCCGGAGCCCCTTTTTGCAAATTTTAACAAAATTTTCATGTCTCTAGTTCCGCACATTGGATGCGCGGAACGGCCTTGCAAAAAAAAAAAAAAAAAAAATTCTATCTCTGGTTCCGCATATTCCATGTGCGGTATCGATACATTCGGAAACGGACAAAAATAGCACAAAATGGTGGACTTTTATCCAAAACGTCAATATTTTAAGGAATTTGCCCTAGTAGTTGGAATCTTTTTATTCTTTCAGAGGGAGTAGTCTTTCGTTAAGCATTCTAGGAGTAGTTTTCGTTTCTTTTCGCTGTCATAGCAATAGACCAGTAGATTGATACTTTTTCCTTTTCTTTCTATTCCAGCAATTGTTGACATTAGTTGAAGATTTCCATTACTAGATTAATTGTTTATCTCGTTCATTCGAATTACATGAAATTTATGAATTGCAAGGCAGTGATGAGGCGTGGCTGAATTCCGTTCCTAGTTGAGGAGTAATCAAAACTCGGGGCATAATAATTGTGAGATCTTTTTAATTGTTTAATTTTAATTCTGCGTTCGTGGGTATTTTAATTATTCTCTATTTTCCATGAGTTATTGTTATTTGGATTTATTGAATAATTAGGCTTGTTGTTCAATTGTCTAAATAATTGATAGCCAATTAAGGTGTTGGCGCATCGCCTTTAAGCAACTTAATTAGTGGCAAACGAAACAATTTCACCGCCTCGCAAGTGGTTTAATCTGGATCATGGGAATAATTAATCGAGTCTAAATAAACCCGCATGTGTGTTTGTCACCTAGAATTAGGTCTCTCTAATTCCTAAAATTGTGACTATATTAAATCCTATGAGCGTCTCTAGGGCTGTCTAGTTTACAAGAGGGTAGTTTATGAGCGTCTCTGGACTACTGTATAATTAAGGAGAGATTGGTGGTTAGGCGCGTCACTCGACTACTATAACCAATTTATTTGTGAATGTATGAATTATTCCAAGTATCTATGATCAGTTGTGTGCACCGGTGCTGAGATAAATTCCTTGACTAGGTTGTGTCAATTCATTGTTTATTGCATCCTTTAATTATTGCACGTTTTTCACATCTTTAATTATTTGTTTCCTTCTCCAAAACCCCCCAAATTCTCTGTAGGAAATAAATCATCCAATCACTGAGGATACGACCCTACTCCCCATTATATTTGAATTTATATTTTTAGAGTAGGTATTTTATTTTTGGCTGTTTGACACCCACCAAATTTTGGCGCCGTTGCCGGGGACTGGTGCTTGAATTATTTTATTAAATTTTTTTTCCTTTATTTCTCCTCTATTTTTTTTACTTGTGGATGGCTACTAATTTTCAATGTTTTGGTGATAGACTGGACTTTGTTCCTAATTAGGTTAATGAGAGTTATTCTATTAGTGATCCTTGTTTAGATGATCTGGCTTTTCTTGTACAAAAATTGAATGATGGACAGAAACTGCAAGTCAACACTTGTAGAATTTGTCAGTTGGATCATCTGACTGACAGGTACCTGCTACTTCAAGATGACATGGATGATCAAATTTGTGATGTTGGAGTATTCCAAAATCCATCTCCACCAATGTTTGATACGTATTCAAATGTGTATAGTCAAGAATGATGGGATTACCCAAACTATACCTATGCAGTGAAGCCAACATCTCAACCCTCAACCTTTAGTGGGGGGAGTTCCTTGGAAGATCTTGTTAAGAGTTTGGCCACAAGCACTGCTCAACTCCAACAAAGCACTATTCAATTTCAGCAAAGCACTGCTCAATTTCAACTAGAGACAAAGACAAGCATTCGTTATTTGGAGAATCAAATATGTCTGCTGGCATCTACTGTGAGCCAATTGATGTCTCAGAATTCTGAAATATTACACTCAGAGACCATTGTCAATTCCGAACCAAATATGAGTGCAATTACCTTGAGAAGTGGTGACGAATGGCAAGAGATTCAAAGGAAAAAAACAAACTCTATGCTTGAAAAGAAAGTTGAGAAAGAAACAAGGGGACCCCAACCTCTAGGCTCTCTAGTGAATAAATTCAATAAAGAAATCCCAACTGTGGTGACATCTCCTTCATCCCTAACTCCTATCTCTCATTCTATATTTTCTATTAGTGAGATTGACTTTTTTATACCAGAAATTTATGAGTTTCATGATAGAGATAAATTAGGAATTGCACAGACTATTAGGTTACTAATTGATCTTGATGAAGGAATGAGCAAAGGATTAAAATCATTACTTGCATACTTGAAGCTATCGACTAGTCAAAAGAAGGAAGTAGCTCATGTGCTTAAGGATTTCTCTATTCATGATGAATATCATGAGTATGAGAACGATGTAATGAAAAGAACTATACGATTTTATCTTCCATGACCAAGTATAGAAATGTCTAACCAAAGACATTAAAGAAAGATGCTACTTGGGAGGCAACCCAAGAGCTTTAGTTTTTAGTAATTTTTTTTTATTTTTTTTATTTCATGTTTTTGTGTGAAAGTTAAGTTTATTTCGTTTTGTTTGGCAGAAGACCTTTTTGTAGTAGATCGCAGGCGCATTCTATTAAATTTTTATTTAGAATGAGTGGCAATATCTTGGACAGAAGACTTCTCCTTAATTATAAAGCGTGACCATGCTATACCAGGATGTGCCGAAAAGGCTGTCCACCAACTGGTGGGCAGAAAACTCTAGCCTGTAAGGCGTGCCAACGCTTTATATGGAGGTTCCGAGCAAACCATTAAAACTTGGTGAACAGAAGACTTCAAGTTACAAGACATGCCCACGCTTTACAGTTTTTTTTAACGAGCCTTGCAATTTTCAATGTTGTCACAAAAGTCAATTGGTCATTTGCATTATCAACTGCTTCTGTGACCCCTCCATCATCACTTCTCTGCAGCAACTAACCAATGAGAGTGTGTTTAGTCAATAAAGTCATATAACTCCATGTTACACAACTATATGCAATGACATATAAATCATATTCTATTGATTAATATCTGGTAAAAATTAACAGTGACGAAATTTGACCGCCAATTCCAACTTCTTTGTAGCTTACTATGTCATACTAACTAATGAGTAGAATTGTTAGCACAAGCTTGTGCTATATTGGGATTTGTGAGAGAGAAATTATCAAGAACCAGGGAGATTGTTTCTGTATTCATAGGAGATAGTTCTGAGCGACTAGGACAGGATCCATTTTTCATGCCAGCATCTCCATATTCAGTTTAGCCATAGTATGTAAATATGGATAATTTCTGGTCATCTATCCTAACATAGTGAGCCTCGTCAGTCATATGGAATATAAAAATGTTGATTTTAAATAGTAGACTAACCAACTTTTGAAACTGCAATAGGAAGAAACAAAAATTTTAAGCACGCAAAACTACATATACAAACAACTAAGGAATCATCAACTTTCTCCAGCAGAAAAATTTGTACAATCTAGTCAATATAACTAAGATTATAAAATTTTTGTATTTCCAAAAGTAGTACAGCTTCTTCCACCAATCATTTTCACCTTTCATTTTTAGATCAAGATTTTGAGTTTTGAAACCTTTTAATAATGATCAAAATCAGTATAAGTGAAAGATTCACATTGGTTTTCAGTCACATATCTCCACTCATAAGCGATCCCCTCTATAGTCTCTTTAGATGAAATGGAAGTAAATATCACTAGATAACGATTTTTCTAGACCATGTCATTGGCTGTGGGATAGTCTTGACCACCTTAAGTATACGAATTTTATTTTTCATAATAGATATTATAGCAGTTCATGATGCATCAGTCTGTACCTAATCCTATTGACATGGACAAGAAGTTGTATTCCTTTAGACAGTCGAAACATGTTAGGACAAATTGGGTCCAACACCATCTTTATTGGATTCAATATTGGAATTGTTGTGCTAGAGCTGTCACTCTAGCTTTTTATCTTGATCCACACAGATCTCTAAATGAATACATGACATGGTACAATAACCGGACTACTACATTAAACCTCCAATATCATGGCAGCCGCAGCATGATGGCCACCGGGAGGATGTGAAACAGTTGGACTATTTGGTAAATTATTCAAGTCTTCTTTTCATTTCAGTTACAATAGTTATTTTATATTAGGGAAAGATATAAACTAATTCAAGAATTTTTATAACATCTTTTGGACAAGACGATATTGTGTCATAGATAAAATGGATGTGTCATAAATACCTTGATTCAATTGATCCTTCATATTGTGTGCATTCTAGACTGATGTCAATATGAGAGGAGGCATTTGTAACATTGCGATAACTAAATCAGGGGATGCGGATAGTACTTCGGCTCATTGATCGTCAGAGAGTCAGCTAATCTATTACTTATGATGTCCCATTTCATGAGCCCGTTGAACATCTAATGCAGAAACTGCATGGACATTGCCGAGATGATCGACATCACAGGTGGGCCGCCGGTTCACATGAGATTGATGTGCCCATCAGTCAGAACATTCGATCTTCAGCCCATTCCTAGAGATGACCTCCTTCTCTTCTATACTGTAATTTCCCCTATTAAAACTTTCTCCACACCTTCATGTAATTATGCATTTGGATATGACTCCATTAGCACGCCAACCTCCATACTCATGTTCAGTTACACGACAGGTGAGAACTCTTTTTCAAGTGTGGTACAAGTATGATTCCAATGAGACTATCAATGTGATGATAGTTTTGATCATATTTACAACTTCTTGGGTTCCTCAATGGATTTGTCACCTATTCTATAGATAGTCGACCATTTCACTCTGGTGCAGCTCCATTCACTACTTCCATTGATCGATCGTGTCTCAGATGCAGTGAGGCTCCTATGATAGACCCTTTGATTCATGAGAAATAGCAAATATCTATGAAATTGCAAGCACTACCTAAGGGGTTCGAATGACAAGAAGAGAGTAAACTGGAGATGGATTGCTTTACCACTTCACATGAGAAGACAAGAGGCACGTTGATGGATGAATTTCATGAGGGAATGGTATTTTTTCTTAATATGAAAATTCTTAAACTTACATTATTTTTGTACATTCAAAATTTTCAATTTCAAATACTATAACACTTTTCATTCATTTATATCGATCTAGTTTTATTTGGACATTATTTATTATGAATAATAGCTATAATTATGGAAAATAAATACGATTTGCCAGTTCACACATGTAGTACGATCCTATTTTTATGTGATGATATTAAGTCCCTTGGACATCGCTAACAAATTATATAAAAAATGAAAAAAAATTGAAAAGAATTTGCATTCTAGCCTTAATGGCTTGAATGGATGCAATGGATTTAAATTTAAAAATTTTTGTTTAACCACAATATGATCTTATTTTTATTTTCATGTTTTTTTTTTAATTTTTTTCCTTGATTCGGTCACCATACAAGTCATTGACATTTCAAACAAAATTATTGTAGCGACTAATAATAACATTCCACATTAGTCACTGTATGCATGACTGATAGATTTTTTTTTTCTTTTTTTAAATATTGAGTCGTCGTATCCTTAAAAATAATTTAAAAATCTATAACTAACATCTAACACATGCATAAAGAAAATTGAACAAATTTTTTGGACATTCACTGCATTTGAAATTTTTGATGGCCTTAAGTGGGGAACCATTCCCACATTACCCCAAAATTGTGACACTTTTTCTATCTAATAATATTTTTAGAAATTTGCCTTCGTTTATGGGTTATGGAACCTTTATTAAATAGGAAAAGAAATTTGAGTTTGAAGATTTTCCATTCCTATATTTCTGGCTCGTGTAGTTGCAAGATTGAGAGGGGAGAATTTCTTAGCTAAAATCCTGCAGAAGTGAGGGGGAAAGAAGAGATTGAAATAGTAAATTAAGTTGAACTGCTATTCTATAGCTAAAGATGGAATCCTTGCAAGGAATTGGCATGCTTTTGATATGTTAAGCAGCTACATTGACAGGAGTGGAAAACAGCAAATGCGCTAGCGTGACAAAACTATCACTCATGTGGATCCCTCTAAATTTGGGTTTTTAATTGCTTCCAAACATGTAACCATCGCCCTTTTAGCTGAAAAGTAGCTTGATACAAGCAATTGGGTCATACGAAAAAAAATGATGACAAGTACTAGCAAACTTATTATTTTGCAAGCATTTAGAGCTCTAGAATATAGTAAATCACAGAAAATAAATTGAAAAACAAAATTTTTGAGAAATCAATTTTCTTTTACCATGGATGTTATGCAAGATACGTTTATACACCAGAGATAGAATGAAGTAATAGGCCTATTTATCTGAACCATCCAATCATGTACTTTGTGAAGATATATGGGAATCATTAGATCATTTATTTTTCGAATGTAAACTTTCTGTAACTATTTGGTAGAGGATTCAATCTCTGTGTTTAGTCTCTCGAAGGGTTTACTATTGATCTGGCCAACTAGAGTGGCTCATTACACATTAACAGTTCAACTCATTTGGAATCAGGTTTGCAGATTAGCTTTAAGTGTATCAGTATATTACCTTTGGAAATTGAAAATTAGGTGAAACTTTAGTAGACCACTATTTCTACAATTGATGTTATTAGGAGTATAGTTAAATCAATATAATGCATAGGCTCATGCTGGAGAGGTGTGCCTAGAACTAGATCAAACTTAGAGATTGTACTTAGATGAGACATTTTAGTGACAGATCTAGAATTTTAGGTTGAAAGGCGAATGCTCAAACATATAATAAAAAAATATTATAGCAAATAAAGCATAATAAACTTAAAATGAAAGTCCAATAGACGATAACTAACAACAAAATGATTTTAGTTGTAAAAAAATAAGTATAAAACAAACATAAATATTAGACTCTTTAGTCATTTTATTTCCTAATAATGTAAGGGATGTAAAACTGTATTTTGTGATTTTTTTCATTTGATCAAACATGCCAATTGTCAAATTAGCATAATTTTTTTCAATTAATTATTTTTCAACATTGTATAATCTATGTATGAGCAAGAACATCCTCTTTAACAGTTTCAATGAAATTGGCAATAATGGATACTTTAAAACACATTAAAAAATTATTACAACTTGTATTTGTTTTTCACTAATACTTCTACCTTTTTTCTCAATCCAAATCTATCTTATATTTTGGACTTAGTTTTCTTAGTTTCATAATGGATTTGTCTAACTAATGTCCGAAGATACTTGTTAAGTTAGTTTCATGTGTTACACTTTTTGCCTTGAAAAAATGAAACTTATTTGGAAAAATATCTAAATGTAGGAGGTCAACAAATGTGAATGTGTCTATTCACATAATAAGTTAGATATCTTAATGAGTACATTATAATAAGAAAAATACTTTATTAATTCAAGTTAGTCTCATATTAAGAGTTGATCTGTAATAGATACTTGTTTCGAGATAAATTATTGTTTCCTTGATTAGTTGCTATTTAAAAGCTATACTAGTTACAAATGGTTGTTTATTAACATTAATATTAATACTATCACAAGGAAAGTTAACTAGAAGTTGGCGAATCATTGGATACATTTTATAAGAAAAACTTGAAGGAGGTAAAAAATAACTTATTACAAATTCAATGGGCCAAAATAATATTCTTTTACTTAAAAACTTATAGACCTAATGGAGACTTTAGAAAATTTTGGAAGGCGGCTACCCCTGCCCGCCCCCTCCCTGGTCCGTCACTGGAGCATTTTCCACAAGTGTTTTTATAGAACTTAATCATACGTACAGTTCTTAGTACATGCATAGAATTTGTTCTTTAAGATGTACAGGTAGCCTCTGCTACTATGTGTAAGCTTCTTTTCCTAGTTAATAAAAGTTCATTCATTTTGCTAAGAAAAGAAAAAGTTTCACTTCAAGCATCAGTTTTGTTTATTCTAATACAATCAACTTGGGTCATTTATTATAAATTTAACCTAAAATAACCAACTACAATAACTATATATAGTTTGGATTCATATGAGCAAATGGATGTGTTTTTAGTTATTTCAAGTTTTACTTTTTTGTTTGAATTTTCAATTGATAGTCTTGAATAATGGTTTCTTAACTGGGAATTTACTTGAAATCTAAATTTAAAAGTCTTGAAAAGGGTGATTCATTAAAATCACCTGTTAGGCATCAAATTTAAATTATTTTATATTTTCTGTAATTTGCTAGCATATTTTATAAATGCTTATTAAATCTGCTTTTATTTGTCACAAATACATGAAGACTCGTGAGAACCTGTGCATTTGTCGTGCACAAGTTGTGCACTAGATAGAACGTTTTCTTGTTTACATTTTGTAATGTCACGAACCATCTTAAAAACACTAAGTTAATTCCAATTTAGATTAACGAGTGTTTATCCTACATGTATTTAAGGGAAGTCATCTTTGAGATAGAGTAGGAGAGACTACTATTGAAGCCATTATTGGCTAGAGTTCTATACAGTGTAAGAAGTTTCATAAGACAAAAGTGGCACTAATTGATAAAAAAGACAGAAAAAAGAATCTGAAAATTAGAGGCATGAGAGTAAGACGCAATGAGACAATGATCATGTCAAAGTGCTAAGGTATGAGAGCTATATTTCTGTTACTCTTTAGTCAGAGTAGGTAATGCCTTTCTAGTTTTCTTCACAAGTATCATCACCATTTGGCTTCCATTTGGTTTGTTGTGGTATTGAAGAGTTCAAATTTCTCTATAGCTCTTAGTTATAGTTAAATTAGCTATTTAGAAATTAGTAATTACTTTTTAGTAATAGGATTAATAATTACTCTTATAATTTGTAGGATTGTATAACCTATATATATATATATATATATATATATATATATATATAAAATTGGTAATTCAGTAATTCGATAATATATTTTCAATATCCATTTCTGAACCATTTACCAAACATTATATTTCGGTTTTTTAAAATTTCATTTTACTGAAATCCGAAATCCGATTTAAATTGGATTGCCAATTTTCCAGTTTTTTAAGAACTATGAACACCCTAGTCTCATAGATTTTGCTGGGATATTTGCTAGTTTGCTCGTACTGGTCCATATTCTCGGGGGTCTAATGCCCCGAAAATGGAAGTTTTATGCCATGTTTGAATCCTTTTATTTTTTTTCTGGTACAAAGGCCTGACACAACTGAAGTAGAAATCTTTCTTTTTTGTCCTGTTTGGTTACTACTTAAATCTCCATTAGAAATTTTATACTGCAACTACATAGTGTCCTTTATTTGGGTGAATGGACATGACTCGACTCAGTTTCGATGGGTGGTGAAGAATAAATTTTGGTAAGTTTCTGCAAAATTGTTGAAGACATTTTTCTGGCTGCAAGTACAAACATTCTTCGTTTATACTTGTTTCTTGTTTCACATTGGCAAACTGGTACATCGTATTTTCAACTTTTATTTGTACCTGGCTTTAATTAATTCGGTGAAATTTGTGTTCTTATAAGGCTTGTTTTATTTTTTTTTTTTTGTAGCCTTGGAATTTTACAACCAGATCTGATTAAATATCTCTGTCATTTTGCCTGCAGATATTACTGTCCTAGTGCCAACAACTGTTATCAATCAAAGCCAATGAATGTTTTCCCTTGAGCTCCCGAAGATGAGAACACAGAACCCTTTATAGAGGGTGTATACTTGATGCAAATTTCACTAATCAATATTCAAGAAACCACTTAAAACAAATGACCTTCGATACTTCTACATGGTTTTAGGCGTGTTTCTCACTTTATCTCTAAAGGTTATATTTTAAGCAGTTTAACCCCAAGTCTAACAGCTAACTCAAACATTGGCAAATAGGAATATTAAAAGACATCAATATCCCCAGAAAAATAGTTAGTAAACTAAAATACCCATGGCGAAGGAAATAATACCAACACGTCACATGTGCCAACTATTGCATTTGCCTATTCATGTTTGAACTCCAATTAGCAATATTCAATGTTGTCACAAACGAACCTTGCAATATTCAATGTTGTCACAAAAGTCAATTGGTCATTTGCTTTATCAACTGCTTCCGTGGCTCCTCCATCATCACTTCTCTGCAGCAACTAACCAATGAGAGTGTGTTTGGTCAATAAAGTCACATAACTCCATGTTACACAACTATATGCAATGACATATAAAGCATATACGATTCATTATACCTGGTAAAAATTAACAGCGATGAAATTTGGCCACCAAATCCAACTTCTTTGTAACTTATTATGTCATACTAACTAATGGAGTAGAATTGTTAACATAAGCTTGTGCTATATTGCGATTAGCGGGAGAGAGATTATCAAGAACCAGGGAGATTATTTCTGTATTCATAGGAGATGATTTTGAGCGACTAGGACAGGATCCATTTTTCATCCCAGCATCTCCATCTGCAGTTTAGCCATAGTATGTAGGTATAGATAATTTCTGGTCATCTATCCTAACATAGTGAGCCTCACCAGTCATATGGAATATAAAAAAGTCGATTTTAAATAGTAGACTAACTTTTGAAACTGCAAGAGGAAGAAACAAAAATTTTAAGCACCAAAACTACAAATACAAACAACTAAGGAATCATCAACTTTCTCCAGCAGAAAAATTTGCACAATCTAGTCAACATAACTAAGATGATAAAATTTTTGTATTTCCAAAAGTAGTATAGCTTCTGCCACCAATCTTTTTCACCTTTCATCTTTAGATCAAGATTTTGTGTTTCGAAATCTTTCAATAATGATCAAAATCAATATAAGTGGAAGACTCATATTGGTTTTCAGTCACATATCTCCACTCATAAGCGATCCTCTCTATAGTTTCTTTAGATGAAATGGAAGTAAAAATCAGTAGATAATGATTTTGCTAGATCAATGTGGGAAAGTCTTGACCACCTTTGAGCATACGAATTTTATTTTTCATAATAGATATTACAGTAGTTCATGATGCATCAGTCTATACCTAATCCTATTGACAGGGACAAGGAGTTGTATTCCTTTAGACAGTAGAAACATGCTAGGACAAATTGAGTCCAATACCATCTCCTTTTTTTAATATTGAGTCACCATATCCTTAAAAATAATTTAAAAATCTATAACTAACATCTAACACATGCACAAAGAAAATTGAAAAATTTTTTGGACATTCACTGCATTTGACATTTTTGGTGACCTTAAGTGGGAACCATTCCCCACATTACCCCAAAATTGTGACACCTTTTCTATCTAATAATATTTTTACAAATTTGCCCTCTTTTATGGGCTGTGGACACTTTATTCAATAGGAAAAAAGTTTGAGTTTGAAGATTTTCCATACCTAAATTTCTGGCTCATGTAGTTGCAAGATTGATAGGGGAGAATTTCTTAGCTAAAATCCTGTAGAAGTGAGGGGGCAAGCAGAGATTGAAATAGTAAAGTTGAATTGCTATTCTATTGCCAAAGATGGATTTCTTGCAAGGAATTGGCATGCTTTTAATATGTTAAGCAGCTGCAATGACAAGAGCGGAAACAACAAATGCGGCTAGCATGGCAAAACTATTACTCTTGTGGACCCCTCAAAATTTGGATTTTAATTACTTCCAAACATGTAACCATCGCATTTTTAGCTGAAAAGCAGCTTGATAGAAGCAATTGGGTCATACGAAAAAAAATTGATGACAAGTACTAGCAAACTTATTATTTTGCAAGCATTTAGAGCTCGAGGATATAGTAAATCACAGAAAATAAATTGAAAAACAAAATTTTAGAGAAATCAATTTTCTTTTATCATGGCTGTTATGCAAGATATGTTTATACACCAGAGATAGAATGAAGTAATGGGCCTACTTATTTGGACCATCCAATCATGTACTTTGTGGAGATATAAGGGAATCAATAGATCATTTATTTTTTGAATGTAAACTTTCTGTAACTATTTGGTAGAGGATTCAATCTCTGTGTTTAGTCTATTTAAGGGTTTACTATTGGTCTGATAAACTAGAGTGGCTCATTACACATTAAAGTCCAACTCATTTGGGATCAGGTTCGCAGATTGGATTTAAGTGTATTAGTATATTACCTTTGGAAATTGAAAAATTAAGTGATATTTTAGTAGACCACTATTTCTACAATTGATGTTATTAGGAGTGTAGTTAAATCAATATAATGCATAGGCTTATGCTAGAGAGGTGTGCCTAGAACTAGATCAAACTTGGAGATTGTACTTAAATGGGGCATTTCGGTGACAGACCAAGAATTTTAGGTTGAGAGGCGAATGCTCAAACATATAATAAAAAAATATTATAGCAAATAAAGCATAATAAACTTAAAATGAAAGTTCAATGGACAATAACTAACAATAAAATGATTTTAGTTGTAAAAAAAGAAGTATAAAACAAATATAAACATTAGACTCTTCAGTCATTTTATTTCCTAATAATGTAAGCGATGTAAAACTATATTTTGTGATTATTCATTTGATCAAATACACCAATTGTCAAATTAGCATAATTTTTTTTTATTTATATCTTTTTCAACATTGTATAATCTATAGATGAGCAAGAACATCATCATTAATAGTTTCAATGAAGTTGACAATAACGAATACTTTATAACACATTAAAAATTATTACAACTTGTATTTATTTTTAACTAATACTTCTTCCATTTTTTTAATCCAAATCAATCTTATATTTTGGAGTTAGTTTTCTTAGTTTCTTAATGGATTTGTGTAACTAATGTCCAGAGATACTTGTTAAGTTAGTTTCATGTGTTAGACCTTTCGCCTTGTAAAAATGAAACTAACTTGGGAAATATCTAAATGTAGGAGGTTAATAAATGTGAGTGTGTCTACTCACATAATAAGTTTTATGTATCTTAATTAGTACATTATAATAAGAAAAATACTTTATTAATTCAAGTTAGTCTCATATTAAGAGTTGATCTGTAATAGATACTTGTTTCGAGATAAATTATTGTTTCCTTGATTAGTTCCTATTTAAAAGCAATACTAGATACAAATGGTTGTTTATTAACATTAATATTAATACTATCACAAGGAAAGTTAACTAGAAGTTGGCGAATCATTGGATACATTTTATAAGAAAAACTTGAAGGAGGTAAAAAATAACTTATTACAAATTCAAAAATAACTTATTACAAATTCAGTGAGTCAAAATAATATTATTTTACATAAAAACTTATAGGCCCAATGGAGACTTTAGAAAATTTTGGAAGGCGGCTACCCCTGGCCGCTCCCTCCCTGGTCCGCCACTGCAGCATTTTCCACAAGCATTTTTATTGAACTTAATCATATGTATAGTTTCTTAGTACATGCATAGAATTTGTTCTTTTAAGGCGTACAAGTAGCCTCTGCTACTATGTGTAAGCTTCTTTTCCTGGTTAATAAAAGTTCATTCATTTTGCCTAAAAAAGGAAAAAGTCTCACTTCAAGCATCAGTTTGTTTATTCTAACACAATCAACTTGGATCATTTATTATAAATTTAACCAAAAATAACAAACTACAATAACTATATATAGTTTGGATTCATATGAGCAAATGGATGTGTTTTTAGTTATTACAAGTTTTACTTTTTTGTTTGAATTTTCAATTGATAGCCTTGAACATTGTTTTCTTAACTGGGAATTCACTTGAAATCTGAATTTAAAAGTCTTGAAAAGGTTGATTCATTAAAATCACTTGTTAGGCATCAATATTTAAATTATTTTATATTTTTTATAATTTTCTAACATATTTTATAAATGCTTATTAAATATGCTTTTATTTGTCACAAACACATGAAGACTCGTGAGAACCTGTGCATTTGTCGTGCACAAGTTGTGCACCAGATATAACATTTTCTTGTATAAATATTGTAATGTCACGAACCATCTTAAAAACACTAAGTTAATTCCAATTTAGATTAATGAGAGTTTATCCTACATGTACTTAAGGGAAGTCATCTTTGAGGTAGAGTAAGAGGGAGTACTACCGAAGCCATTACTGGCTAGATTTCTATACATTGTACGAAGTTTCATAAGACAAAAGTGGCACTAATTGGTCAAAAAGACAGAAAAAGGAATCTAAAAATTAGAGACAATGAGACAATGATCATGACAAAGTGCTAAGGTATGAGAGCTATATTTCTGTTACTGTTTAGTGAGAGTAGGTAATGCCTTTCCAGTTTTCTTCACAAGGATCATCACCATTTGGCTTCCATTTGGCTTGCTGTGGCATTGAAGAGTTCAAATTTCTATATAGCTCCAAAAGAGCAGCGACTATACATTCCAAACTTCTAAGACTTCTACTATTATCTTTTTGTATAAGAGTCATTAAATTAATACTAACATACACAGAAATGACTATCATTTGTAAAAAAGAGACACTACATTTGCATGCATTTTATGGCTCATTTTTTAGGTGTATAAACTCATTTCAGAGTTCATGCCACAAAAAATTAGAAAACCAGAAAATAGAGAGAGAAAAAAGAGATAGAGAGAGAGAGAGAGAGAGACTTTAAGAGTTGAAGCAAGTAAAGAGTCATGATGGATCTGTGCCGGCACCCATGAAGTTTATCCTTGATAGCAGCATGTAACCACAGCTAGCTCTACTGATCTCATCTCTTTTTTTTTTTTTTTTTTTTTAAACTTTTCTTTCTATCCTCACAAGAACTCAAAACCAACTCTCTGTTGAGGACCAACGAGGCATGGTTGGACTCTGTATTTATTTTTTATATCAATTCTGATTGTATTGATGTGTTGTCTCGCATGAAATTTTAGCAAATACAAGTAGTAGTATCCCAGAAACAATTTATACTTTGTTTGTAGCCGTTCTAGGTATAGAAAATTAATAAGCTGCCAGGCGCTATTTGTTCCAAGAATCGAAAGCCACAAAATTATTTTAGCTTTCTTTTATCAGAAGTATAGACTTGTTACTATTATACTGTATGAATAGTAAAATGGATAAAAATGCAGGGAAAGCATAGAGGAGTGCTAGAAAAAGATCATACATAATACTAATAACTCCTTCAAGGGTTTGTGTGTAAATCTTTTCTGGAATTTGATCCTAGCAGTGGTACTGTATACGTTATCTAAGAGAACAATATTCATTTTAGGCTAAGTAATTAATTAATTGTATGAGAAGGCAGATTAAAGTAATTTGGTAGAGTTCTTATTGTTCATAGGACTGTATTTTTAGTTAACTGACAAGAATATCCTTGTAACAATTTAGGCTAAAGCTGTTACACTAAAAAATTGTTAAAAATCTTCACACATATTTGTCTTCTATGGAGAATTAATCTTTTCTGTAGAACCCAAATTTTAGGGTTCTAATAATAATTATGCATGCAAGGCTATAGATTGAAGGATGAAAAAAAAACACTCAAATATATATGTAGGAGGAAAAGAAGAAAATAATAAACACACTATTATTGATATCTCAAAACAATGGAAGAAAGTCTCACAAATAAACCTTACAGACTCTTCTTAGACTCTCTTAAAAAAATACCCCATCTAATGGTCTATTTATGGTCTACCGGACTTGTTGGGTAAGAAACCACTTGCATAAGTAATTACCAAATAAAACACAAATTCCTAAATCACACAACTACTAAAAATCTAATTCTAATACGATTAATAAATAAATAAACAAATACTAAATAGCTTGGTTTATTCTGCCAACATTGCCTCCCTTAAACCAAGCTCTCCATTAAATGAAATCCAATTCCATCTCGAGCAACAATCTCCATTGAAAATTCTATTGCTGAATAGACGATATGCAATTCCATCTTGTTACCAGTTATCAGTTTCATCTTTACACGCGGCAGTAGATGCACTTTATACTTTGCAAACAGTTTTTCAACAAATTCTTCTTGATAAAAATAGTCATTGATGCATACCCATTCGTCACCATATTCACCATATGTATCACCAACATAAGTGCCCAAAAATATGAAATCATAATAATCTCTTTTACCAAAATGTTCACCACTACATAATTCAAAAACTCCACTACCAGAATTACCAAAAAATTTCACCTTGTCAATTAACTCTTCAGGAGCAAAATATTTTTCAACTCCAATGAAATCCATGTCAATCAGATCAAACTTTTCCACATCACTTTGAAGACAATCCAAGCCAATAAATTCTTCAACAACAATTTCTTTGCCTTGACTTGCTATATCAAAATTTTTCTTTTCTTTCTCTATCAAATTAACACCTTCTCTTTTTTCAACAAAATCATCACTTCCAATTTCTCCAAATATAGTATGCAAATCAAAATTATCAGCCAATTCAAAATCTTCCAAATCACCCATGTTATCAATAAATCTATCACTCTCAAAATCAACTAACCATGTCCAACAACCATTTTTTGGTTTTAAATTTTCATTCAACTCAAGAGTCCGCAAAACATAATGAGTATCCACCCAAAATCTCCAAGGTGCTTTAGTCCGATGAATAGATGCTTTGAAAAGACAATTAGACATGGTTTTACGCATGATTTGAAAAAATAATCTGACCTTCTTCTTAAAAACATGTTTTGGCAGCAGTTCACTTGAATCAATATAGAGAATATCATCTAAATTGCATTGCTTAAGATATTTTTCTACTCTTAAATGCCAAAAATAATGTGATTCCATACTTTTATTTTTGGGAGTTAGTATACGATACCTTTGACCACTACGTAGATCCCAAGATATATCCATCATTAATAACTCACATAATCAGCCATCATTAATAACTCACATAATCAGCAAATTCTTCCCCCTTTATGAAGTTTCTTGGCCACCCTGACTGATTAGCCAATTAAATCCTTCAATCTGACAACTTGCAGCAATCAACAAATCTAACAGGATTCTTCTTTGATCTCTGTCATAATACTTGCAACAATCTGACAACTTCTGGACTAATCTTGTAGTCAAAATCTTCACCAACTGCACACTTTAGGACCAATCTCATGGTCTAATTCAATCAACAGAATACTTTCTGGCAAACCTTGTGCCTTAACTCTGACAGCGGAAGCACCCAGGACTAACCTCATAATCTGGCTCTGATACCAATTGTAGAACCCAAATTTTAGGGTTCTAATAATAATTATGCATGCAAGGCTATAGATTGAAGGATGAAAAAAAAACACTCAAATATATATGTAGGAGGAAAAGAAGAAAATAATAAACACACTATTATTGATATCTCAAAACAATGGAAGAAAGTCTCACAAATAAACCTTACAGACTCTTCTTAGATTCTCTTAAAAAAATACCTCATCTAATGGTCTATTTATGGTCTACCGGACTTGTTGGGTAAGAAACCACTTGCATAAGTAATTACCAAATAAAACACAAATTCCTAAATCACACAACTACTAAAAATCTAATTCTAATACGATTAATAAATAAATAAACAAATACTAAATAGCTTGGTTTATTCTGCCAACATTGCCTCCCTTAAACCAAGCTCTCCATTAAATGAAATCCAATTCCATCTCGAGCAACAATCTCCATTGAAAATTCTATTGCTGAATAGACGATATGCAATTCCATCTTGTTACCAGTTATCAGTTTCATCTTTACACGCGGCAGTAGATGCACTTTATACTTTGCAAATAGTTTTTCAACAATTTCTTCTTGATCAAAATAGTCATTGATGCATACCCATTCGTCACCATATTCACCATATGTATCACCAACATAAGTGCCCAAAAATATGAAATCATAATAATCTCTTTTACCAAAATGATTACCACCAGATAATTCAAAAACACCACTACCAGAATTACCAAAAAATTTTACCTTGTCAATTAACTCTTTAGGAGCAAAATATTTTTCAACTCCAATGAAATCCATGTCAATCAGATCAAACTTTTCCACATCACTTTGAAGACAATCCAAGCCAATAAATTCTTCAACAACAATTTCTTTGCCTTGACTTGCTATATCAAAATTTTCCTTTTCTTTCTCTATCAAATTAACACCTTCTCTTTTTTCAACAAAATCATCACTTCCAATTTCTCCAAATATAGTATGCAAATCAAAATTATGAGCCAATTCAAAATCTTCCAAATCACCCATGTTATCAATAAGTCTATCACTCTCAAAATCAACTAACCATGTCCAACAACCATTTTTTGGTTTTAAATTTTCATTCAACTCAAGAGTCCGCAAAACATAATGAGTATCCACCCAAAATCTCCAAGGTGCTTTAGTCCGATGAATAGATGCTTTGAAAAGACAATTAGACATGGTTTTACGCATGATTTGAAAAAATAATCTGACCTTCTTCTTAAAAACATGTTTTGGCAGCAGTTCACTTGAATCAATATAGAGAATATCATCTAAATTGCATTGCTTAAGATATTTTTCTACTCTTAAATGCCAAAAATAATGTGATTCCATACTTTTATTTTTGGGAGTTAGTATACGATACCTTTGACCACTACGTAGATCCCAAGATATATCCATCATTAATAACTCACATAATCAGCCATCATTAATAACTCACATAATCAGCAAATTCTTCCCCCTTTATGAAGTTTCTTGGCCACCCTGACTGATTAGCCAATTAAATCCTTCAATCTGACAACTTGCAGCAATCAACAAATCTAACAGGATTCTTCTTTGATCTCTGTCATAATACTTGCAACAATCTGACAACTTCTGGACTAATCTTGTAGTCAAAATCTTCACCAACTGCACACTTTAGGACCAATCTCATGGTCTAATTCAATCAACAGAATACTTTCTGGCAAACCTTGTGCCTTAACTCTGACAGCGGAAGCACCCAGGACTAACCTCATAATCTGGCTCTGATACCAATTGTAGAACCCAAATTTTAGGGTTCTAATAATAATTATGCATGCAAGGCTATAGATTGAAGGATGAAAAAAAAACACTCAAATATATATGTAGGAGGAAAAGAAGAAAATAATAAACACACTATTATTGATATCTCAAAACAATGGAAGAAAGTCTCACAAATAAACCTTACAGACTCTTCTTAGATTCTCTTAAAAAAATACCTCATCTAATGGTCTATTTATGGTCTACCAGACTTGTTGGGTAAGAAACCACTTGCATAAGTAATTACCAAATAAAACACAAATTCCTAAATCACACAACTACTAAAAATCTAATTCTAATACGATTAATAAATAAATAAACAAACACTAAACAGTTTGGTTTATTCTGCCAACATTTTCTAAAAGAATGAATATGAGAGTGACAACTAAACAAATAACCATGCTGGTTGAACCAAAGGTGTTGTCACCTTTCAATTGATAAAGAATGTAAAAAGGTATTTATCTAACTACCACACAAGTTGCTGACTTGCGGGTGTGGTCAAAATTGGCCCATGGATAAAAAAATAAAGACCTAATAGGTGTAAGAGTTTGAAAATATGATTTTCATTGCATGCCAACAAATAACAATCTAGTCTACGATATAATTGTGTGCACAACCTTTTGACTAAGAAAAATTAAGAAGTTGTTAGAAAAATGCAACTGTTCTGATATTTTGGTTGAATAAAGGTAAACTCTAGAGTATAATAATATCTTGACCACATTGATCTCAAACTTTATGGCCTAAACAAGTGTATTTCTTGAACAATTCAATTTCAACCAAAAACATGGAGGATTAACATTACATTTTACAAGTTTTTCCTCTAAACTTCTTATTTTTAGATTTCTAGGTCCACACCTACCTTTTCATTTCTCAACTTCCTCAATAATCTTTTTATTTTCTTTTTAGTATATGAGGTTTATAACTGAAAAATAAAAATTGATGAAAGTTCAAAGGTACTTCAAGTTTCGGTCTCCTCTCTTCTTCGCAAGAAAGTCAACACATATATCTACAAGGACAGTTGCTTGATACTTGCTAAATTTAGGGTAAGGATGGTTGTCAGATCGACTGTTCCTAAACAATCCCCTCATAAACCTCAACGAAAGACTGAATAAGAGCCATGTATCCACAAAGCAAGGCGGAGCCAAAAGTAGCCATTTCAATTAGTGAAGACTAAAAAAAAGAATTTTTTTTGGACTTGTCTTCCCTTAACAAATGCTATTATGAACGAACAAAACTTTCAAAAGTTTGAATTTTGAAAAGAAATTTTGAATTTGATTGTTCTTCAAAAGAATAGTGAAAAAATCATCATTTAGCACAATATTGAAGAAATTAACTTTATCTCTCTAACTAGGAGAGGAGAAAACTAGTGAGAGAAGGCTGTCTTAGTTGAGATTGAAGTAATGTTTTGTGAGGAAGAATTTTTGATAATTTAAGGTTAAGAAAGAAGCTGCAATAGTGCTTCATCATTGTGATGGAAATTTTTTGGCGATTGAAGGTGAAGAAGAAAGCATATCTGGAGGCATTAAGCAGCAAAATAAAGCTATGTGTGTAAAGTGAGTTAAAAAAGGAATAGGGCAAATATAGTTGAAGCCATGCATGGTGAATTCAACCAACATAGGACATTCAGGGTGCTAACTGAGCATCCAATGAGGTTGGTATACAATGGCAGAGTTAGACGAAGATAATAATACTGACTTGACGTTATCTTGAAGTTTGGTTGCTTGTAGATCAAAAAATAACTCCTAAATAAAAAAAGAGATTCAACTATTTTGTGATTCACATGGTTGGTCATAATGTAAAATCCAACGATAAAAGCCATGTTACAAAGTAGGAGGAATTGTGGACGTTAATTCCTTGTATTTGGATGGCTATACAACATGTCATGCAATAGTTACAGTTTATTGATATGAGTTTATACGTGTAAATTTTCTTACTTGGTTATTGGTCCTTCTAATATATCTCATAATTTGGATGATTGTAGAGATATTATCAGGATAAGTTATTATATAAACATTATGACTTCACATGCATAATGAGTTATGTGATGTGCACCATGTTTATTAAAATATACAATATGTTTGGGCCATAATAAAAAGTCTAATTATGAGTGCCATGTTAAAGTAAGAGATGTTGTGGATATTACTTCCTTACATTTGAATGATTATACATGCCATACAATAGTCATAATTTATGTATTTATGAGTGTACATATGTTGATTTTGACACAAGTATACAGTATCTTGAGATGATTGTTGAAATGTTGGCTGAATAATTTGTCATTTAGACAATATGTTTTCACATGTATTGAGAGTTCAATGTGATGTACACCATATTTATCAAAATGTATACTATATTACACATAAATTACGTCATATTACATATGTGTATAAGTGATAGCCTTGAACATTGTTTTCTTAACTGGGAATTCAATTGAAATCTGAATTTAAAAGTCTTGAAAAGGTTGATTCATTAAAATCACTTGTTAGGCATCAATATTTAAATTATTTTATATTTTCTGTAATTTTCTAACATATTTTGTAAATGCTTTTTAAATATGCTTTTATTTGTCACAAACACATGAAGACTCGTGAGAACCTGTGCATTTGTCGTGCACAAGTTGTGCACCAGATATAACGTTTTCTTGTTTAAATATTGTAATGTCACGAACCATCTTAAAAACACTAAGTTATTTCCAATTTAGATTAACGAGTGTTTATCCTACATGTACTTAAGGGAAGTCATCTTTGAGGTAGAGTAGGAGGGAGTACTACTGAAACCATTACTAGCTAGATTTCTATACATTGTAAGAAGTTTCATAAGACAAAAGTGGCACTAATTGGTCAAAAAGACAGAAAAAGGAATCTAAAATTAGAGGCATGAGAGTAAGAGACAATGAGATAGTGATCATGACAAAGTGCTAAGGTATGAGAGCTATATTTCTGTTACTCTTTAGTGAGAGTAGGTAATGCCTTTCAATTTTCTTCACGAGGATCATCACCATTTGGCTTGCTGTGGCAATGAAGAGCTCAAATTTCTATATAGCTCCAAAAAAGGAACGACTATACATTCCAAACTTCTAAGACTTCTACTATTATCTTTTTTTATAGAAGTCAAAAAATTAATACTAACATACACAACAATGACTATCATTTGTAAAAAGAGACACTACATTTGCATGCATTTTACGGCTCATTTTTCAGGTGTATAAACTCATTTTAGAGTTAATGCCACAAAAAATTAGAAAACCAGAAAATAGAGAGAGAAAAAAGACATAGAGAGAGAGAGAGAGACTTTAGGTCTTGAAGCAAGTAAAGAGTCATGATGGATCTGTACTGTCACCCATGAATCTTATCCTCAATAGTAGCATGTAACCATAGCTAACTCTACTGATCTCATCTCTTTTTTTAAACTATTCTTTCTATCCTCACAAGAACCGAAAACCAGCTCTGTTTAGGACGAAAGAGGCATGGTTGGACTCTATTTATTTTTTACTTTTCATATCAATTCTGATGGTTTTGATGTGTTGTCTCGAATGAAATTTTAGCAAATACAAGTAGTAGTATCCTAAAAACAATTTATACTTTGTTTGTAGCCGTTCTAGGTATAGAAAATTAACAGACCTTGATTGATGGAGTATTACAGGTTATTTATAAGTTAGGTTAGAGACCCTTACTGGCAAATATCAACATTCTTAGGGTTTCCTTCCATCAAGAAAATCACACCATAATTCATGACTGAAACAATATCTTTGACTATTTGATTGATTTGATTGGTGATTTGATTGACTGATATCAATCAACAGAATATACCAATCAATTACCATTAAATGAGTGATATTCAATTAATGATTGATAAAATATCAATCAATTAATTAAGATATCAATCAATCATGTGGGTCATAATTGTCTCTAAAAGAGACTAATCTTACAAACTTCTCTTTCTTTCTCAAACCTCTCCTTTGAGGGAAAATTACTGTGCTTATTGTTTTTCTTTCCTCTTGAGCTAGATTGCTCAGATGTTTTACTATTATTTCATGGCTATGAATGGATGACATTTACTATATTGTGTGATTTTTTATTTAATCTTTTTTTTTCTATTAGTGGACGAATTGGATTTAAGAAGTGGGGTGGGACAAGAGATTAGAATCAGGGCCTCTAATGTCTCAACCTTAGTCACTAGAGGATGGTTTCGTTGTTGGAGAAGATGGCTAAACTTCAATAAATTGCCACGTTATTCCTTGAATTTTCTATTTTGACCCTCACTCAATTTTTAGTATTCTTAAGTTTGAACGCCAATAGTTTATTTTAATTGTTTTCAATTAGCTCCATAGGATTAGACTAGTAAACTATTAGTTTAATTAGTTTTTTATTTCTCAAGTTGTAATTTGTTGTATATTCTTTTCTTTTCAGAAGTGAAGAAACCATATCGGCATAGGTGCATTTAGTTTTTGTTTGTTTTCTTTTCTTTTTTCTCTAACTGCTTTTTCATTTTTGTTATTATTGTGGCATGTGATCAATTGGGTCAAAAGTGCATTATTCCGCGACTGTTCAAGTGAAAACCTTAGAATTGTTTGTTTTATTTTAATTCATTTCGATGTGCTATGCATTTTTCAATGTGTTTATAAACTTTTATGTTAATTGAGCGTATGTTAGTTGTATAGCTTGAATTAACTCATTTTAGCCTTAAAATTAGAAGAACAAAATTAAACTTGCAAGGGAGGTACATAGTGTTAAACCTTTTTCCCTCACAAATGTAGCTTCCAAACTCATCTCTCTCATCTCGAAAGATCTGGAGCCATCTAGTTAAAGGATTTTAATTTGTCTTTTCAAAAATAAGAAATTTCTCTTTTATAGGTGACTCGGTACATCTAAATTCAATACCGAATGGTGAACTCAAAATTTTCAAAAAAATCCTTTTCCTAGACTTTAATGGGCCTAACCTATCGCCTTTGCCAAATCTCATTGTAGCCCTTTTATTTTTCTTTTCTTGACTTTTTGGTTTGAAAAACCCAAAAGTCGTTTTAAGCTTAGTTTTTAATTTTAAAAATGGGGCGTGACAGTTGTGATAATAAATAGTTGATGATTTCTCAATTTGGACGTTTTTTGTTGCCTCCATTTCTTGTTCAATTTGGCTTGTGATTGACTAGTGTATATTGATCAATATGAGTTGTTAGATACCTCTAGTTCTCGTTTAAGGATTTTCAGATCTGCAGTTAATCAGGTCATTGTCGAAGTAGTAACGATTTGAAACTTTTAAAGTTCAAGTTTAATGGAAAAACTAATTATGGCCAATTGCCGCCACTTTTCGCAGGAATCAGATTATATAAACCATGTCGCCAACATCCTTTTCTCGTAGTCCTCATCTTAAACATCTAGTACTGTTTAGGCTTTTATTTTTACTAGCTTTAGTCCAACTCATAGAATCAAGTGCTAGAGCTTGTGAGGAAGCTGTAATTTGTGGAAATAAAACTGCCTCTCCAAATGATTACCCTGCATTTAAGCTAAATTATATACCAGCAATAGACTCAATTGTCAACCACTTGGTGTCTACCGATGTTGTAGATATTGTTGTCGGGAATGGAAATAGTTCGACTGTGTTTTTATTTGGAGAATGCATGAAAGATTTATCACTTGGTGAATGTGATAGTTGCTCTTCTAGCATGCAAGTTAAAATTGGACAGTGTCAAGCCATAGAAACTGGAACACTTGCCGGGAGACTATATCTTGGTGGTTGTTCTATGAGGTTTGATGATCATGGGTTTGAAAACGAGATAACTGAGCCAGAGGATCGAGTTAACTGTAGTCACCAGGAGGAAACGCATTTTAGTTTTATAGGAGTGGTAGATGTTAAGAAATTGGCGTAATTTCTTTTAGATAGAATCCTTGTTTGTGTGGAACTAACTATGTAGAGTTCTAGTTGGTTTAGTTACTTGGAGTAGTAGCCAAGAAATTTCCTATTTATATGAGTTTAGGAATTAGAAATTATTCCCTATTATGTATAGAATTAGAAATTAGTAGTTATTTCCTATTATTACTTGGGTGTTGGCCAAGTAATGTGATCTATAAATAGGTGGGGTTTGGCATACTATAAGGGGACACAAGAAATACACAAGGGGCGACATATAGCCTTATATATGGGGTGAGAGAGGGTTTTTGGGAGGTGAGAGAAATTATACAATGCATTGGATCTAGGTTCCAATTGTATTCTTGTATAGGGTTTTTCTCTCATAATAAAGAATGAGTTTTCTCTCAGTCGATATAGACTCAATGGTGGAGTTGAACCACGTTAAATCTTGTGTACCACTTGTATTTCATGCTTGTGGCTTGTTTATCATTAAATTGTTGTGTCTTTGATTTCTCAATAGTCATATATTCCGTGTCCGGATCCCAACAAATTGGTATCAGAGCGGGTTCGTGGTTTGGTCTTGGTTGACAATTGAGATCAAGTGGATTGGTGACTTTACCAATTTAACAATTTAATGGGTGATATTCTTGTGTCAATGGCTTGGCAAGCAACGTTGAATGTGAAGGATGGAAAGCCAGAAAGTATGAAAATTCTTGATGGTAAATCTGTGCAGGTGATTCAAAGATCAAGGAAAAGGTGGAGTCCAAAGTCAATCTTGGACATGAATTGGTGAAAATTTCTCACAACTCTAACAGTTGATACTTCATCCTGGTGGTTTTTAGATTTGAATTACGTTCTTTAGGTGGTGTGGCATAGTTCCTAAAGAAACAAAGGTATCTAATTTTTATGCGCTAGCAGACTTTGATGACTACGAGTTATTCGTTGGAGGGGGAGTCTTGGAAACCATACACGGAGAGACAGTCCTGAGGATGGGAAGAAGTATGGTGATTTTATGATCACTTGGTTGCTTCAATGGTTACAGATAGGGAAGAGGATCCCAAGTTGCAAGTGGTGGTGAGAAAAAATCCTGTGAAGAGAGATGGTGAATTGAGGCACCTTCTCGCGGGTCAACTGGTGGTTGGTCTTGAGGTAATTATACATGTTCATTTGCCAATTGAATCAATTCGGGACTGCATTGATTCGGGCTTGTAATTCGGTACCATATTACATGGTAGTTGAAGGCAAATGATTGCTAAAAGAAATATTCACCAAGATGAAGATTTGTTAAGAAATTGGCGTAATTTCTTTTAGATAGAATCCTTGTTTGTGTGGAACTACCTAGGTAGAGTTCTAGTTGGTTTAGTTACTTGGAGTAGTAGCCAAGAAATTTCCTATTTATATGAGTTTAGGAATTAGAAATTATTCCCTATTATGTATAGAATTAGAAATTAGTAGTTATTTCCTATTATTACTTGGGTGTTGGCCAAGTAATGTGATCTATAAATAGGTGGGGTTTGGCATACTATAAGGGGACACAAGAAATACACAAGGGGCGACATATAGCCTTATATATGGGGTGAGAGAGGGTTTTTGGGAGGTGAGAGAAATTATACAATGCATTGGATCTAGGTTCCAATTGTATTCTTGTATAGGGTTTTTCTCTCATAATAAAGAATGAGTTTTCTCTCAGTCGATATAGACTCAATGGTGGAGTTGAACCACGTTAAATCTTGTGTACCACTTGTATTTCATGCTTGTGGCTTGTTTATCATTAAATTGTTGTGTCTTTGATTTCTCAATAGTCATATATTCCGTGTCCGGATCCCAACAAATTGGTATCAGAGCGGGTTCGTGGTTTGGTCTTGGTTGACAATTGAGATCAAGTGGATTGGTGACTTTACCAATTTAACAATTTAATGGGTGATATTCTTGTGTCAATGGCTTGGCAAGCAAGCGTTGAATGTGAAGGATGGAAAGCCAGAAAGTATGAAAATTCTTGATGGTAAATCTGTGCAGGTGATTCAAAGATCAAGGAAAAGGTGGAGTCCAAAGTCAATCTTGGACATGAATTGGTGAAAATTTCTCACAACTCTAACAGTTGATACTTCATCCTGGTGGTTTTTAGATTTGAATTACGTTCTTTAGGTGGTGTGGCATAGTTCCTAAAGAAACAAAGGTATCTAATTTTTATGCGCTAGCAGACTTTGATGACTACGAGTTATTCGTTGGAGGGGGAGTCTTGGAAACCATACACGGAGAGACAGTCCTGAGGATGGGAAGAAGTATGGTGATTTTATGATCACTTGGTTGCTTCAATGGTTACAGATAGGGAAGAGGATCCCAAGTTGCAAGTGGTGGTGAGAAAAAATCCTGTGAAGAGAGATGGTGAATTGAGGCACCTTCTCGCGGGTCAACTGGTGGTTGGTCTTGAGGTAATTATACATGTTCATTTGCCAATTGAATCAATTCGGGACTGCATTGATTCGGGCTTGTAATTCGGTACCATATTACATGGTAGTTGAAGGCAAATGATTGCTAAAAGAAATATTCACCAAGATGAAGATTTGTTAAGAAATTGGCGTAATTTCTTTTAGATAGAATCCTTGTTTGTGTGGAACTAACTATGTAGAGTTCTAGTTGGTTTAGTTACTTGGAGTAGAAGTCAAGAAATTTTCTATTTGTATAAGTTTAGGAATTAGAAATTATTTCCTATTCTGTATAGAATTAGAAATTAGCAATTATTTCCTATTATTACTTGGGTGTTGGCCAAGTAATGTGATCTATAAATAGGTGGGGTTTGGCATACTATAAGGGGACACAAGAAATACACAAGGGGCGACATATAGCCTTATATATGGGGTGAGAGAGGGTTTTTGGGAGGTGAGAGAAATTATACAATGCATTGGATCTAGGTTCCAATTGTATTCTTGTATAGGGTTTTTCTCTCATAATAAAGAATGAGTTTTCTCTCAGTCGATATAGACTCAATGGTGGAGTTGAACCACGTTAAATCTTGTGTACCACTTGTATTTCATGCTTGTGGCTTGTTTATCATTAAATTGTTGTGTCTTTGATTTCTCAATAGTCATATATTCCGTGTCCGGATCCCAACAAATTGGTATCAGAGCGGGTTCGTGGTTTGGTCTTGGTTGACAATTGAGATCAAGTGGATTGGTGACTTTACCAATTTAACAATTTAATGGGTGATATTCTTGTGTCAATGGCTTGGCAAGCAACGTTGAATGTGAAGGATGGAAAGCCAGAAAGTATGAAAATTCTTGATGGTAAATCTGTGCAGGTGATTCAAAGATCAAGGAAAAGGTGGAGTCCAAAGTCAATCTTGGACATGAATTGGTGAAAATTTCTCACAACTCTAACAGTTGATACTTCATCCTGGTGGTTTTTAGATTTGAATTACGTTCTTTAGGTGGTGTGGCATAGTTCCTAAAGAAACAAAGGTATCTAATTTTTATGCGCTAGCAGACTTTGATGACTACGAGTTATTCGTTGGAGGGGGAGTCTTGGAAACCATACACGGAGAGACAGTCCTGAGGATGGGAAGAAGTATGGTGATTTTATGATCACTTGGTTGCTTCAATGGTTACAGATAGGGAAGAGGATCCCAAGTTGCAAGTGGTGGTGAGAAAAAATCCTGTGAAGAGAGATGGTGAATTGAGGCACCTTCTCGCGGGTCAACTGGTGGTTGGTCTTGAGGTAATTATACATGTTCATTTGCCAATTGAATCAATTCGGGACTGCATTGATTCGGGCTTGTAATTCGGTACCATATTACATGGTAGTTGAAGGCAAATGATTGCTAAAAGAAATATTCACCAAGATGAAGATTTGTTAAGAAATTGGCGTAATTTCTTTTAGATAGAATCCTTGTTTGTGTGGAACTACCTAGGTAGAGTTCTAGTTGGTTTAGTTACTTGGAGTAGTAGCCAAGAAATTTCCTATTTATATGAGTTTAGGAATTAGAAATTATTCCCTATTATGTATAGAATTAGAAATTAGTAGTTATTTCCTATTATTACTTGGGTGTTGGCCAAGTAATGTGATCTATAAATAGGTGGGTTTGGCATACTACGAGGGGACACAAGAAATACACAAGGGGCAACATGTAGCCTTATACATGGGGTGAGAGAGGGTTTTTGGGAGGTGAGAGAATTTATACAAGGGATTGGGTTTGGTTCCAATTGTACTCTTGCATAGGGTTTTTCTCTCATAATAAAGAATGAGTTTTCTCTCCGTGGATATAGACTCAATGGTGGAATTGAACCACGTTAAATCTTGTGTGTCACTTGTTTATCATTAAATTGTTGTGTCCTTGATATCTCAATAGTCATGTATTCCGCGTCCGGATCCCAACAGTAGACCAGCTATTATCTAATTTGAGTGGTGAGGCACCTAGGAATAGAGGGTTTCACATGGTTTCCAGATAAGAAAATGGAGTTTCAGTTTAGGTTTAGCCCAGTGTTGGAAATACCTAAATATAGACCAATGTAGGACATGTTTGAATGATAGTGCAGTCCCAAAGCCAAGACATGTCTTCCCAAGGCTGAAGCTGCAATTCTTAATGCCGGATGCTACCTGAAGTATTCCACTCAACAATTTTATAATCAAGCATCTGAAGGATTTCGACATTCTTTGATAGGAGGTGAGCTGGTTTTTATCTAAATTTTGTTGGATCTTATATTTGGATATATTATAATACTAATTAATTTTAGTTTCATGTGTACCTTTCAGGTCTGCTTTACTTGTCATTGGTATTCACCCTTGCTATTCTGAGGTAGATTCAAGAAGTAGATTCCGAGTGGCAGCAAATTAATGGATCACAAGCCAGAGGAGCTAAGCTTTCCAATCTTGATAATTTGATTGGTAATTTAATTTAAAGTTTCTAAGTTTTTACGTACAAAAGTGAAAATTGTACTTTGAAACCATTGAAAAATTGACATAACTCATGATTCAAATGGTCTAGTTATCATGAGATATGTTTTTCTATGAGTTATGATTTGGAAGGATCCTTCTTAATAACTTTTACACTAAATTCGATGCTCAATCCAGAGAAGGTTCATTCACTTGATCTCTGTTGTTGGAAAATTAAGTTAGCATTGCAATTTTGTGGGTCCTGTGGACTGGAGTTACTAGATATTGAAATTCAAATTCAATGCAGGACTTGAATTTAATGTTGATGCATTTGAAACATTTCATATTTTCTAAAACCTCTAAAGTATTGGAGTACTATGGCCTCTGCTAACTTATTACATGCAAGCCATTTTGCATCTGCAGATTGTAATACATCTAAGCTATGATGTTTGGAGTCGCAGTTCAAATTGCATTTGTTGTAACTGACACTACTTCCCCGCTTTCTGCAAATTTTGGTTGTGCCTACTTAATGTTAGGAATGTTGACTTTCATTTACACAATAATAAGTTCCTTGCTTTGACGGAATGTATTTTTGTGCAGGTTTTTGTTCTCAAATATCTTCTTTTCCATCAGAAGATTCAGGTAATGCTGCACCAAGCATGGGCACAAACACCGATCCAAGAAGATCCTCCAAACGTGAATGCTTATTCCAGAGAAGGTTCATTCACTTGATCAGTATTGTTGGAGAATTAAGTTAGCATTGCAATTTTATGGGGTCCTGTGGGGTCACTACAAGAAATTTAGTCTTCAGTGACAAGAAATTCTTGTCACTAAAAATGAAAAAGTCGTCACTGATGACTTTTATTGACAACTTCTAAGTTGTCACTGAGTCGTCACTAAATGTCCGTCGGTAAAAGTATACAGTTACGACCTTAAAAGTCGTCAATGAATTGGACTACTTTGTGACAACCAATGTCGTCAGTAATTGTTGTAATTTTAGTGACGACATAGCTTCTTGTCAGTGAAGTATGAAGCAATGTTGTCACTGAAACTGACCTATGGTCATATCTAGTATAGGCCAATTAGTGACAACTTTTGTCGCCACTGAACACTGTTTGTTTTGTGACAGCCACTTGTTGTCAAATAAGAAATCTAATTCAGTGACAACACTTTGTTGCCATGCAATTTGACGATTTTCTTACTACAATTCACCCAAAAAAGAAAAAAAAAAAGGGAACCAAAATGCATGATAATTAACAAATGAAGGCATCCATTACATTACAAAATGCCAAAATATCGTATTAAGAATCTGAGTATCACATACAAATAGTTTGCTAAATAGCATTTAGCCTAAATTTTACATATAAATCAAGGCAACTTTACAAAAAAAATCCAAGTTCCAAAGTAAATATGTACTGCCAAAACATTTCCCAAGTTCTCTAACAATTAACTATCATGAACCTTTGATTTATTTATCTCTGATAAGGAAAGTGCGTTTAGTTGAAGATGACCAAATTTTGACCAAGTTTCTCCTGTGCGTGTCTTGGATAGTTTGCCAAATATTTCTTCTTTCCTAAAGGCAAAGGCTCGACCAGCCTATCCTTCTTGGTCATCCCATCATCAACCTTTCCAGAAATGATTACATCTTTCCATGTATTGAAGGCACTAGTGTCTCGTTCATCAGTCCGGTGTCCCTGTAACACATTTCAAGACCATTTACCATGTAAGACAGGTGAAATGAAAAAAAAAAAAAATAGCCAACTAGTAACTAATAATTAGTATTGCCATGTAACTTAATGGTGTAAAACTCAAGCCATTTACTCTCTTTAAAATTAAAATATCAGAGGAACTAGATACAGTAAAAGTTTGAATTTAGTTTGAAATGCTGCTATTGTAGTATCAAGAAGGTTCATTCATGTCATCTGAGTTAAAGCACCATAACAGCTCAATTGATGAATGAATAATCTTCGTTCTTAAAAATCTGAATCACCTATTTATTCTAGATAGCAAAGATATACAAACAAATCCTTCAATTCAAATGAGCAAACATGTATGAAACTTAGCAGCTATGGATATGCATAAAAAAATGGATTTTAAAAACCATTTTGGCACCAATAACTTTTTGGAAAATTTCTTAAAGTTATTCTTTGAGAAACAGACAACAGAAATTGAAAGGACTGGACAAGTGCTGTAATGCCTAAGACTCATCCATTGCAAATGAATGAGTTACATATTCTCAAAAGTCCAATCTGCTACTATAAGACGCTTGCTCCCTACTCCCAACACACCCCAAAGAAAACCAGAAAATAACTCTAATATAGGATTACTGCAGGACAAATACAATACTTACCTCTAGCTATGGGTTACTCATTTGAGTACAATCTATTTTTTGAACTTGTAAAATTAACTAGCTTGTTTGCATGTGGCTGATATTCATCATTCAATAAATGAGATGCACAAAAACTTCATAAAAAGTTCTCTTGCTACCCAGCATTCAAGACATGGTCTGGTACACAAATGAACAAAACATCAACTAAGCAAATCTTTATATGCCTTTTTCAGAGAACAGAAGGAAAAGAAGAACCATCTATTAATGACAAAGACTCCAAAAACAAGGTAAATTTAATATTAATTGTCCAGAGTTACCAATTCTATCTTTTATTGGCAATAAGTGTCAGCTCCACTTGACATGGATTGGAGGAATATTTATTCTCCAAGGAAGAAACATACATTTCAGTGCTATACAACAACAAAAGTAATCATGAACTATAAGAAATATATAGAAGGATGTTTCTAATTACCTGAGTAAATGCATTCCTAGGCAAGAAAATTTCCCATACCATATGGAGGAGCACCCAGATCTAGAGCTTCCAAGAGATAACCAAGCTTGGCTTTAGCCTGTTCACGTGAAATGCCAAAGTCCCTGATATCCAACATATATGTGATGAGAGTTAAGTAGTGCCCTATTATATTCTAGGGCACCCTTTCTAAAACAACTTATAATCTTCTTTGAATTGGAAACATACTTGAACTAAGTTCAAGCTCAGGTCAACAAGTTCAAATGGGTATTTGGGCTTCCAAAGTTTAATTAGTTCAGCGGAAAGAGAAGCGAATGACATGGTTTTACCCAACACTTTGAGAATGAGAGCTTTTCTCCCAGGTTTCAAAGTTATTTGTTGATGTAGATCATCATCATCATCTAATCCCTATGTAAATACGTGGAATGCTCATGGTAGGTAAAAGAGCATCCTTACATGACAAAACACCAGTACTAGAACCCACGGCAATGCAATCTTTGAATGCTTGACATTCTGTCATCTACAAACTAGCAATATTATATATGAGTACAAATATAAACACAATAGCAGCAGTGCGCATTTCTCATATGCATATTGTAAACTAGATTTAAGAGTTAAAAAACAAAGTTTCAAACTTATGACTCTATAAACTAGTATTCAAATGTGATATATGAGAACTATACATGTCGTTTCTACACAACATGTTTACCATCTAATTACAAAAAATTCACATCAAAAATTGAGAAATTTGATAATCTAAATCCCCTCTCTCCCTCTCTCCCCTTAGACTTCCACCCCCCTCCTTTCCCTTCCCTCTGGCCCCCACTCCCTCCTCCTTGTCCTCCTTTTATCCCTCCTCCTTTCCTGTAACCCGCACCCCTACTGGATCTTCTCCTCCTCCTTTCCTATAACTCCCACCCCTCTCCTACTGGATCTGGACCAGATCCAACCAAAATAGGTCCAGATCGTTAGAGATTACCCCCACCCAAGAAATTGGGAAAAATTTTTTGGCCAAAAATGAATTAGGGCAAGAATTTTTAGGGCAAATTTAACAATAAATAGGACAGACATGAGCAAACTTACTTTAATTGCAGAGAGTTCGCGATGAACATTTCTTGTTTAACACTAGAGAGGCGTCTAAGGTAGATCGATCCATAGAGATAAAAGCTTGTTTATGTACTTGTACCCTCAAAAAAGAAAAAAAGGAAAGCTTGTTTATGTACTCGAGGAAAAAGATAGTGAAAAATGAGAGAGGGAGATAGAGTATTAAGTAAAGGAACCACCTAAGCTTTTAGTTTTATTTTTATTTTTTGCTTGAAAAAAATTCCCTAATTGAGCCGTACTACTTGTTTCTTTTTAAATATAATTGTGATTCACCATTTCTGTACTTGGTTCACTTAATGTCCCTTTAGTCAAACAATTATCCTATACCAAAATTTCCATCAAGATTTTAGCCTTAATTTTTATTTGGAGTATAAGTTAATAATATATTAATAATTATTATTTTAACATTTTGGTGAAAATATTTCATAATGAGTGGCAAAAATTGTGTAGTTGCTAATAGTTCATATAAGTGCTGAGAATCCATATTAGTTCCTCGAAATCGCAACATATTAGTTCCTCGAAATCGCAACTTTGAGATACCACATCCTACATCTCTTTCATATTTGATTAATTTAGATAAAAGACTCCCCCTTTAGTCAAGCAGTCATCCTATACCAAAATTTCGATCAAGATTTTAGCTTCAGTTTTATTTGAAGTATAAGTTAATAATATATTAGTAATTATTATTTTTAACATTTTATGTAAATATTTCATAATGAATTGCAAAATTTGTGTAGCTTCTAATATTTCTTTCTTTTATATTTGTGTCTATTTCATAAGCTTTCTAGGGGTTCAGTTTATGTCCCATCTATTGTAATTTCTTGAGCTATTTTAATAAAATTTTGGACTGATATTACTCCCTCGTATATGGAGTTTTCCCACAGAAAAAACATATATTATCATGGATCTTTAGAAATTCAACATTAATTTTCCACCAACGTCTTGTAGCTAGTAGTTCTAATTTGGTTAATCAACTTATATAATTTAGCTAATGACGGTTTCATAAGAATAGGTGGATCCAAGATTTGTAATATATGCAATAAGTACTTGACTCTCTTTTTTTTTTTTTTTTTTGCACATTGTTTCAACATTAGATCAATTAAATGAGGAAAAAAATTATTCCTTGGAAGTAATTATTTAATTGGAGTCCAACCCAAATTTTATACTTAATTTATTTTTTCTCCCTATTACATAATCTTTTTGTAGTGCATAAAGTTATTGGGGTTTGAAATCGTATTTTTAGGGTGGCTTAGTAGAATAATGTTAATTATTGGGGCTCAAATTATATTTTTAGGGTGTCTAGGTATAATAAGACAAACTTATTGGAGCTTAAATCAAAATTTTAAGGTGTCTCAGTAAAACAACTTATTAGGGTTCAAATCATATTTTAGGATGTCTAAGTAAAGCAAGATAAATGTATAGGGCATAAATCAGATTTTTAAAGTGTCTAAGCAGAACAAGCTTAATTTATTGATGGACAAATTATACTCCTATGGTCTCTCAGTAGAACAACATTAACATATCCCTAGGAAATATTTATTTAATTGGAGTCCAATGTACAAAATTTCATGCTTAATTCATTACCTTGAAAAATCCAAAAAGTGCTTAATTAAATCAATACAATAAATTGTTTCAATTAATTAATTAAGAAGGTAAGGAATTTTTTAATTTGCTAACTAATTCAATTTGAAAATTCTTATTGATATTGACTTCCAGTTAACTAATAACTTTCTTTATTTTAAGTTAAAAAATATTTCAATTTGAGCAATTATGGGTACTTTAACTAAGATAATTAGATTACCAAATTTTATACGAAAATTTAATTAATTATGAGGCTGTAATTATATGACAACAAAGTAATTTCATTGGAGTACAAATCAAGAATAGCAATTTGTGACAACTTAATTTCTACGTAACTATAATGATAACTTCAAGTCATCAGTATAGAATGTACCCAAATATAGTGACGACACAGTAAATTTGTCAGAAAAAAGGTATGAAAATAGAGACGACTTTCAAAAAAGTCATCACTATTCCTTTTCCCAGTTGTTCCCACGCCTTGCAAATGTTATGGTTGAATTTGTTTGTGACACCAATTTAAAATTTTGGTACAAGTCAACTAGGATTAATTTCATCAATTTCAACTTTGGTTTTTATTTAAATTTGTGAATATTTTATTAATTATTGCTTCTTAATATAGTAATTAAAAATTATAATAGATATTCAAACAACTGCTAAGTGACGATACAAGTTGTCACTAATAAGTATGTAATTTTAATGACAACAATATGTTGTAAGAAAAGAAACAAAGGACAACAAGAAAAGTTGTCAATAAAAGAAAGGAAATACTGACAACTCATGTCATGTCGTCACTGATATTAAACCCGCCCTTTTCAAGTCTAATGGCGCGAAATATTTTCTGACAACAATTTGAAGTCGTCACTAAAGACTTAGCTGTTTTAAGTCAGTTGTGACAACCGCCAAAGTCGTGGCTAAAGGGCCTTCTTCTGTGACGACTTTTTTTTGTCACTGGGAAAAGTCGTCACTAATGACCGATTTTCTTGTAGTGGCTGGAGTTAATCTAAAGAAGTGCACACACTCAGATATGTATATTTTCTGCAATATATGCTATTTCGCCTGTCATGTACTATCACATACAGTATTTTCTTTTTTTCCGTTTGGACAGGATTCAGTTCAAGCAGACAGGGATGATCCCTGTCAGCTGCTAGTCAACGTTCCATTTGGGCATACCTCACAGGTAAAATGTGGTCATCAAGAAAACTAAATTTTCTCCGTTGCCATCATTTAAGATCCTTCTTGATGAATAATCATAAAGTGTTTGTGTCTTCTGTGTTTGGTTTTTAGTCAACTTAGTGCTTTCTTATAACAGGAAATTGTGAACATCCTGCTTTCTGGGAAGGCTATTGCAAATGCGTTCGATGGAGGGATGGACCTGGGTGGTGGCATGTTCGTCAAAGGCATTTCATCAACTGTAGATGTTGGACTTCTAACTTTGCTGGAGTCCCTAAACTTCTGCAAAGTTGGTTAGTATTTAAAATGCTTGAAGTGACTAACATGGGTTGTGGGCAGCGAATCTCATTATACAGTTCTATTTGCTCCTGATACCAAGGTTCAGGAGGAAAATGAATTTGAAAGCAGAGAAACAAAGATCAGGAAGGCTTTTGATATGAGGTGGTGGGTTCATTAGTATTGATGGTTTTCATGAAGTTCTGAGAGATACAGGCATTAACCTTCCTGCTGAGAAGGTGGAGCACCTTTGTAATAGAGGTATTATTGTATGGAGTGAATTTTGGCAAGTTCCTTTTGGATTTGGATAAGTGTTTAGGAGGTTTGAAGGATCCAACCTGGATGATGGGCAAGAAGGTATATGATTTTTATCATTTCAATGGAATTGCAAAATCAGTCCTTTGCAGAAGCCAGGCGACTTCTGGAAATAATTTTAAGGTAAAAATTATGCTATTTAATTATAAAATAATAGATACATAAGTGTGTGAGTCAAAAAAGAGAAATGAGAATAATAGAAAGAAGAGTGGGAGACACTAATAGAAAATTTTTAATTAGAGAGATAAAAGAAGAGTAATTAATACATAATGGATATTAGGAAATAAGTGAACATATATAATATTAAGGATAATCTTGATATTCGACTCTAAAAGGAAGATAATTGCTTTGACAATTTCACTTGCCAACATCAATTTATGTAATCTCGGTAATGATGGCCAGAATACATGCTTTCCTAAATTAACAAATTATTTACGAAGCATCTCAATATGGATAATGTCGATGATATGGGATTTCCTATTTTATTGGATGTCTCCAAAGGGACATGACATGGGATTCCAGTTGCTTAGTTGGAAAATTGAAACGAAGCCTAGTAGTCGGATAAAGATGACTAATTTAAGATCTCAACACACCAGTATAAATAAAGACCGGACTAATTAACATATCATGGATCATAAAGTGATTGTAGTGTTATTTGGCATTCTAATTTCCTGCTTCATTCTTGATGGGGTGGAGTGCAGCAATTTTAGAGGAGAGGAGCAACCAAAGCATTCAGCCATCACCACAACAAAGGTAAAATTAGCACCAAGCTTATACTAATGAGCAGTGGTAACAGCATAATGTATAACCCTTTGCGAAAGCACTTTGATAATATTTATAATCCAAATACTAGTTTTTGGATTTGCTGTTTAGATTGTGAGTCCGTTTGGATTTCCTGTTTTTGAAAAATTGTATTTCGCATCCCAAACGTTACAGTAATACACCAACAAAAAACAATCCTAAAAACATAAATCCAACAGATATTTCAAAAACAACTTATACATACAAAAATAAAAAAAATTATCCCTTCTTCTTCTACCCCAACCCCACCACCACCACTTCCTGCCCCCTCCACATTCCCTCTCTCACTCCCTCCCCCTCCCCCTCTCTCTTTCTCCACTTTTCTCTTTCTCCCCCTCCCCCTCCTATCCAAATTAAAAATTTATTTGTGGTATTTCTGGGGCATTTAGATAATTTTTTGTGATATTTTTAAAATTAAAATTTTTTTTGGGTATTTTTTGGGGCATTTTTAAAATTAAAAATTTATTTAGGATAATTTTTGGGGCATTTTTTAAATTGAAATTTTTTTTGGAGTAATTTTTTGGGGCATTTTTAAATTAAAGTTTTATTTGGGATTTTTAGGGCATTTTAAAATCAAAATATACTTGGTGTAATTTTTAGCATTTTAAAATAAAAATTTATTTAGGGTATTTTTAGGAATTTTAAAAATAAAATTAATTTGGGGTAAGTTTTGGGACATTTTTAAAATCAAAATTTGTTTAGGGTAATTTTTGGGGAATTTTAAAAATTTAAAATTTATTTGGGGTACTTTTTTGGAGTATTTTTAAAATTAAATTTTATTTGGGGATTTTTGGGGCATTTTTAAAGTTAAAAATTATTTGGACTATTTTTAAAATTAAAAATTTATTTGAGGTAATTTTTGGGGGTATTTTGAAAATTAAAAATTTATTTAGGCTATTTCTGGGGCATTTTTAGTATTAAAAATTTATTTGGGGTTTTTTGGGTCATTTTCAAAATTAAAAATATATTTGGGGTAATTTTTGAGTATTTTTAAAATTAAAATTTATTTGGGGTTTTTTGCAACATTTTAAAATTAAAAATTTATTTGGAGAAATTTTTTGGGGTACTTTTTGGGGCATTTTTGAAATTAAAAATTTATTTTGTGTAATTTTTGGGGGCATTTTCAAAAGTAAAAATTTATTTGGGGCATTTTTGGGTCATTTTTAAAATTAAAAATTTATTTGGAGTAATATTTTGGGTCATTTTTAAAATTAAAAATTTATTTGGGATATTTTTGGACATTTTAAAATTAAAAATTTATTTGGAAAAACTTTTGGGGGTATTTTAAAATTAAAAATTTATTTGGATTTTTTTGGGACATTTTTAAAATTAAAAATTTGTTTGGGGTAATTTTTGGGGCATTTTTTTAAATTAAAATTTTATTTTTGATATTTTTTGGGATATTTTTAAAATTAAAATTTTATTTGGGCTTTTTTTGTGACATTTATAAAATTAAAATTTTATTTGGGGTATTTTTTGTGGCATTTATAGGCACACACTCTATAGAATGACAACATGTGCTGATGGAAGCTATGGTGATAGTCATCTTCATTACCTTTCTAACTTCTGTCTTGACTTTTGACGGGTTGGAGTGCAAAAGTTTTGGAGGAAGTGGTGAACTAATAAAGCACAAGAATGAAGCAATCTCAATTGCGAAGCTATTTTTCCAATTAGTCTTATATATCACACACATAAGTCGTTCTGGTACGCTTGAAATAGAGTTGTATTTCAAGGCTTCCCTCCCCCTTCCCCTCTCCCTGTAAAGCTTGGAGTCTGTTCTTCGATTAAAAGGAGAAGAAAAGATATAGAATTTGGCATAAACGGTACTTGTCTTCTTGAAATTATTTGTCTACTGGTTACTTGTATTTGTAGGAATACGATTTTTCATTTTCTAATGTGTAAATCATTTCTCTTAGTATACTATCTGTGGTGATTTATCAATGTTATCATTACCAAAAAGGAAAAAAGAAAGAAAAAAAAAAGTTGTGGTTATTCATTTTTTTAACCTCATTCTTCTATGGAGATTGACTTGTTTTTTCCCTTAGTTCAAATATATATTGGAATTTCACTTTCTTCATCTTTGACAAAGTAACAAATTGTACGTGGTATCTAATCGGATTGAGTTTCAAAATTTGACATGCACAATTAAGACGACATGATTCTGTGAAATTTAACGAAGTGCAAATTCAGATCAAGATCAGTTCAGCCTTTTAACAGGGAACCTTGAGTCCCCAATACTGCTGATCTGTTTAACTTGTTAGCAATTTGTATTTGAAAGCAACATTTGAATGAGGTTTTTGTGTAAATGTGGTTTGAGAATTTTGACGCCTTGCAGACCATCTATGGTGACACTTACAATTGCATCGATATATACAAACAACCCGCTTTCAACCATCCAGCATTATCCAATCACAAAATACAGGTAACAGTACAAAAGTCTTTATATCTTATTTGCAATTTAATTAGATTGTTAGACCAAGGCATACACAAAATCTTTTCTTCCACTGTCTCTTTTTCAAAATGCAATTTTTATGCCATATCTGATACGGTCTACCTTTTTCAGTTTTTTCCTATAGTTATTCCCTGTTCATTTTGATGTGGAGTTATTGTTTCCTTCTTGTCCAAATAGATGAGCTTTTGGAAAGAGATGGAGGAAAGGAGAAAACTCATGCCCTGGAATCGTACTACTACGAAATTTAACCCAAAAGACTTGTGGTTAGAAGGACGAGGTTGTCCACAAGGAACTGTACCTATTCGCCGAATGACAAACGAACAACAAAAGAGAGCTCTACATGCGGATCAAGCTGTGCAAAACCAGTCGCTAGCTTCTGGCGACGTCCTCGACGTAAGACACCTTTTTCTCGCACGTAAAAGGTTTGTTTTACTAGCTGGGGAGGGGTGGGAACTTAAGAGGGGGATGTGAATTCAAAATCTCAAAATCCTGGGGTATTAACATTAACTATGGGTGTGCATAATTGAAAATTTTTTATTTTTCAATTGAAATCAGATTCAATTCAGAAATTTGAAATTAAAAAAACAAAAAATTAAGAAAAAATTGGAATTTTCAATTTCAAAAGTTGTGAATTTGGTTCGAATTCGGGGAGAGGATTTTAAATTCATTTATGTGTGTGTGTAACACAAAATACTTATATTATATAATAATCCTCTGACTAATAAAGTATAATTATATTATATAATCTCCAATGAGTTCAGTTGTAATATTGTATCATAAAAAAATGGAATGATTAAAAACTTGGTATAGAAGGATGTCATTATTTACTTTAAAGTTTCCAGAACATTGGCATGCTCCATATTCTTCTCGCTTATTCTGGACATTCATCTTTGGTGGAAGTCTTTTAGTCCTATATTTTTCCTTGTTGCTGGAAAACTGGAAACAGTCCAATGTAGTTGTATAGCAGGTTCTGAAATTCGATGACTTCAGTGGTTTATTGAATTCCGAATTCATTTCAAAATGAATTCGAAATCTGAAAAGTTGAATTCGAATACGAAACAAGTCGAAATTTCTAGTCCCAATTTTTTGAAAATTTCCAAATTTATGGTTCCAAATTACTGAATTCGATTTCGATGCACACCCCTAACCTTAACCACTACAATTAAGATCCTGTCGGCAAGTTATAGTAATTTTCACAAAAATAATTAGATGTTCCCTTTTTAGTCCAACTATGATCCTAACCTGAGAAGTTTAAAAAATTGTTGCGACATGAAGCTAGAATCCTGGCATTAACATTCAATCTTTCAGTTTGCAGGGATCATTGTGAATGCAGCTGCGGACAAGAAATATGGCGCAGCCCAGGCTGTAATAAACATTTACAATCCGGAGGTTGTAGGACCTGGACATTACAGTTCAGCAACAATAGGTGTTGAAAGTGGACAGAACCAAATACAAGTGGGATGGATTGTAAGTGAAATTTGGAACTAATTATGCTTCCCTCTCTCCCTCTATATTTTTTTACATGTTTAGTTAAGAATGCGTCCTTGCTAAGTATGTATTTGCCGTTTTGGATATTGGTTTTTAAAGCTATTAACTAGTTTCCATCGAAATCATTTTCACAGGTGCATCCACAGTTGTATGGTGATTATCGCACCAGACTGTATACTTCTTGGACAGTAAGATTATGTCAATATTTTTTTACTTCATGTTTCAATTTCCTTATCAAATATCATCAGTTAATTAGCGGTATTATTTCTCGCATGCTAATTCATTAACAGGCAGACAACCACGTATCGACTGGCTGCTTTAATCAGAATTGCCCTGGATTTGTATTATTCAGTAGTGATATACCTCTAGATTTTGCATTTCCTGACATTTCTCAATCCGAAGGACAACAATACGACTCATTGATAGGGCTGGCTCTGGTAAGCTTCCATGCCTCTCCTTCCCTACTTGGCTAATTCAATTTACTTGATAAAATCTTCCATATGAAATCATCAATATGTATCTTGATTTATCTTTGTTTTTCTGTTCTAGATGATAAATGAACTTAGCTGATATAATTTGAGTCTAAAAATAAAAAAAAAGTGCATTTGGCAACAACTGAAAATTTATGTTTCGGGTACTATTGACACACACAGACACACTGCAGTATGTTCGTGTGATGAACTGATCTTAAAGTGTCCAAGTCCAACCACTTTGTAGATAGTACTTGAAGTAAAAAGTAAAACATGTAGATGGTTGAACTAATAAATTGCTAGCTGCCATAAAAATTAAAGATCAGGAAAATGTAACTCCATACGAAAAACTGAGCAAGGGTAAAAGAAAATGTAACTTCATTTTATCCATTTATACTTCAGTCAGTTAATCATTCCTCTTAAAACAATACATGATGTGTATGTACCCTCCTCACCTGTGTTTAATTTGGAAGGGCTTTTGACATTTTTTTTTTCTTTATTACAATTGATCGAATTAAATTGATACCATGCAGACGACTACCACGGGAGAGTGGTTTCTTGTGTATGAATTCAATACGGTAATTGGATATTGGCCAAAACCTACATTGCCTAATTTGGCAAGTGGTGCAGATACAATTCGATGGGGAGGACAAGTTTTTACTCCATCATCAGATGATACCAGTTCACAAATGGGAAGTGGTCAATTCAGAAATGGACAAAGACAGATAACATGTTACATGCGTCAAGTTACCTATGATGAAACTATATCTCCTGACAAGTCCTCTCTTCAAACTCAGGATTCCCGTTGTTATTACGAAGGATACAATGTCTATGATAACGATCCATACTGGGCCTATAGTTTCTTGTTCGGAGGTAAAGGTGGAAAGGATGGTGTGACTTGCATCTACTAATAAAGACGCTAAATTCTTATCTTCAAATAACGAAATGTACATTACTATCATTATAATAAAATTGATCCAAATAGAGATGCTACATTCATTGAGTCATTAATTATATTATATATCCTACTTGGCTATTTATTCCATTGTAGGAGCATTACTAGATGTTGGAAAAGGTCAGACTTGGAGAAAATGAGGCATGTCTCATATATTACAAGGGTACAAAAGAGTGGAAGTCAAAAAATGAGCGTATTTCCTACGATCAGATAGTAAAAAAGACCTTGATTTATACGCTTATGAGTTTGACGTCTAAATAAGAAAAGGGTTTGGCTTCTAAGCCATCTTAATCAATACATTCTAAGAAGAAATATTTGAATCTCATCAATATTATTAACCTCGTATCAAATCCCATTGAATGAATCACTCTTTGTCAAAAAATATGAGATATTTTTAAATCATATAAGTGAATAGATCTATTCATTAATAAAAAAAAAAGGGAGATTAATAACACTATCCAACTCTTATACTATTCTTTTATAGAGATTCTCTGTTCCTAATTGTTGCGACACATAAAATACTAGGGGGAAAAAATATCCTAACTATCAAGAGAAAAGAAGGAATGAATAGTTAAAAAATAGGGATAATTTCAGAAACCTCTCTTGAGGATTCACTGACCTCCCCTGAGGTTTCTAACCTCCCTTAAGGTTTAGTGTTTGATTACAAAATTAGTCCAAAGTCAGATAAAGTACACTTAAAAAATATCTTTTGGAGAGAGATGAAAATTTTTCCCATAAATGCTCCTCAAGCTATTGTACAAGTTGTATTAGAGACATAATGAAAACTAATAAAAGATACAAATAATTAATAAAAGCCTAAAGGTGCCCCGGGGGGGGGGGATGAAGTATAAGAAGGAAAAGTATCTGTTTATCCATTATCAATGGCTAGTGCATCAAAGGAAATGGCTATTATACAAGCCAATGGGAACTGATGCACAAAAGCCATGTTGTCACCACAGGTGCAAACAAGAATCCAACCTACTATTATCCAAGTAATTGCACACTTTATCTGTGAAAAATATTTTATCATTAATAAACACGTAATTAATGATTTACCGACATTTTCGTGCTACAATAAAGGACTTCAGATGATTCCTTGGCACTTAATTTTTAGAAATTCTAAGGATATCCATTTTCTCGCAAACTAATTTCTCCTTTCAAAAGGAGGGTATGAAAAGAGAAAAGAGAACTGGCACAAGTTTGGTAGTAATTGATATTTGTAATAAACTTATTCTAATAAAAATTATGACTAGCATCAGAAGTTTTTGTCTAAGTATGCATTCAACCTATATACAACAGTGTTCAAAATGATGCATCTTGATGAAGAAATGAATAGTTAAATGCCAAAAATATTATTTAAGGACAACATATAATCTCATTGGGCATAGTAGTAATTTCACATTGTGTGATGTAAGCAAATAGGCCCCAATTTCTACTAGAGAAGGTTAGTGTAATTTAGAAAACCTCAGGGAAAGTCAATGTAATAGTTAGAAACCTCAAGGGAGGTTTCTAAAATTATCCCTCAAAAATATTGTGATGGCTCTATTGCATTAAAAATTTATATTAATTTTTATTTTTTCTATTTGTGATTCAGCAATCCCAAAGTTTCTTTTTGATGCAATCAAATGAGGAAAAATCTTTTCTTTTTTTTCCCTTTTACACTCTTTACATAAAATAAATATTGGTAAGAGTCTTCCAAAATAAAACCAAAAAGGAGCAAATCCCCTACATTTTCTTTCAACTCTTTTACTAATGCAAACTAGTTTCTTTCCCGTGCATTTGTATGGGTCATTTTGCATTTATCAATAAAACTAAATATTGAAATACAAAATTTGAAAATTTAAATATTTATTTATATAGATAACCTACAATGTTGATTAACTATTCAAAAGTAGTTTAGAAGTGGAAAAAAATGATATACTAAATGTAAAACTTAAAATGACTTAATTTTGAAAAGAATATGTAATATAAATACTAAACAAAATGAGAACTATGAAGGAGCATTAAACAAAATTTTGTAAATATTTATTATAAAGGTAAGTTAATTAATCAAATTCACAGTGCACAAAGAGGCCTTAATCTAGTGGTTGAAATTGAGATTTTTGGTGTTAAAGGTTTTGGGTTTTAATCCTTCTCCCCTTCCCCTAGTTTGTTAAATCCTACCCTCCCCTAATTGAAAGAAATTTAGAAAAATAAATTAATGGTGGGCATACAAAAATTTAATCTGAAATTAATTTTGAGACCAATATATAGTCTATAGACCCATGCATATACAGAAGCAAGAGCAATATTTTCCATAAGAAGGAAATAAATGTCATAAGGAATTCAAAATGAAATGTCCAAAGTTTAGAAAAAAAATAGGAAAACAATATGTTGAAAGAAATTTGTTATAAATAAAGAAGTAATAAATTATATGAACAAAATAAAAATTGTACAAATTTTAGTAATATTAACTTATTAACATATAATCAAGCCAAATTATCATAATATAAAACATGATTAGAACAGAAAATTAGAGAAGAGAAAGAGAGAGACAGAGAGAGAGAGAGAGTTTAAGTCTAGAAGCAAGTAAAGAGTACTGATCATCATTTGGGTTCGAGTCTGCACTAGTGAAGCTTGGCTCCAGCAGTAGAATACAGCCTAGAATAATGATCGCTGCAGCAACCTCCACTGCCCTCATCTCTTTCTTTACTTTTCCCTCCATTCTCACCTGAGCTCAGAACCCACTTCCAATTTAGGACCAAAAAGACTTTGTTGTACCTTTTTTCTGTTAATTCTGATTGTATTAATGTGTTATCTTGCGTGAAATTTTAGCAAATATACACAATACTATCCCAGAGTGAACAATTTATACTTGTTTGTAGCATTCCAAGTATAGGAAATTACTAAGCCGGCTGGCAGCCACTATCTGCCCCAGGAATCCAAAGCCACAAAATTCTTTGAGCTTTCTTTTGTCAGAAGTATGGACTCTTTACTACTATGCTGTATGACTAGGAAAAGGCACAAAAATGCAGTAGTGGCAGTGTCTACATCTTTTCCTGAATTTAATCCTAGTAGTGGTGGTATGGGCTCGGATGAGACAGTGGGCACCCACGTTCTAAGAGGTATGGGCTGTGGAACTGGCCTTGTGATCTCCTTCTGAATTCGGACCCAAAACAAAACTAACAAATTAGAAGAAAACGTCCATGGTTAGGGAAAAAAAAAGGGCTCATTAACCAGGTGTTTGAAAGTTCTTGGTTACTTATGAAAGAAATTTTGGTTCGTCATTAACCATGTGTTTGAAAGTTCTTCTTGGCACGTGAGTCAAAATCTCGAACTATTTAATCTTAAAACTCTTTATTCTCCTGTTGATTGATGTCGACAATCATACGAGCCATTTCAATGTACTAGATAGGTTGCGTTGCACGTGTATATCTCAGCAGTATTATATGAATATTTTGTAGCATATGAATATAAGGAAAAGTAATGGTTGAATATTTCATGGAGGAAGTTAATGTACCATGCACTAATAAATAAAAGAATAATAAATAATTTGTGAAAAAATTAAATATACAATGTTATTAAAATGTATCTAGCAATCACGAGTGTCTAGCCCTTTTCCTTTTTTATCTTCTTCCTGAGAGTTTTGTCATGGGCTGCATTTCTTCTGATTTTTTGAGTTCTTGAGATATTGAGATAATTTTGTGTCATCTTCCATAATCGACACTTCATCCTCATTGTCTTGTATAGTGGTTGTCTTTCTTTTTGTTGAAGTTTTAGCTCTCTTCTTTGTCTTGATGTATCAAATAATAATTGTTTGCTTCAGTCTGGTTTTGTCAATTCATCAAAACCTATTTATGGAGATATGTCCACAATAAGAGTACAAATCATGCTCGAAGATGGATACCGTAAGCATCAAAAGTCCCTTCAGTTTCAATTCTTACTTTTAATATCTTATCTGCCACTGCCTCCAAAATATCAATCAGCATCAAGCAAAGTCATGCTAAATAATAGTACACCATAAAACTTAACAACAACCAATTCATCCTTTTTTTTTCCCATTTTAAGGATTGGAATGGGAAATACACCTTTTGCCACCTAGTGACCTCTATTTCAAAATATCCTTCTCAAAGTCAAACCTCTTTGAATAGTGAACTGTCCTCAATCTATTTCCATTCACATACAAGAGGTATATAAATATGGTGTCAAAAACTGCATCAAGTAGGTTAAATCTGAGCTTAAAATAACAAAGAGACCAGATACCTCAACAGCTCTGGCTATAACACCTTGGCTTTGACCAACCGCAGTGTTGAAGGCCAACCTGAAAACCTTCGGTTGTTCAATTTCTTCTACAAACACCTATTCATATTAAGAAATTACAAGGTAATATAAAAAACACACACATGCACACAAAAAAAAAAAAAAGATATTGGAAAAACACACAAAATATTAGGAGAACTGAAAAAAAGGATGCAATGACATGAGAAAAGTTGTCTGGTGGTATGATGATATGGAAAACACTCCAAAGCTACATTATAAGAAAATGCAACATCAACGATAGCTCAATCACTACTAATCCAATTACCATCTATCTCAGATATTAAGCACTTGCCCAATTCAAAAAACATTAAATTATTGAATTCTATTTATCATTTCAGAATTTAATTTCATGAAACATGAAAGCACAAATTTCAAAAAGCTGCCATTGCATGATGCCTGATACAAGTAGCATAACTATCCCGTCAAATATTCACAGCCCATTCAGTACAAAATCCTAAAATCTATAAAAAAAGAATCCAAAAATCATTCATCAATTTCAGAATCCATTAAAAAAAAGAGGAAATTATGAAAACTCACTATCTGTACAAGTGAGAGTGGCCAATGTCCACATGTATAGCTGGTAGATGCTGGAATTGTGAGTTGCTGTTAAACCTACCCCTTTCCTGAACTAATAACAGAACAAAAAAGAATTAAACACTGTTGCAAATTTTATCAATTAAAGTCACAAACCAGTTGGGTAAAATGCTTTAATTGTTCAATTTTAAGCAAAAGGAATAGGCAAGCTTCAGAATTAACAAGTCAGATATTTCTTCATCAAGAAACTGTAGCAACAACAATCAATAAAAACCACTATGGCATCCAAACAAAAGTCACCATGGTATTTAAGATTTTGATATGTGCCAATTAGCGAAAACTATCGCAATCGACCAAACCCAGCATTAGATAGAGATCACATTATCAATTATAAATGAAATTAAAAAGAAATCACAAGCATTTGTGAGTAAGCATATTTGATTATCCTTTAAGCTGTCATAGCGTCATAAGTTTTTCCATCTAAATGCAGGTTCAAGGAAGTAGCTACTAATTGCATGAAGGCAACTGGAATAAATCATTCAAGCTTAAACAAAGTGCTAAATGCAAATGCTAGTCATGAATTGAGAGAATTTGGAGTGTTCCACACACCTTGTCCTTTTTGCAGCATTAAGCAATCTATTTCATAGCTGATGGGGTCAATATTTCAAATTACTTCCGCTCTGTTTTTTCTTTTCTTTATTTGTTCATGTATAATTTATGTGCTTAACTGCATGTTGTTGGCAATTACAGCTGCATGCAAATTAATATGATATTGTGTAATAGGTTTTAACTTTTGGTAAATATATCGATTGAATTTGAAAAAGCTAGAAATAAACAAAGGGAACAGTTAAGTGGAGGCACACCATTGGAAGTTACCAAGTCTGATGAAAAAACCATGAGGGATAGGAAGATTTTTGTATAGGTAATATTGAATACAGTTACCAAGGGGCTATAAGCAAAACCGAAAAAGATATGAAGTTTGGGGTGACATTCCTCAAAAAATTCATGATAAAGCATTAGTAGATTCGACATCATAGGTTTAAAGTGAGTATGCATCAACTACCTGCACTCATAAAATGAAGGATAAAATTGCAAAAGTATGCTGCACTATCCTATAGTCGAAGGCTTGCATGATTACATGCCACTGACATATACTTCGCAATCTTATCCAAACAAAATAGAGGTGCCAAAGGTTATCTAGATTCTCAGTCCAGCTTCTTTAAAGCAATAAGGCCTGCTAAGATGCCAAGCAACAACTCTGAGCTCCAAAATAAGAATTTGAGAAAAACCTGCATGCAGCCATAAAGAACTAAAATTTTAGGACTGAAAGTTTCACAATTGATTGAATTGCCAAATGCTCCGTGTCTTCACCATAACCAGATCTTTAGAAAAATTGCAGCCAAATAATACCAGACTGAATCAATTGAAAATGAGCACAAAGAAGACATTAACACCAGCCTTCGTCTTTATCTAAAGGTACATCAAAGTCAGGTTTTCAGCAATTAAAGAAAATCCTTTATCTTTATCCTTTGGTCAAGCAAATGGAGCTTGACAAAGTTTCCAGCAAATTGGACTATACATAAGATAGATTTTCAGAGTAATGGACATATTCCTGGAGTGATTAAAAATTATTTTTGTGCAAGAACTAAGGAAAATGTGCTCTCACCAATTAGCTTTTTGCATAATTAGGATGTGGTCATACCTTTAGGCTTTAACACATTCCCTTCTTAGCTTAATAATAATTTAATTCATTATGGTCGCCTTGCTGAATTTGATTCTTACACAGCATAATCAGATGAATTATAGTAAGGGATAATTTCAGAAACCTCCCCTAAGGTTCCATGAAATATCACTTAGCTCCCCTGACGTTTTTAAAATTTCTCTTACCACCCCTGAAAAGATTGTGAGTCCACATATCACTATCAGAAGGGATCAATTACCAATAATACCCTCATTTATTCCAACAATTATTTAGCTTCTAAAGACCAAAAAAAAAAAGATTTTACAAACCTCATAAGCATATAATTGCAAAATGTCTAGGAAACAATTAGCACCACTCTTCTTTTTCTGTACCAACAAAGGTGTGAAATTATCTGCCAAGACTTACAAAGGCGCGCAATTGCTTATCAGAGAAATATTCATAACAATATGACTTTTATTTGTATGTTGTGACCATCCTTTTTTTCTCTCCTTTATTTCTTTTTCTTGTGAACGATACGAGAGTTTGGAATAGAGGTAGAGAAAATTACAACTTCACTAAGATAATTCCCTAAACTTTGGAGTGGTGTGATTTTCAAAACAAAACTATAGAACAGGTAAAAATTACAAGCTCGTACTTTAAGTGATCAATGAGTAATAGGAGATGATGTAGGTTTCATAATCAAAGTAGTTACATAAAAGTAAAAGAGTAATATAATTTTTATTGTTCGATTGTGAGATATTCTTCCTAATCAGATGATACAAATGAATAGTTGATGCCAAGTAATTATATGCATTCCTCCCATATGTGAACTACTTTCAGGTAGTATTTTTTGTTTATTTGGGAATTGCAAATTAGGCAATGTTACTTTATCTATTGCTATTATTGATATTATTAGATACTCCATGACTTAGGAAGAAGATAAAAAAGGAATAGGACTAGACACTCGTGATTGCTAGATACATTTTAATAACATTGTGTATTTAATTCTTTCACAAATTATTTATTATTCTTTTATTTATTAGTGCATGATACATTAACTTCCTCCATGAAATATTCAACCATTACTTTTCCTTATATTCATATGCTACAAAATATTCATATAATACTGCTGAGATATACACGTGCAACGCATGTGCACCTATCGAGTAATACTAATGGTAACTTATTATAATGCAGGTATTTGCAGAACAATCAGTTTACGGGTACCATTAATGTCGTTGCCAATCTTTCTCTTAAATATTTGCAAGTTAACATTATTGATAGCTTAGTAACAGAAAAGGTGATCTTTCTTGAAAAATTATTGAGCCGATTCACATTGATGTTGTCGAACATTGAGGATAACCATTTCAGTGGCAAGATTCCTGACCGATTGAAAGGCATAAATCTGTAGCAAGCACCTCATGTTGTTTGTCAATATTTGCGCTTTAAAACCTTTATATAGGAGATTTTGAAGATATGTATTAACATATTCTATTCTCTTAACGTAATAGGTGGTACTTCATGGACTTCAGGTCTTCCACCTTGCTAGCAGACCCTAATGGCTTGGGTGTTGGAGGCATTGTAGCAACAGTGGTTTTCCTTTCAGTCTTGGGCGCTATTGTAGCCTTTTTTATTATGAACGTAAGATCAAGGAAGGCATCCACAAATATAGAGAATCACTGTTGCTCCACTTGTTTTGCATGAAGAACAAGGTACTTATCTTGGGATTTACTTTCAAAGGTTTTGGATTCAATCATATGTATTATGTTTTTATATTTTACTTGACAACAAGGTACTGTTCTGTTTCACTCATGGTGATATAGTTGCCTAATTCACTGTCTTGTTCTATAGTGGATATTGGATATTTAGCCATAAGAAAATATTGTAGCAAGGGTATTGGTTTCGTTCATCATTTGCTATGTCTTCTATAATTACTTGGTTTTTCATAATTCTTTTGCAGAGATGAAGTCTATTCAACCTTCTTCCACAGCTAGCTAAGAACGTCCACCTATTGATGATCAGAAATTAGTTGATGAAGATGATACATCAGTGGTCATCTAGTATTCAGCTAGTTACACTAGTCACGCCCCTGAATTTAGAGGTTAGCCAAAAATGAAACTGACGGTTCAAAAGCAAGCATGTATCTAGTGTTCAAACAATAACAAAAGGGAACCAAGGCAAATTTCATTTACGGATCATTTTCTAATCTTTTTCTGTTACCTGAAGTAGACTGTTGCAAGATGACCAAACGTGGATTCAAAATGATTGTTCAATCTGATACTTATCCAACTGCCTTTCCAGCCATAGACTAATAGCTCTTCTTTAAGCATTATTCTAGCCAACTTTATGTTTCTTTGTCTGATCATTATCATTGAAAGTTCAGATCAGGTTACTTTAAGCACTAGGTAAATAGTTGTCAAGCTTAACTTTTAAGACAGAACTATATGTTGGATCCTTAATCCAACGTTGGAATTATATGTGAATAATTATGTGTTGCAGGTGTCAAATAAAGTTTAGCCCAATTAAAGTGATCTATTATGGTTTGCTTTAATGTATCCAATAGGATGTGAGCCTTAACGCGTGTAGATACTTTATCGTAATTTCTATTTTAATGATGGGCTGAAATAGAAATACCAAAAGACAACAGGAAAGTTGTCTATAAATAGGGTTATGGTCCCTGGTCACGTGTATCCGATTTGTCGTATATTCCAGTACCACAAAAATACCTCTCTTGATATCCCATCGTCAAGAGAGATACCTGAGAGAGTTTAGAGGGCTTTCTCATAAGGATTGGTGGATACGCTTAGACCTGGAAGGCCAACCCCAAGCTAAGGCTAAAGAGGATTCAAGCGGTGATTGTTGAACATGGATCCAGGTACGCAATTTATCCTTTCAGTTGTATTCATAAATCTGATATTGGGATACTGGATGTTCTAACACTATATACATCACGAAGCTCAGCAGGATAGTTCATAAATCATAATGATTGTGATATGATTATGAATAGTTGTGTAGCCAACTTGCACCAAGCCTACCAAATGGCTATCAGCATCTCCATCACTGAGGAGCTGACCATTATCATCTCTTGCCAAAGCACGTGTGACACGAAGTCCTTTGCTGAAGATGGACCATGCTTTGAAAGGTTACTCTTCTTTGTCTAATAGTTGCTTCATTACCTCTTTATGCACAAGCATCTATGATTTAATGGCATGATTCAAAGCTGTTCCCTGCAGATTAATTGGCATGGAAGGCATACCCATTCCTACATCCTCTGTACTTCACAAGGTCATCAATTTTCTCTGGATCATCAAGGCCTAAGAATATATTACATGCCAAAATTAAAAAGTTAACAAGTACTTCTCTGCCTTTTCACCCACATTCACTTCTTCACAGTTCCATTCCATCTGCAAATGTTTCTTCATTACAGCATCCATGATTCCAACATATTCTTGTAGCACATTTGTCTTGGAATGAACGGAAGCAGTCCCCTTAGCTTTTTTGAATGTTCACTGATACTCTGATAGGCCTATGATCAGCCTTGGGAAAAATTTTGTCCATTGTGCTTGGCCACCAAGCCTGGACCAATTGCCTTTCATTGGAGAACAGAAATTTGCTCCTCTCAGCACTACAGCGTATAACCAGGGTCTGTCCAACCAACGACGTCCTGAAAACCTTGAACAAATACTGGTTCGTTCCATCTCTAACAAACTGGTAAGTGACTCCTTGTCGAATTTTGGTGAAGTATTCCAGACTTTCGCCGACTAAAGGCCAATCTGTTCTCCCTGGTGGAAGCGTTTGGTTTTGAAAAGCAGATTCAATGTTTGCAATGCCCAACTTTTTCCACAGCCAAAGCTTGGGATAACACAGATATAAAAAAAGGAACCAGGAGTAAAAGAAACAATAGAATGTATCACAATCCCATTATTGTGAGTGTTATTTGCCACCTAAATGCGAACAGGAGATGCAACAGCAAAATTTGCATTCTGCGGCAAGGCCCATCTCCCACAGTGATCTTACATAAAACAAAAATTGCTGTTGACCTTGAGCCCATTTCTGCTAAGACTTGTCCGAATTCTCAGCCAGGGGATGTGTGAAAAAAAAAAAATCAAAGATGACTTGTCAAAAGTTATGCTAATTGGAGCATTAGTAGTTTACAGTGAGATCAGTGAGGATACTAAATAACCAATTGAAGTACATTGACGAACAAGAAAACACAAGAAAAAAATTAACTTCCAGAAGGCAATTGAGTCCATCATTTGACTACTGGCGACTATGATTTAAACTATAAAGCGATCTTACTTCCTTAGCTCAGATGTTACTTTTTGTCAGCACCTTAGACCAATATCTGCAGCAAGAGACTAAGTAAAACAATAAAGAAAAGGCATTTTCTCACTGATAACTATGTATATTTGCCACATTCACAAGAAAGTAAGTCTTGGTTGATGGGCAAGATTCGTCAGAGACAATTGTAAAATATGTTCAACCATGACTGTAAAGAATCTTTAATTTCATTGGATCAAGTGATAATGAAGTGAATTTGAGTATTGTTTCATTGGTTTTTGTCATAGCTATTACTCTATTTATATGTGCAATTGGTCATTAAAGATTTTGGAATGGCAGACTTCAAATATAAATATATAATAATAGCTCGACTAAGCATGAGGCATATCGTCTGGTCTTACAGTATGAAGCATGACTAAACTTTACTACTGCTGACCAACTTAGCATTGGACAGAAGTCAATCAATTGTGGTTTCCGTATCTTTGGATTTTAAATGCAGAACTTATTAACACATTTGAGCTGGATAATCGTTTGCTAGACTAATAAACTTCTGGCTAAATTGCAAGCTCGATTCTTCTGAATTTTCAAATATAATATCACGTAAATATTGTTAGTACTCTCACAGGACTTGGAGACTCTCGTGAACCTAATAAAATAAAATATATTATCATGTAAATTTCCTCATTTTGATCTATACTTCTAAACAGCTTCTGAGTCCTCTGCTTGCTTTTAACCATTTATCCTCACTAACAATTGAAGGCTGTATTAATTGGACTATTTGCATGGGATTTCCTGCATTGACCTGGTAGTTTCTTAGATCATTTTGTGTTTCCGTTCCCAATTTACCATTTATTAGTGTCATTAATTGGGACAACTTTTCTCTGTGACGATAGCAAAGTCATCACAAAAGAGGGTTCTTTACCCACGACTTTATATCTTGTCACAAGCGTCTACTGGGAGTGAATTACATAGTGACGACTTCGCTATGTTGTCACTAGTATATTCCCGCCAACGTATCTCGAAGGCGCGGGAGTGTTTGAAGGATGTAATAGTGACAACATTCTGAAAGTCATCATTGTTGCTTTCCCTATTTACTGACGACATTTTATTTTCATCACTGATACCTAATTAGTGACGACTTTATATTGTCATTATAATCTTGAATAGATTAGTAATAAATAATGTCATCACTAAATTGTCTTCAATTTTTACAATTTCTTGCAATGTGTTATTAATAGCATTGGATTATTTTTAATGAAATTGTTTGACTACCATATAATTTGAGCTTCATTATTTTCAATTATAAAATATACTCTAGTTTTGCAATTATAAGAAACTAGTACAAAATTTTATTAGCTGAAAGCACTCTTAGAAATGTAATAAAAGTACACTTCCACTTTTATGAAAGTAATAAAGTTTTCTACCTATGATGGAAATTTTTTTTTGTTAAAAAATAAGGGATAATATTGCAGCAGAAAAAATCCAATGGAATAAACCAAAAAAAAAATGGTTTGATGTTTTGGCTCAAATGGGGGGAAAATGAGTGAGATCAAAATTTTGATCACATCAAACTAATATCCTACTAGAAAAAATGGCTGTCCGATGTTAAGTAAAACATGTACTGAAGCTTACGAATAGCTCTCTCACCTCTCTCACAAATCTCACTCTCACCCTTTCGGTTTCACTCTCAGCACAAAACATCTCTCTCACAAATCTCACTCTCACCCTCTCAGTCTCACATTCACAAAAAATGGCTGTCCGATGTTGAAGAATTTTGTCCAAGTCTCTGCAAAAGGTTGGTTTTTCTCACTCCTATTTTCCCTAATTTTTTCCAAACGTCTATGCCGTAATCTTCCTTTTTTTATATTCTGAAAATTTCTGCCCAAATTCTTGTTGGATCTCTTCCCCAAATTTCTACCCACATTTCCTCCCGATCAATCAGTCATCTTTTCTCACAAAATAGAATACAATATATGTCATCTTCTTCTGGAATTTTTGGGGCATTTACAATTCATTTCATTGGGGAATTTTTCTGTGCAGTCCGTGGTTTTGAAGTGAAGTGGATATAAAGGGCTTTGATTGGTGGGTTGTTTTTGGAAAAGGTATGTAAAGATATGTTGTTTCTAAGGATTATTTGTCTAATGTTAAGTATTTATGTGGTACATTGGTTTTGGGAAATTCTATGAGAATCTATGTTGTATTCAGTAGATGTTCATGTCAATTATCAATTGGAGCTTTCTTTTATATCTTGTTTGTTAAGCACTTGACTGCCGAATGTGAAGCTTCTTTTATTGTTTAACATCTTGTGAAGTGGTAGATTCCTCTTGAATGGAATCTTGATCGATTGCATCACCTAACACTTCTTCAAGTTCCACTTGTGGAGCTTGAGTGTCAAAACCATGTCTTTGCTCGGTTATTAGAAAAGATTTCTCTCTTTCTCATTTTCCACCAGTTGGTAATTTTCCTCTGTTATTGCCTTCGACTCCTGCCTCCCCTAGTTTTCTCTTTACTAGCTTCAATTTTGACTAAATGGTATCATAGGCTAATGTAACATCATGTGGATAAGCATTTGAGGAGGTCCTTTGGCAGTTAGGATGAACTGGAGGTCTTTGATAATGTGGATAAAATATATGATTCCATTTAACGATTGTGTAGCATTAATTCATCCTTCCATATTATCCTTACATATTATCCTTAAACAAAAACTAACATCTTTAACATCATACGCTCATTTTGGAAATATACATGTTCATTAGTAGTTATTGGTTTGAATTTCGCTTTGTCGAGAAACAACTTTTATTGTTGGAACCATATGAGAAATATGAATCTGATTGCAAGAGGCACAATATGTTCTTGTGTTTTGAAATATCATTAGAGTGCAACTGATTTTCCCTGCTTTGCTGCTTCTCTGAACTCTGCTATAGTATTCTTAGCATTCTTCAATTTTTCTTCAAGATCCTACATTTTCTGCTCTTCTCCCTTGAGAATCTTATCCTTAGACTTCAATAGCAGTTCATTTGTTATTATTTACAGCAATTCCAACTGTTTCATATAAGTTTGGGATTCCTACTAGGACCTTGGTAGTCTTCCAAGTTCAAGTTGCTATTTTTCTGACTGGTAACCTTATATGCTGCTTGTGTACTTTTTCCATTCACATAGTACTTCACTAGGAAATATGTCGTAATAAGTTTATGTGCTTGTAACTTTATGTGCTATTATATGTGAGCATTTGTATTATACATGCTTTATTTTTGGTGAAAATGTTAAATTTTTTTGTAATTGAATTCTGTTGCTGGTTTTTGAGGAATTTAATTTCAGGAATATATATTACTTTTGTCTGCTATATAATATTGTGGTCCTATTCTTTATGTTAGGATAAAGGGCAGCAAAAGTATGGATAGGAGTTGGATGTCTATTAAGAACTACCTAGACCCCAAATATTTAGATGGAGTTGATGAATTTATTAAGTTTGCGTTTCTAGGCAAGGATCCTAATTGTAAACTCCCATGTCCTTGCAAAGTGTGCAATAACTTTGATGATCAAACTAAGGAAGTAATGGCTGATCACTTATGTCGAGGAATTGTTAATAGTTATACTAGGTGGATATATCATGGTGAAGGCTTTGAATCGATGATGAGAATGATGACATAGATATAAATGAAAAAAATAGTGACTTTGACGATATGGAAGATCTGTTAAATGATGTAGGAGTTGCTAACTTTGGTGAGAGTTGGAGAAATTCACTAGAACCTAATAGGAGTGCTTGGACAGGCCAAGAAGGAGAAGCTAGTAGGTTTCTTAGATTGTTATCAGAAGCTGAAAAATCTCTATACCCTGGTTGTGATAAGTATTCAAAACTCTCTTTTGTTGTCCATATCCTTCACTTGAAAACCATGAATCGGTGGACTTGTAAATCCACTGATATGTTGCTGAAATTCTTGAATCAAGTATTTCCTATGGCTTTGATTCCTAGTTCATATTATGAGGCAAAAAATTTCATTCGTGAGTTGGGGCTGAAGTGTGAAAAGATCCACGCCTGTGAAAATGATTGTGCCCTTTCGAAAGAAAATGAAGGCCTCAATCATTGTCCAAATGAAAATGTAAAGCACCAATGATATAAATCTCCAAATTCTAAAATTCCTAGAAGGTGTTGCGTTATTTTCCCTTAAAACCGAGCAAAGACTCTTTGTGAACAAAGAGATTGCTTGTGACATGAGATGGCATGGGATAGGACGTGTAGATAGTGAGAACATGATGCTACACCCTGCTGATTCATTAGCTTGGAAGGAATTTGATAGAAATCACAAGTCCTTTGCTGGAGATCCTAGAAATGTGAGGCTAGGACTTGCTAGTGATGGCTTTAACCCCTTCGGAAACATGAGTAATTCATACAGCATATACGTTATCCTTGTTCCTTACAATCTACCACCTTGGAAATGCTTAAAAGATCCATTTTTTTTCCTATCAATGATTATTCCTGGTCCAAAAGCCCTCGGAAATGATATTGATATATTCTTTAGACCACTAGTTGATGAATTAAAAGATTTGTTTGCCACTGGTGTGGAGACATATGATGCCTTCAAAGGGGAGAAGTTCATGCTGCGTGCTGCACTTTTGTGGACAATAAATGATTTTCCAGCGTATGGCTATTTGTCCGGTTGGAGTACAAAAGGGTACAAAGCATGTCCTGTGTGTTTAGATGAGACTACCAGTCTATATCTTAAAAATGGTCGCAAACGTTGTTACATGGGCCATCGGCGTTTTTTGCCTATTGATCATAAATGGCGTCGAGAGAAAAAATCATTTAATGGAGAAAGAGAACTTAGACAGCCCCCTAGGACCTTATCAGGTGATGAAGTCCTCCAAGAACTTCATGGTATTGACCAATCTGAATTTGGCAAGGCACCTGATTTGCTTCAATGAAGAAAAAAAGAAACGAATGCAAAGCGAGTGGTCAAATTGGATGAAGATGAGCATTTTCTTTGAGCTTCCATATTGGAGTACCAATAAAATTAGACATAACTTAGATATTATGCACATTGTCAAGAATGTGTGTGAGGCTTTGGTAGGTACAATAATGAATATCCCCTCGAGAACTAGGGACACTTGGCAGGCTAGGGAGGATTTGAAAGAAATGGGATTAAGGGAAGAGTTGCATCTACAACCAGTGAGGCGGCACATCAAGAGTTATGCCATCTGCATGTTACACTTTATCACATAGAGAAAAGAATTTCTGCCTGTTTTTTAGCACTATCAAGTTCCCAGATGGCTTTGCTTCAAACATTCCCGATGTGTGAAGACAAAGAGTGTCACTTTAGGGATGAAGAGTCATGACTACCATATGTTCTTGCAACGGCTTCTTCCATTAGCAACTAGAGGAATGCTGTCAAAAGATGTATCTCAAATTTTAGTAGAGATCAGTAATTTTTTTAGAAAAATTTGTTCTAGAACTCTCTATCTAGATGAGCTAGAAATGCTGGAGAAAAATATTGTTCTAATACTATGCAAGCTTGAGAAAATATTTCCTCCAAATTTCTTTGATGTAATGGTCCATTTAATGGTTCATTTACCGGTTGAAGCCCTTGTTGTTGGACCAGCACAATACCGTGGATGTTTCCATTCGAGAGGTACATTAATCCTAATTTTAACATTATCTAATTCATTAACCTCAAGTTTTCTTAAATTTTAAAAGCCTGTACTGGTTTTGTTGCACAGAAAAATGGGTCAATACAAAGGCTATGTGAATAACAGGGCTCGACCTGAAGGTTGTATTGCAGAGCGCTACTTGGATGATGAATGTCTTACCTTTATTTCTAGGTATTTGCATGATGTTCGACCAGATTTAATCAAAGCGGAACGAATTTGGAGAGACCAAGCAGCTGGAAAATTATCTGTATTTTCTAGCATTGCTCGCCTTTGGGGCAGCAATGTTTGGTTATCTAAGTGAGGCTGAATTGCAAAGAATACACCTGTTCATCTTGAAAATGTGTGAAGAAGTAGATGAATACATGAGGTACTAGTGTAATTTGATGCTAAATCTATTAAGAGTTGCATATTTTTAACATTAAATGTTTATAATTAACGTGGTTTGACAGAATATGTAACTAGTTGTATACTTCATACAGAGCATAGACAACTTCTTGAAAAGCAAAATCTATCTAGTGTGCAGCAAAGGCAAGACTTGAGTTTCCTAAGTGGTTTGAAAAGCGGTAAGTATTGTACATCATGAAATCTTGTCATTTTCATGTAATTCGCTCTTCATTCAACTATTAAAGAATCTATTGTTGCTAATGTAGGTCACATATCTGCATGCACATGGGGAATATAGTGACGAAGTTCATTGGCTAAAAGGCCTGATTTTCGAGTCAATAAGTATGCGGTTGTAATGTCTATAGGTTTAGGTTCCACACCAAAGCTCAAGAAAGAGAAAGAAAGACGCAGAATAGTGGAGTTCTGGTAAAGGGGGAGGATGCTGATAAAGAAATATACTTCTACGGTGTAATTACAGATATAGTTGAGGTTGAATACCGCTTACTCAAAATCAGTAGTTGTGTTTAAATGTGATTGGTGGGACTTGAAAAACAGTTCGGGAATCAAAGTAGACAAACAGAGCAATATCACTAGTATCAACATGTCAAAAACTTAGATTGATCAGCCATTTGTATTAGCATCCCGGTCGAAGCAAGTTTTTATCTCCGTGACATGAAGCTTGGAGGTAATTGGCATGTTGTAGAGTCACAGTCCACGCCATCTTATGATGTTCCGAGAAGCATGAAGATGATTTGGTTGATCATGAAGAGGCTTACCAAGAAGAGTATCATCAAGAATTGACTGGTGTACAAGAAAATCTTGAGTTGGTCAGTTTGAAAAGAGGAGATGTGCAAGCTGAAGAAAGAATTGAATCTGGTGCCATGTTTTCTGATTGTTAGCTAAGGCCCAAGGGAGATGGATGACAATTTTATTGATAATGATGAGGAAATTGAGCAATTTATTAGTTCTGATGATGAAAATGAACAATTTGTACAAAGCGATGACTACGAATCAGATTAAACAATGTTGTTTATTTTTAACTTCTGAATCATTTTTATCATAGTATTGCCATTGTTTCCATTAGTTTCATGAATTTGATTAAACTGCGTGGGCTGTTTTTATAAATTCTATATAATTTTTGTAATATTTTCCTTGTTTTGTGCATATAATCTACCTATGACACAATATTGATTTAGTTTATCATGCCTGTTATCTTGTTTGTTTATGTAGATAGATGGCAGGACCAGGAAAAAAGGGAAAATTTGCTTTACGACAAAGTCGAGCTGTTGGGCCAGCAATTGTGCAGGAAATTGAAGATAATGCAAGCTGCCAAGTAAGGAAAAATCAGCACTACAGTATTTTCTTTTACCTAAAATGTCTACTCTCATACCGAACAAGTTACTTTTGATAAACATACTCTTATGTCATTATAGCAAGTTGGTGAACCAAGAGATCGCGGCTCTCACGACAAGCAATGTCAATAAACCTATCTTATCAAAAGATTAGTCGCCTAGACATCGCCTATTTGATGAACCTGAGGTGAGCATTCATTTCATGCAATCTGGAAATTGGTTAAACTGATTTATGATGACTTATTTTACTCTATGTTTAGATGTCATTGAATAATAGCTGTACAAATTGGTGGCTTATAGGTTCCTAGTGCATCTACTTGTAGAGACAATGCTACAAGAAGTTCAGGTATACAAGCTGAGAGTAGACAAAATGCTGAAAAATCTTTAGGAAATGGAATGGCATCACAAGAATTTGCTAGGATGCAAACTCATGGTACTCCTACTTCACAGATGTTGGTTCCAATCCATCCGTGATTATGGAAGTAACTAAACTGAAACTACCAAAGACCTTGAATCGAATGGAAATGGTACATCGTCTTAACTTGTAATTGCAGTTAATTAACCATTTAATGTGTGACTCATATTGTTAGAACTTATGGTCCTGTTTACTTTCTGTTTGCTAGACCAAGCGACATTAAAAAGGAAAAGAGGATATACTCGTAATATTGCACTAGCAAATGAAAAGAAAGCTGGGAAAAGATGCACGTTCATGTTTCAGAATTAAGTGAAAGGCTAATTGGAGAAGGTGCTCAGCGATATATTTTAGAGGCAAGCTGCGTTATTCGAAAGTACGGAAAGTGGAAAGCACCTAAATGGGGCAAGCTCCCTAAAGATGACAGAGATCAAATGGTGAAAATTACTAATGTAAGTCAATCTGTTCTTATAGTTATTTTTTCTGGTTTTGTAATCAACAAGTTCAATTATTTTTCTAATTCTTTCCTGCATATGAAATGTCCTCCTTTTTTTAATTCAGAATAGTTTCAGTCATGATGAAGGCGAGCATGTGAAACCAGCTTTGATTAAGCAATTAAATACACAATATCGAAGTTGGCGTTATAACTTTCACATGCTCTTCAAGAAATTCAGCACAAAGGAGGAAGCTATCTCAAATCGTCCAGAATATGTGGAAGAATCTAACTGGATTTACCTATGCGACTACTTTTGTAGTCCAGAATTTAAGGTATCTATAGTACATACTTGGTAATTTGCTATATACTTTGTTAATGTGTCTTTGTTATCCTAATCTAAGATGGAATTCACAACTGTAGGTCTTAAGTGAGCGAAATAAGAGGAATAGATCAAAACAGAAAACTGCCCACACAGCTGGAACAAAGTCATTCTTACGTCATAAAGCTGAACGAGTAAGTAAACATGTAAAATATGTCTTTTTTTCATAGTGTGGTCAGGTTCTTTAACCTGCTTTTCTAATAGGAAGCAAAGGAGGAAAGGACAGTTGGACCAATTGAACTTTATGAGATCACACATTTCAGTCACAAGAAGAATGCTATGGTCGAGGAAACATCAGCTAAAAACATGGTAAGAAATGTACAACTTTCAACTTCAATATAGGTTGTCTTCTCTTGTGCATATATCAACAATAACAAACCTATGATTTTAGAACAAAATGAAGGAGCTGCAACTAGAATCTCAATCTAGTGGTGCAAACCGAACTGAAGAAGACATCTGTATTGAGGTGACTGGGTGTATAACTGGATATGTACGTGGTCGTGGTCCCTCCAAAGCTAGCTTAATTGCACAGAAACTTGCAGAAATAGAAGAATTCAAGAAAAGAGCAGAACAAGCTGAGAAACGCTCAGCTGAGCTGGAAATTCAGGTCCAATTTCAACAGCAACTGATGCAAAGGCTTGACCTCCAACAAGCTGAAATGCAGAACCAACAGAATGAAATGCAAGAACTCCTTAAGGCTTTAAGGGCAGAATTGCAGTCTAAGAACCAAGGCAGTGGAAATACAACTAGTTGTAATAATTGGTAACGCATCTTCCTATTCAAATAATTTAATTGCAATGCTATGGAGACAAATTGTTGTTCTAGAATAAAACCGGTGGCTGATTGGAGAACTATTGTTAAGGGTTAAAATGTAGTGGCTGATTTTGTGGATTAGTTTAGTTTAGTTTTATCAGCCCACAGATTTTTTTTGCTTAAGTTTAATATCGGTTCTTATTTCTAGAGCTGGTATTGTGCATTGTTTTGGATTATTTTTGTTTAGTTCAGTTTAGTTTATTTCAATATTTTAGCTAAGCAAGTGAATCAAAGTTGGTTCTATTGTAGTATTGTGGTCGTCTTCTTGTCAACTTGGAGGTATTAAGTTCATAGCAGTACTTATAGCAGCACTTGTTATATTCATAACAGTAGTGTTTGGTTTCTTATCAACTGTGAAATTGAGCAATTTGGAGCTGAAGTATAATCGCAGCACTTATTGCTTGAGCTAATTTTATGTATTAGTTTGAGGCTATTTTTGATCTTTTGGGACTGATTTCTCCTTTTGAGGCGCTACTTGTACTTTGAGATTGTATGTATAGCTTTAATAAATGAGGTTCTTATTTCTAGAGCTGATTTTGTGCATTGTTTTGGATTATTTTTGTTTAGTTCAGTTTAGTTCAGTTCGATTTGGTTCAGTTTAGTTCTTATTTCCTGTAGTATTGTGGTCTTGTCAACTTGGAGGTGATAAATTCATAGCAGTACTTATAGCAGCACTTGTTATATATATTCATAGCAATAGTGCTTGATTTCTTATCAACTGTTATATTGCTCATTTAGAGCTAAAGTTTAATAGCAGCACTTATTGCTTGAGCTAATTTTATGTATTAGTTTGAGGCTATTTCTGATCTTCTCGGACTGATTTCTCCTTTTTAGGTGCTACTTGTACTTTGAGATTGTGTGTATAGCTTTAATAAATAAGGTTCTTATTGTATTGCAATTTTGGTCTAAGCAAAATATGCATAGTTATTTCTCCTTTACTATTGTACGCCTTCCCTTATATACTTCTTTTACTACTTTATGGCAGATAAATGCGTTCAAACTTTTGGGAGATGTCTATGGCTATGAGGAAGTTGAAGACAAAGTTGCCGTTTGCTCATATAGTGGTTTCCTTAGCTATTTTTATGTTTCTTGAAGTGACATTGTTTTTGTAAAAGTACCTTATGTAAATGTGATATTTGGATACAAGGATACTTTTGTAGTCATTTTCCAGTGTACACTTGAATGTGATATTTGGGTACTCAATGTAGACATTTTTAGTACTCAATGTACTATAGTGGTATGTAGTCTAATGCAGCGACTTTTGCTTATCGATTGTCCGGGTTTACCTATTTCGATTTATTTTAGATAAATAATTTACCAGGTTAGTTAATGACTATTAAAATTCTGACAAAATTGAATATATCTATTGACAACAAAAAGTTGTCACAAAATAAGAAACAGAAACTCCTCATGACAACAGAGCTTGTCACTAGCTCCAAACTCTATTTGTGACAACAAATGTTGTCAATAAACTGCTCATATAAGTGACTACTTTTGATACCTTTTAATGACGATCTTCACCAGGCCATCTCTGACAACAAGTAAATTCATCAATAAAACGCTTCCAGATTGTCGTCACTAATGATAGCCATTCACTGACGACATTTTTGGTTGTCACTGTATACTTTTACCGACAGGGATATAGTGACGACTCAGTGACGACTCAAAAGTCGTCAATAAATGTCATTTGTGACGACATTACAGCATTCTGTGATAACCTTCTGTTGCCACTGATGACCCATTTTCTTGTAGTGTATTGAACGGGTTGATCAAAAACCAATTACAAAAACTAAAGAAAGTACCATCAACATGAAGACAAAGAAGAGAGCTAAAACTTCAACAAAAAGAAAGACAACCACTATACAAGACAATGAGGATGAAGTCTCAATCATGGAAGATGACACAAAATTATCTCAATACCTCAAGAACTCAAAAATCAGAAGAAATGCAGCCCATGACAAAACTCTCAGGAAGAAGATAAAAAAGGAAAAGGACTAGACACTTGTGATTGCTAGATACATTTTAATAACATTGTGTATTTAATTCTTTCACAAATTATTTATTATTCATTTATTTATTAGTGCATGATACATTAACTTCCTCCATGAAATATTCAACCATTACTTTTCCTTATATTCATATGCTACAAAATATTCATATAATACTGCTGAGATATACACGTGCAACGCACGTGCACCTATCGAGTAATACTAATGGTAACTTATTATAATGCAGGTATTTGCAGAACAATCAGTTTACGAGTACCAATGATGTCGTTGCCAATCTTTCTCTTAAATATTTGCAAGTTAACATCACTGATAGCTTAGTAACAGAAAAGGTGATCTTTCTTGAAAAATTATTGAGCCGATTCACATTGATGTTGTCAGGAACATTGAGGATAACCATTTCAGTGGCAAGATTCCTGACCGATTGAAAGGCATAAATCTGTAGCAAGCACCTCATGTTGTTTGTCAATATTTGCGCTTTAAAACCTCTATATAGGAGATTTTGAAGATATGTATTAACATATTCTATTCTCTTAACAGAATAGGTGGTACTTCATGGACTTCAGGTCTTCCACCTCGTGCTAGCAGACCTAATGGCTTGGGTGTTGGAGGCATTGTAGCAACAGTGGTTTTCCTTTCAGTCTTGGGTGCTATTGTAGCATTTTTTATTATGAACAGAAGATCAAGGAAGGCATCCACAAATATAGAGAATCAGCCTGTTGCTCCACTTGCTTTGCATGAAGAACAAGGTACTTATCTTGGGATTTACTTTCAAAGGTTTTGGATTCAATCATATGTATTATGTTTTTATATTTTACTTGACAACAAGGTACTGTTCTGTTTCACTCATGGTGATATAGTTGCCTAGTTCACTGTCTTGTTCTATAGTGGATATTGGATATTTAGCCATAAGAAAATATTGTAGCAAGGGTATTGGTTTCGTTCATCATTTGCTATGTCTTCTATAATTACTTGGTTTTTCATAATTCTTTTGCAGAGATGAAGTCTATTCAACCTTCTTCCACAGCTAGCTAAGAACGTCCACCTATTGATGATCAGAAATTAGTTGATGAAGATGATACATCAGTGGTCATCTAGTATTCAGCTAGTTACACTAGTCACAGTTCCTGAATTTAGGAGGTTAGCCAAAAATGAAACTGACGGTTCAAAAGCAAGCATGTATCTAGTGTTCAAACGATAACAAAAGGGAACCAAGGCAAATTTCATTTACGGATCATTTTCTAATCTTTTTTTGTTACCTGAAGTAGACTGTTGCAAGATGACCAAACGTGGATTCAAAATGATTGTTCAATCTGATACTTATCCAACTGCCTTTCCAGCCATAGACTAATAGCTCTTCTTTAAGCATTATTCTAGCCAACTTTATGTTTCTTTTTCTGATCATTATCATTGAAAGTTCAGATCAGGTTACTTTAAGCACTAGGTAAATAGTTGTCAAGCTTAACTTTTAAGACAGAACTATATGTTGGATCCTTAATCCAACGTTGGACTTATATGTGAATAATTATGTGTTGCACGCTGTCAAATAAAGTTTAGCCCAATTAAAGTGATCTATTATGGTTTGGGCTCTAATGTATCTAATAGGATGTGAGCCCTTAATGTGTAGATACTTTATCGTAATTTCTATTTTAATGATGGGCTGAAATAGAAATACCAAAAGACAACAGGAAAGTTGTCTATAAATAGGGTTATGGTCCCTGGTCACGTGTATCCGATTTGTCGTATATTCCAGTACCACAAAAATACCTCTCTTGATATCCCATCGTCAAGAGAGATACCTGAGAGAGTTTAGAGGGCTTTCTCATAAGGATTGGTGGATACGCTTAGACCTGGAAGGCCAACCCCAAGCTAAGGCTAAAGAGGATTCAAGCGGTGATTGTTGAACATGGATCCAGGTACGCAATTTATCCTTTCAATTGTATTCATAAATCTGATATTGAGATACTGGATGTTCTAACACTATATACATCACGAAGCTCAGCAGGATAGTTCATAAATCATAATGATTGTGATATGATTATGAATAGTTGTGTAGCCAACTTGCACCAAGCCTACCAAATGGCTATCAGCATCTCCATCACTGAGGAGCTGACCATTATCATCTCTTGCCAAAAGCACGTGTGACACGAAGTCCTTTGCTGAAGATGGACCATGCTTTGAAAGGTTACTTCTTCTTTGTCTAATAGTTGCTTCATTACCTCTTTATGCACAAGCATCTATGATTTAATGGCATGATTCAAAGCTGTTCCCGGCAGATTAATTGGCATGGAATGCATACCCATTCCTACATCCTCTGTACTTCACAAGGTCATCAATTTTCTCTGGATCATCAAGGCCTAAGAATATATTACATGCCAAAATTAAAAAGTTAACAAGTACTTCTCTGCCTTTTCACCCACATTCACTTCTTCACAGTTCCATTCCATCTGCAAATGTTTCTTCATTACAGCATCCATGATTCCAACATATTCTTGTAGCACATTTGTCTTGGAATGAACGGAAGCAGTCCCCTTAGCTTTTTTGAATGTTCACTGATACTCTGATAGGCCTATGATCAGCCTTGGGAAAAATTTTGTCCATTGTGCTTGGCCACCAAGCCTGGACCAATTGCCTTTCATTGGAGAACAGAAATTTGCTCCTCTCAGCACTACAGCGTATAACCAGGGTCTGTCCAACCAACGACGTCCTGAAAACCTTGAACAAATACTGGTTCGTTCCATCTCTAACAAACTGGTAAGTGACTCCTTGTCGAATTTTGGTGAAGTATTCCAGACTTTCGCCGACTAAAGGCCAATCTGTTCTCCCTGGTGGAAGCGTTTGGTTTTGAAAAGCAGATTCAATGTTTGCAATGCCCAACTTTTTCCACAGCCAAAGCTTGGGATAACACAGATATAAAAAAAGGAACCAGGAGTAAAAGAAACAATAGAATGTATCACAATCCCATTATTGTGAGTGTTATTTGCCACCTAAATGCGAACAGGAGATGCAATAGCAAAATTTGCATTCTGCGGCAAAGCCCATCTCCCACAGTGATCTTACATAAAACAAAAATTGCTGTTGACCTTGAACCCATTTCTGCTAAGACTTGTCCGAATTCTCAGCCAGGGGATGTGTGAAAAAAAAAATATCAAAGATGACTTGTCAAAAGTTATGCTAATTGGAGCATTAGTAGTTTACAGTGAGATCAGTGAGGATACTAAATAACCAATTGAAGTACATTGACGAACAAGAAAACACAAGAAAAAAATTAACTTCCAGAAGGCAATTGAGTCCATCATTTGACTACTGGCGACTATGATTTAAACTATAAAGCGATCTTACTTCCTTAGCTCAGATGTTACTTTTTGTCAGCACCTTAGACCAATATCTGCAGCAAGAGACTAAGTAAAACAATAAAGAAAAGGCATTTTCTCACTGATAACTATGTATATTTGCCACATTCACAAGAAAGTAAGTCTTGGTTGATGGGCAAGATTTGTCAGAGACAATTGTAAAATATGTTCAACCATGACTGTAAAGAATCTTTAATTTCATTGGATCAAGTGATAATGAAGTGAATTTGAGTATTGTTTCATTGGTTTTTGTCATAGCTATTACTCTATTTATATGTGCAATTGGTCATTAAAGATTTTGGAATGGCAGACTTCAAATATAAATATATAATAATAGCTCGACTAAGCATGAGGCATTCGTCTGGTCTTACAGTATGAAGCATGACTAAACTTTTAACTACTGCTGACCAACTTAGCATTGGACAGAAGTCAATCAATTGTGGTTTCCGTATCTTTGGATTTTAAATGCAGAACTTATTAACACATTTGAGCTGGATAATCGTTTTGCTAGACTAATAAACTTCTGGGCTAAATTGCAAGCTCGATTCTTCTGAATTTTCAAATATAATATCACGTAAATATTGTTAGTACTGTCACAAGACTTGGAGACTCTCGTGAACCTAATAAAATAAAATATATTATCATGTAAATTTCCTCATTTTGATCTATACTTCTAAACAGCTTCTGAGTCCTCTGCTTGCTTTTAACCATTTATCCTCACTAACAATTGAAGGCTGTATTAATTGGACTATTTGCATGGGGATTTCTGTGCATTGACCTGGTAGTTTCTTAGATCATTTTGTGTTTCCGTTCCCAATTTACCATTTATTAGTGTCATTAATTGGATTAGCTTAGCTTCAAAATCATGATTGTGCTTCATGGAGTGATGACTACACAGTTGACAATTAAAGTAAATAAGTAGCATGCCTATTAATTTGACCAAGAAATAACGAGACAACAATGTAGACAAGAAAATTTTCTTTTATGTACAATTCAATTTAGGCTCCAACCTTGGCTTATGCCCAATTAGTCAATTACCAAGAAAAATAAAAAGACAAAGTAAGAAGATAGCAAATGCAACAAAACAATCGGAACAATCTAACGCTCAAGGAAGTGATATGATATCTACACGCCTCTTTTAGTTTCTCAAATGCCCTTGGAGTGAAATTTTTGAATCTAAAAAGTTGTGAAAAAGGTTGCAAGAAGTTAAAAGTGCATTGCCTTGATGCTTATGCGGATAAAGGTGAAGAAGAAGTCCCTTTGGTGGCCTAGGAAATGGGAGATACATATAACTTTCTCACCAGGGATCAATTTTTTCCATTCGAAATTTGCCACCACATTATGCACAAAGGTAAATATCGCTAGCCTTGCATACTCACTCCCCGAATGAAACAGACGTGCAAGGAGCTGGACCATCCCCTTCAATCCTTGATGGATCAAACTTCTCAGGATCAGGAAAATGTTCAGAATTTGTGTGTGAAATGTAAAGGCCAATGAATCTGTAGAATTAAGCATAAGTTTCAGTTTCCTCATTAAGAACTAATGTCAATGTATAGTCGGGAGGAAAAGCAAATGTTTTACCTTCAAATTTAATCTGTTGATGTTAGTGGTTGAACTGAAATGGGTCAGTGGTAAGAAGTTATTTGAAGGGTAGAAAAGAAATTCTAAAAAATGATAATAAATTGCTTACACCAAACTACTAGAAATTTTTGCAAGGGTAAAATAGAAATTCTAAAAAGTGACCATAGATTGTTTACACCAAACTGGCTGCTTCCACTTTATTATTGTAGAGACGTAGAGATATTATGTAGTCTTTTCTTAGTATTTGCATACCATGTCAACTTGGTGGGCAAGCATTAGTGAAACTTAGTTCTATTTGTAAGTTTGATCAACCAAAAGAATATGTTTAGTTCTGATATTATATCTATTCTTGTATATGAGTGGTAGCTCCTATTCATAATAAGTCACTTAAAGTATAATTAAGGTAGTTAAAATTAAAACATGTAAATTTGAATAACGTGTATAATATATTAATCTCTACTACCTATAGCTATTCTAAAGCATCCATATAAATTTCCACATTCAGATTAGTCTCTCAATATTTGAAGTCAAACCATCCCTATGAATTACCATTGAAATTAGAAATCGTTCAATTTAAGAATCAAGAAGATCAATATTAACACATTGAATTTAGTTATAAACGATAGTGCATAAATCTGGTACCATCAAGCCACCATATGAGTTCAATTTTTTTCTTACTTGATATGTCATCATATGTGCATACGTTCTCCAATAGGGAAATGCCTCACAATATAACTGACATCATTAGAAAGTTGTGCAAGACTTGCCTCTTTTAAAAGTTATTATGACCCACATAATGAATTGATATTCTAATTAATTGATTGACATTTTGTCAGTGATTGAATAGTATCTCCTATTAACAATGATTGATTGGTATCTTCTTATTGATATCAAATATTCAATCACATCAATCAATTAGTCAGATATATTATTTACAATTATAAATATGTTAAGATTTCCTTGATGGAAGATTTTTTATATCTGCTAGTAAGGATCCCTAGCTTAACCTAGAAAAATGCCTGTGAACTCCATTTACAATGCAATTTATTTGGTTAGACATAGGCTAGAAGGTCCTTATTCTGAATTCTTCTTTTACATATTTTTATTTTATTAGAATAGACAAGAAGAGGGCAAAGATATAAGAAGACGCATAGTATATATTTGGTGCTTGACAACAATGGTTGGAGATAAGTCTGTTTAACTTTTCGCTGCGTAGTACATTTAAATGTACATTTTAGTTTAACATATGGTATCAGAGCCATCTTCTAGCCATGTTGTTAACTCATAACTTTATGGTCTATTGGTTATCTAATTAAGGTTGTATAGATTCGTACAATGTTAAAACGAATCAAATCTAATTTGTCATTAAATATATGGTTCCATTATCTCAATAATTGAGAACTAATGGTTAATCTCATGTACTAGTATTGTGATAATTCTAATGCCATTTGAATCTAGTATGGTTCAAAATGAGCCAAACTATATGTTTATTCTTTGGCATGGTCACAATACATGCCTTAATAAACATTAAGATTCATGTACAGAATCTTTGTGACCATTTACTTTATTAAGTTAGATTCATCAAGATATGTATAGCTCCATATGCCATTTGATATACTATCATTTTGTTAATAATGCTTATGGCCTTATACGACTATTAAAATTTTGAATTCTTATTAGAATCAATACTAGCATGGTTTTACTTATTAAACCATATGATTCCAATATTTTAAAATCATAATATAACCTATTCACAACCTTAGAGGCATTTTTCTCGTGATCATTGATTTATTTCAATGTCTAGTTTCTTGTGTCTGTATATTCAAGTTGTTATATGAGATCATGTAGTGTATTTACACACTATAATTATAGTCACTTGTTTCATATTATGATTTAAATATTTGTGTCAACATTAGTTACTGACTATATTTGAATTTCATAAAATTTCCTTCATAAAATTTTTTCTTGCATCTCAATTGTTTGATGCATAAAGTATTTTAATCACATTAAGATTGGTGATTAAAATGAATGAAAAGGGGAAATTAAGAAATTCTTTTGTCAACATATAGATTATTTGACTATTTTGATGTCCTTATAAAATCTAGCACGCTATATATTTTAAAGTAGCCACAACATCTTAGCTATTCGGTATATAAGAAAAATTTAATCACATATGACAAAGTGATTGAAGTCAATGACTTCTAGTCAATAAGTTGACTTACGAATTTTTACTAAAAAAATTTTTTACATCTGTGTTTGGGAATAACCATAGCATCTCAAATATAAAGTATGAAGAACTTTAATCATATAAAGTTAAGTGATTGCATTAAAGAAAATTCAACGAATTTTAGTCAGTATGTGATTTTTGACTATTTAAAAGTTATTAGATACCACATTAAGAATTTTTCTTTTACATCATATATTTGAAAGTAGTCACAACATGTCAAATATTTGATGTGAAAAGATTTTCATCACATATAGATTGGTGATTGAAATTATGGATTTTTACTCTACATATTGAATACTTGACATTTTTAATAAGTTCCCTTATAACGTCATATATTTAAGAGTAGTCATGGCATCTTAAGTATATTGGAGGTTGAGGGAAATTTTAATTCCTTTTCACATATTGTTGAGTGATTAAAGAAATAAAAAAAAAGCATCTAGATTAAGTTGCAATTAATTCACTAAAATAGTTATTTGACCCCACAGGGAGGTAATTATTTTGGTGAGATCAATTCACATAAAATAGTAAATTAGACAGTGAATTAAGAAATATTTTTATACCCACAGGTATGAATTATTTCTTCAATTTATTGTTTTAGATTACTAGACTTGTAATTAAGGAAGTAAATTCTATGCATGTTTTGCAACTTTAGCCTATACGAAGGTTTGAATTAATATAAGGTTAATTCAAAATCAAGGTAGAAACTTCATAACTTTCTTATGTTATGATTCTTGGTTGATAATTTCTATTCATTGTTTGATTCCAATGATTTTATGGTCTTTATTAGAGTGACTTTTAAATTCATTTCTTTTGCTTTGGGTGCAAGTTTTAAATTAGCATTTTTATGAGAACAAACCATTCACATAATTTTGTTATATTTGCTAATATAGAGGTTGAATATGAGAATTAGGGGCAATTTAATATTTTGCTTACCCTGTCTCATATTCACATAGCGTAGGGTTTAAACCCTAATTGTTTTGTAGTTAAATCTTGCATGATAAAGCCATAAAGAAATTGTTGCAAGTTTTAACTAGTACCTTCAAAAGGTTTTCTTTTGTGACACTTAAGTATTGAAGTATGCTTTAACTTATTTTTTGAAAAAAAAAGAGAATTTTGCTATATCATCAGTTTAAGTCCTATTAAATTGAGACTGAGTTATTTGTGCAGCATTTCGTTCTTGATTCTCTCATAAAGAATTTCTTAACCATACAAACCTTTTATAATACACATAAAGATATATGGTTAATCACTTATTTTAACCATGTGTATTAGAGAGGATAAAGAGGCTGAAAATAAGAGAAACATATGAAACACTTAAGTATTAATTGTGTTTTATGAATGTAGAAATACAAATAAAGGTAATTGTGTTCTCATTGAGTCAAACAGCAATACAGACCAATGTTGTTCGTAAGCGAATAAAATTTGATTCTTTGTCTTGAGAGAATAACTTAAAAGTAAATCTCCGATTGTTAAGTGTTATATATTGTGATATATTTGGTGAAATAATTAAAGTTGATCAATTCACATCGCCCGTGTAATAAGTTTCTAATTACATAGAAACATATAGAAGGTGAATAAAAGGAACTAAATATGTTCACTTATGGATAAGTGGCGTATTATTGCTCATTTAAAAAACTTTTCTAAAATATTATTTTCTCTTTACATAGACTTTCTATATTCAAATCAATTATTATTGGATATGATTCTGAAACTCATTATCCAGTAATATACTTTGAAAATAGTAAAGTTATTAATTCTACCCCACGTTTGGTACGTAGGAATGACTTAAAAAGGAAAGACCTTTCGAACTAGTTCATTCCATTTCAACGTTTGGTATGGTTCATTTAAGTTGGAAAACCCTTTCCACCTGGAATGGTCATTCCAACTTTTTCCTTGAATCCCATTCCTTACAAAGACCTGGGAAAATCTCTTTCCACCTTCATCCTAAAAAGCCTAAATAGCAGGATGTCAAATTTATCCTCATAAATTTTTTACACTTCATCCTGATATCTTGGGCTATTTTTGTTTTTAATTAATATTTGAATGTAATTTTTGATAATAATTAATTATCCTTGTAATTAAAATAATTTTTCTTTTTTATACTAGGAAAGAAATGTTTTAAGTTATATTTTGACTTTGAACAATCGTGCAAGAATTTTTTTTGAATCTTATCAAAATTGAAAATACATTAAAAAACAATTATAACCATTTGACTTCATGTAATTTATATTTTACACTGCTAACTATAATTTCTAGGAAATGTAAAATTTTAACTTAGAAATTTATATATTAAAATGAATTAAATATTATAATTGAAGAATTTTGAAATCAATTCTCATTTAGTTTTGAAGTAAAAATATCAAAATTTCACGTAAATAGATAAACACTATTATAGAATAAATAAAAAAATAATAAGACATATTATATCTTATAAACTAATTCAGGATAATTAAGTCAAATTTGTATTCAGTATTCTATTCTGACATCTGAATATTTATTTTATTAACTATTAAAAATTGAGTATACATTCCATTCTGACTTGTCTACCAAACGCTGAAATAATAATTTGTTTCCTCATCATTCTGGGTGGAAATGTATTCTAGGTGGAAAAATTTTTTCATTCTGGACATTCCCACATACCTAACGAGGGGTTAGCAGAAGTAGGAGGAAAGGGAGGAACTTCATAGCCGTTAGATTTTTTTTTCCCCCCAAACAAGAGGTTGGGATCTTCTCTCTCTCATGTCACAGGAAAAGGAAAAAATGAATGTTTCATTTGGATAAACAAGATTCTTGCACGCAATTTGACATCTTCGGGCTGCCACTTGAAATAACTCTACGTTTACACGCATCCAATGAGACATTCAACCAAGAAACAGCATGCTAAGAAAGGAAAATTATCAGTTTGTTAACTTCAAATAATTGACTTGATTAATTACTAACAATACTTTAGCCCCATTGACTTGATTTATTTAAGGAGATTCCGTATATAACGCAAGCTGAACCAGTTCTCTAAGAAACGATGATGCTCAACAGACAATATCAACTAGAAATTACTCGTTGACTTTCTGTAGGTTTGTTCTTAGGAAAACAAAAATGCTAGTTAATGTTTTTTGACCTTAGTCCCACTTGCCAGGCGCAATGGAAAGACATCCAGGATGACTGTATATTATGCCCAGTCTTGCTTCTAAGTTCTAAGGGAAAGAATAACCTAAGATGGCAATGGAAAGACATCAGTCAGATAGTGCTTGGCATCAAATTAACCGTTTTTATGCATAAAACTTGTATCATTGTTTTTGTCTATAATAGTTTGTAGAACAATAGCACTTACAATTCCTGCTAGTTCACTTATTTGAGATCCCAAATTGAGAGAGTTGGCTGCAAAAAGCTGGCACCAACATCACTAATATGGTTACATTGTCAACAAACTGAACTGGACCAATGTCAGTCAAGAAACAAAACTGCATGATGGGCATGGGATCTAAGCATGGGAAACCATTTTTTGACATAAGAAGATGAGGAGTACGAGTACTACATTTATGGGAGATTTATTATTATAACATTATCTAATCTTCATACAGAATATTGTTATACAGATAGAATAGGGAAGTGTACAATTAACAGTTTACGTCGCTTCATAAGCATATTAGAGGAATGAAAGAAACGTATATTCGTGTAATCTAGTCCTTAAGAGGATAAAGGAGAACTGGAAGGCCCTGAGCCGGGTGTGGAATTGGATAATGCAAGATCTTCTCATCTGGAATTAGCTTTTCCCATCTGAACTCAGTCACCACATTATGTAGAAAAATGAGTATGGCTAGCCGTGCATATTCATTTCCTGGGCACATATGTGATCCTCCCCCAAATGGGACAAATGTATAAGAGGATGGACCAACATCTTGGAACCTTGATGGATCAAACTTCTCAGGATTAGGAAAGTATTCTGGGTTCATGTGTGTGGCGTGTGCGTTCCAGTGAATCTGCAGACATGAACATAAATATTTATTAAAGGCTGATAAATACTACATTTTATTCTCAAGATTTATGAGGCAGATAAAAAATCAAGTTTTACCTTCCATCCTTTGGGGATTGTACATCCTTCATATTCCACATCAGTGATAGCCTCCTTGAATCCACCAAATCCTGGTGATTTTAGTCTCAGAACTTCACGTGCAACGTTCCATGAGTACTCCATCTTCCTTAGATCCTCCCAACTAAGTCTGTCTTCGGGTTTCTTTAGGCATGAAATTGTTTTTTGCTCTTTTCCCCATTTATGCAAAGTATATTAGCAAAGATTGTATCTCACGAATTTAGCTCTGAAATTTTCAAACAACTAGAAACATTTTCTTCTGTTTTACACTAAATAAATATGCAGATGCACAAACAGAAGTAGCTATCAATTTACCTCTTAAAACCATGTTATAAACATCGGGATGCTCTGAAAGATACACCATGACGTTGGTAATAGTGTGGTGTATGCTTCCATAGGCAGCCTGAAGCAGACCTGATAAATGGCTTGCAATGTCTGCTTCACTAAACAACTGTCCATTGTCATCTGTAGCTTGAACAAAGTGCCATATGAAGTCCTTTTTGGAAGACGAAAATTTCTCCAGAAGGTCCATTTTTCTTTGCCTAATCATTTCCTCAAACTCTTCACGCATCAGCTTTGATGCTCTGATGGCACAATGTAAAGCTGATCCTGGAACATCTAGGGGGACTGAATGAACACCAGCTGATAACTCCTCCATCCCCTTTTGAAGTTCATCAATCTTTCCTCGATCCTCAATGCCTAAGAATGTATTGCAAGCCAATTTAGAGACATACTTTCTTGCAACATCACCAACTTTTACTCTTTTGCAATTCCAATCTGTTTGCAGATGCTGTTTCATAACTCCATCCATTTCACCAACATGCTCTCGAAGCGCATCACCCTTGAGAGTGAGTGCCAGGAGTTTACGCAGTAATTTCGCGTGCTCGATGTTAGACCTATTATTGGACTTGGGAAAGATTTTGTCAATTGAGCTTGGCCACCAATGCTTGACACACTTATTCTCATTCGAGAACAGAAATTTGTTCCCCTCAGCATCACATAATATTGCCATGGGGAATCCAATCAACGATGTCCTGAAAATCTTGGAGGAGTATTTCTTCCTCCTATCTGCTACAAACTTGTGAAGGCAACCTTGTTTAGCTTTGAAGAAAAAATCCAATGTTTCACCTACAAGAGGCCAGCCTGATCTTCCTGGCGGTAGCCTTGGCTGTTCAGCTGCAAAGTTGGGGTTTGGAATTTGAGATTTTTTCCTGAAAATAAACCTGTGAAGACACAGATATAGGATTGGAATTAGAAACAAAAGAAGCAAAAGGAGATGCTGAAATTCCATCGTCATGTTTGCCTTTGCTAGCTGTCTTGAGAGTTTAGACCTGAAAGAAAAGATTAGATCGAGAGAGGAAAGAACAGCTAGTTGAACTTCTGTTTAGTTATATATTTGGTTCTTTATTGATTTCCAGCTAAAATTGATATGAACTTTTCTTTATCTACTAGTTATATTTGCTAGAAATATTACCAACTAATCATAGGTCTTGATGAGTCTGGATTAAATTATTGCATTGATATTATTTAGGGTAAATTACACTTTGCCCCCCTGTGGTTTCGCGGTCGACCACATAAACCCCCTTATATTTTCAATATGACCACATAACCCCCCCTGTGCTTACATGGAATGTGGAAAACGGATGGAAACATCTGTCTGTCACGTCTAAACATGAAATGTCAAAAATATCCCTACATATATAGCAAAGAAAACGATCCCAAAGCCAGCCTTCAACACTTTTTCTTCTGATATTGTTCTTAGAGAGAGAGAGAGAATCGATAGAGAGTGTGAAAAGAAACACAGAAAGGGCAAAATCAGTGGCAAAATTCATCGCATAGGGATCGAAGTTGAAGCTAATCGATAGTTTGATGCAGTAGGAAAAACATTGCAGAGCACGTGATTTGGTAAGTCAATACAATACAACTCTATTGTAATCAGATTTAGTGATTTTAGGGTTTTAGGTATTTGAAGATCTGAATTTCAAAGTTTGAAATCCGAATGATTAAAACCTTTCATACCGAATGATTTAGTGGATATTATTGTTTGTGTTTGAAATTTGTCCGCAAGACACCAGATTTTGTGGTGAAGCGAAGTGGATATTATTGTTTGTGTTTGAAATTTGTCCGCAAGATACCAGATTTTGTGGTATTCATTGGGTACTATGATGTTGTGTATGCATGCTTCTACTTAAACAAATTCTACGAAAAAAAAGTTGTGCTATTGATTAGGTACTGATGTTGCGCATGCATGCATTTATTTAAACAAATTCTGCCAAAAAAATTTGGTGTAGTTGGAATAAAGGAATTCTTGTTGTCTGATTTTTGGGTAACATTGTGGTCCCCCCATGTTGATGTCTAATATTTAGTGGTCCACTGGAGACAGTAAGCTAATATTATTGGCTGGTCCTTGAAACGTGAATGCAATTTATGTATTTTGGCTAATTGGAAGAAGACAATAACTTATGTAGACTTTTTGTCGTCTACAGGTTTTGGTACAATGGACAATATGTTGACTACCACTCCTAAAAGAGTGGATATCCACATGCATATAGGTGGAAAGTTTACATGGGAACCTGAGATTTCATACAGTGGAAACAAGATAGCAAAGTTTAAGGGATATAGTCTTAAAAAGAAGTTAACTAGAGACTACTTATGTCACTTGTATTCTAGAGTAGATAGTGACGCAAAGCAAATTGAGGTTTGGTATCAAATTCCTTTTACTACTTTAGATGTGGGGGTACTCAAAATTAGCAACGATAAGGACATTGACTCACTGCTAGATTTTTATGAAGGGCTGAAATACATTACCTTGTATGTTGAAAGATGTGATGATGAGCCTGAAGTGGAGATTATTGTTGAGAATTCCAAAGAAAGTGATGTCCCACCAGAATTGTCTCATCAGAACTCAAAAGAAGAAAAAGTAGGCAATTCAAAGACAACAATAGAAGAAGGGCAAGACGAAGTTGCACAACAACTACAAGAAAGACAACCTAAAAATTCAAAGGGGCAGAAGAAGGGGAAATCATCAAAGAAGAGAGTGAAAGCTACAGTTAGGAAGTCTGTTCAACCATTTACTAAAGTGCAGCCAGCACATCATCTTCAACAGCACTTGGTAGAACCAATAAAAGCAGGGGATGTTGGAGAAAGCACTATGAAGCAAAAGGACAAGAATGGTGGAAAAAATAGCTCTAAGAAGGCTGGAAAAAATTCTGATAAGGAGATGATGATAGATCTGATGATTCAGAAGAACCAGATTGGTTGCTAGAAGGTTTTGAATTGCCAGAACATGAAGACTGATTTGCTGCTTATCGGAATAGTCAACCTGAGGAGTCAACTCATGCCGGAAAAGATGGTGAAGATCAAGAAAGTTTTGGAGGAAAACAAGCCAAAGTTGAAGAACAATATGCTGAGCAACATGATGAAGAACAACCAGTGACACTAGAAGAGTGGAATGAAACTGAGCCAATTGAAATTAGAAGATTAGTTGATGATACAGAAAGCGGAAATGAACCATTTGGTAGAGATTTTGACCCTGAAATTGAGTTCTTGAAACCTAATTTTGAGCTAAGGGTTGGTGACAGATTTAGAAATCTACAAACATATAGGGCAGCTCTCATTGAATGGAATGTTAGAGAAGGGTACACATTTGAGTATATAAAAATGACAATGATAGGGTTACCTTGTGAAGTGCAAAAGGGTTGCTCGTGGAGGCTTCATGCTAGCACAATTCGAAGGACAGCACCTTCAAATCAAGACATTAAAGGGGTGTCATTCATGTGGCAGGGACTACAGCAACAAGCGTGCAAATTCATGGTACTTAAGCAAGAAATTTCAACACAAAATCAGAGATGATCCGGATTGTGGTCTAGAAGGCCTGGTCAACATGGTGATGAGAGAAATCATGGTCGACATAAGCCACAGGCAGGCTTATAGACTAAAGAAAAGTACAAAAGAAAACATCCAAGGAACTGACATTGTCCAATTCCATAAATTGAGAATGTATGCAGATACGTTGTTGAAAACAATGCCTGGCAGTCATGTCATAATCCAAGTTGAAAGAATGGATGAGAATGCACTTCCCACATTCCATAGGCTTTTTTGGTGCTTGAGTGCCATGAAGAATGGCTTTGTTGCAGGCTGCAGGCCAATCATAGGGCTAGATGGGTGTTTTCTAAAGAGCCCTTTTGGTGGTCAGCTTTTAACAGCAATGGGGAGAGACGGCAATGACAACATGTATCCAATTGCATTGGCAGTGGTTGAATCGAGAGGTTTGACAGTTGGCAGTGGTTCTTGCTTGAGTTAAGGACAGTGATTGGTTTAGGTCGTGAATGTCCTTGGACTTTTATTTCTGATAGACAAAAGGGGTTGGTTGTTACCCTTGATAACGTTTTTTCCAGATTCTGCCCACAGATATTGCCTTAGACATCTGTATCAGAATTTTAAACTGAGATTCAAGGGAATGGAGTTAAGAGATCATTTCTGGGTAGCTGCTGCTGCAAGCAATGTACATGATTTCAAGAGAGCAATGGCTGCATTGGAGAGGGCTGATTCAAAAGTAGGAGATGCAGTTAATGCAGTAGAATGGTTGAAAACGGTGCCTTCTCACTTGTGGTCAAGGGCATACTTCACGGATTCATGTAAATGTGACATTTTGGTAAACAATTTAAATGAGTCTTTTAATAATTACATCCTTCCAGCAAGGTCACTTGCTATTATTAGCATGTTTGAGTGGGTATGAAGGAAGTTAATGAAGAGAATTCAGATTAAGAAAACTGGCATGGAGAGTTTTGGAGGTGATATCTGCCCAAATATTCAAGAAAGGCTTGAGAAAAATAAGGTTCTAAGCAGGGGATGTTTTGCTCAATATTCCTATTCAGGCCAATATGAAGTGGATTGTGGTATTGATAGGGTATTTGTGGTGGACTTGAAGATGGGATCCTGCACGTGTGGATTTTTCCAATTAACAGGAATTTCGTGTCCCCATGGAGTTGCAGCTATTCAAGCAGCAAAATTACAACCTGAAAAATTTGTTGATAGCTGCTACAAGAAGAACACATACTTGGCTGTTTATAATTATCATATTTCTCCTATGACATCAATGCATTACTGGGATGACTATCCAGATACTGAGCAAATTCTCTCGCCATTTGTGAGAAAGCAAGCTGGAAGGCCAAAAAAAATGAGGAAAAGACAGGCTAATGGAACCAGTAGCTCGGCCACATCTACAAGAAAAGGGTTAACTGTACATTGCAATAGGTGATTGAGGCCTGGATTCTAGGAGTTGCAAGCACCCGATTCACCCAAACAACAAGTTCTATAGAGTATGCAGCCATTCTTTAATAATTTCTGATAATATGTTTACATTTACTTGCTTATTTTTTGTGTATATGTAGGCCCCAGCAAGGCATGCTATACCTTCAGATGGTGTTCACCACAAATCTACCAATACTGGACATAAAGTTGAAGGAGGATCTGACATGCGAACTGAAGTTTCGACTGCTATACCGACTACAAATACTACTGCTATAATTGGTAACACTAACAGAAAAAGGAAAGTTCCACATGTTGGACCATCATCCCAACCACTTCATCAACAAAGCTATGATAGAAATATGGATGTGCCTCGGTCCATCTCACAGGTACTTTTTTGGTGAATTTTTGTATTACATTGGAAATCGGAAAAGTTCACCAACGTAATGCTTATTTGACTTTTTTTTTTTTTTGTGGTGTAGCCTGCTAGAAGTGAAGTTAATGAAACCAGTCTTGAGACTAATACAGCACTTGGTGTAGCATGTTTTGATCCTAGGAGGACATCAAGGATACCAAAGCCTACCCCAACTGTGTCATCTGTTTTGGCAAAGATACGAGCCAACAATGCTAAGAGGGCAAAAAAAGTGTGAATTTGGATTGTGTTTTCTTGTTGGATTTCTCTAGTAATTTTGGCTGCCTTTTGGTTTTTGGCTTGTCTTTTGTTACAGATGTCCTTTGTATGTATTTTGTTATAAGTGTGGTAGTCATGATTAAACTTCAAGTATTGTATTAGCAGCTATTAGATTGTCTATTTTGGACCTTTGAATGGTCTCAAACTCTTTTGTTACCTGTTATGGATGTTGTTAGAAGTGTTCCATTGGCAGTAACTACTGTTTTTTGTTTTCTAGGTATGAAATGCAATTACCAGATTTTGGTCCATTCCAAGATGATTCAGGAAGAAACATATATGCCAAATAACTTAACTTAAATTGCATTAACAATAGGCAAAAACATACAATAACTTCCGCTGGCAAAATCTGAATAAAACATAAATTGCATTGCATTAATAGTAGGCTAAAACATATAATAGTTTCCATGTGCAAAAGCTGAATCTAATTCAGTCTACTGCCAGCCGAATACTCAAGGCCAAAACTACAGCACCTTTCAACCCATAACATTGTAGCCTATTTCATAATTGAGATTAGCAATGAAACCATTGCAATAACAATAGATATAACCATAAACATCTTCAACAAATTCAGATTTTCTTCCAAGCCGTGCATTTGGGCCAAATAATAACCATCTTCCTGGTTTTGCCTTTCCATACTTGGACTGTTCATGGAACTATCTCTGCTCAATGTTTGTCTACTAGTGGGAAAACTTCTGCTACTTTGCTGCATTCTTTCCCTTTCTGTATTTATTGGATGGCACCATGCAAAGAATCCACATCTATTGCTTTCACAAACAAAATACAACAAGCCTCTAGAGGCTTTTTCCGAATCAACAATTTTCAACAAAGCCCTATTGCCACAATCACACCTTCTATATTGGTACCGTAGCTCTCTGTTGCCTCCATTGCCGGTGCTTGATGAAGCCATTTGTTCTTGGGCTTTCGATTAATGTGTTAGAAAATGTAGCAGACAAAGTAAATTTGCTGAGATGGGAAAATTTAGACAAAGTGAACGGCTGCAAAAGGGTGAAGCTGAGAGCTTGCTTTCTCTTATACTTATTGTAGTGAGGGTGGGGGTATTTCTGACTAAAAAAGGAAATTTTGCAGCTCTATTAAATATTTTATTCAGTTATAATACTTTTCTCTTCGGGTGTCCGACTCTCAACGTGACGGACAGATGTTTCCGTCCTTTTTCCACATTCCATGTAAGCACAGGGGGGTTATGTGGTCATATTAAAAATATAAGGGGGTTATGTGGTCGACCACAAAACCGCAGGGGGACAAAGTGTAATTTACCCTATTATTTATTTAATGAAACTCTGAAACAAAATTAATAACATTCGCAGTTATATCCTTCCATTATTGTTAGTTGACCTGAATTATTTGTCACAGCTAATATATAACCAATTAATTATAATTGCACTGTCGTTTATATTCCCGAATCTCTAAATAATTGGTTCAAATTGTTAACTGTATGTTTATATTAAGTATTGTTAATTACACAGTAACATACAAACAGAAGAAAGGATAAGAAAAGGGGAAAAAAAGTTGACGATTAGAGGTCCTTTGATCAGCAACTTTTTTTTTTCCAATGCCTTAAGTCAGCATCTTATGAAAGTCCATGGAATGTATAATCTAGAAAATAAAGAATTTGAAAAAAAAAATTGTTTCCTCGGTTACGTGTTCATAACACACCAATTTAAAAAAAAAAAAAAAACCTCATCCATGCTGACGTATAGGATCATATCAAGTTAAACTTCTGATACGAATTATTTGATGCAGAAATTTCTATTGCAGTAATTGTCTAATGAAATGTGATTGACTGTTTTAAGCACAATAAAAGCCAGTTCACCGAAGAAACAATGGGAGCTTAATTACTTTGTTACTTAATTCTGGAGCTGACAAAGAGGTAATTACCAAAGAACATATAGGCTGATTGTTGAGAAAATATATCTGAAGAATATGTTATAGCATAGAAGGAATAGTTGAAAATAAGTTCCAAATTCTTCCGGTTAAAGTGTCATTATAGCAATTAACCATCTAACCAAAGAATAGAGAATTTTCTTGGAGTCTAAAATCACGGGTTATAAGATGTTTTTAGCCGAGGATTTCTAAAATTTGTTAAATACAAATGCTAACTCTACTTTGCAACCGCAAACTTGTGTTACTTTTTTACTTTGTATCCTAAACTTTAATTTTGAACATTTTACATCTTAAACTCTCAAACTTGAACACTTTATGTTGTAAAATCTTAAGTTTTTATCATATTTGAGTTGAGTGTGTGACAACATTAGCAAAATTAATGATATATAGGACCCTACAAATTAATGATAATTTGTTCAATGTGATCAAGCAGAGCCAAGATATTTTAACTAGAAAAAAAAATATTTATTGTCATTAATTTTTACCATCCTTGGTTTCTTTAAGAATGTGATCAAGCAGAGATAAGATATTGTAACTAGGAAAAAAAATTCATTGTCATTAATTTTTGTCGTCCTTGGTTTCATTAATCTTACTGACAATATTAATGATTAAGACCATACAAATCAATAACAATGAGTGTGTTTGCATTGGAGTTTTTGGCTTAAAATTTATTTATTTACATCATAAACATATTTCCCAATACACCTTTCTATCTTACACACATTACATCATAAAAGATGCTACAGTAATTATTCCAAATAATATCTCAAATAATCTCATATCCAAACTGTTGAAAGTAGTCAAAATGAGTCAATGGATCATAGCTAAAATTTGAGCAGTTCTTTATCCTGTTAGTTTTTCTAATGTTGTCATTTATTGGATTTAAATGAGACAAACTTAAAGGTCTCAGATTTAAAATATTCAAAATTAAAATTTAGGATACAGAGTGATCAAAATTAAAATTTAGCATGCAAAGTAAAAAACTAATACAAATTTAGAGGTGGTTTAGCCTTTTTGGAAATAACTATGCCTAGATCTAACTCAGTGAATCGATGATACGAGCTCAGATGTTCTTGAAATTATTTTAGAATTATTTCGTAATTACTAGATTTTTTAAGATTATATTTAATCTAGTCATTAGTGGCCTCGTTTACCCACCTTTTGAATAAAAGTTTAATTTCCGCTGCCACATCTTCTCCTTTGTTGGTTCAAATTAAACTTGTAAACATTGTGAGGTGAGGCTCGTGATTCGATGACCAAAGAGATCCGAATTCGAAATCTTAGTTGACTTTAAGCGCTATTACTTGTGGAATTGGAAGAAGTTTGCTTAAAAGCTAACGTTTGACAGTTTATTTATGAATTTGTCTGACTCAATTAGCAAGATCATCGGCGTGGTACTGACCAAGAAACTTGTTGGGGGAATAAATTTATCAAGTTTGTCTAGCGTTTGCATGATCTCCTATGGATTGGGTCAACATTTCCACGAATATTGAACAATTTCAAGGATACCCTCCAACGAGGTAAGATTTTTTTTTTTTTTTTAAATCAATATCATTTATCATCAGTTTTCAGCGACCCAAATATATTAAGGAGTCGTTTAATTCGAATATCAAAATCACTATCACTATCAGTATCGCAGAGTGGTCAATGATAATGGGTTCTGATGAAAACCCACAGTGTGTTTGTTAATGTGGAATGAATTTTACAATTTATTATTTTCCTTTTTCATTATTTCTTTCTTTTTTTCCATTTGTCAAAACAGTAGCGTCTTGTTTTCTTATTTTTACATTTAATGAGAATAAAAGGGTAATTAAGATGATTTGAGGAGAATGAGATGGGTAATTAAGATGATTCCTTAATAACAGGTGATTAATCAGAAAACCCATAGAAGAGACCTATTATTCCCATTAATTTATTCTCATTGACCTCAAACAAACATTATATATGAGTATAATTGAATTTGAAACCCACAATGGGGATTAAAATCCATTTACTAAGTATCTTGTAAGTAGCATAAACAATATGTCAGGCATACTATTTAAAAAATGGGTCTGTCTAGTGAATGTCCATTAAGCACACATTAAGAGATATATTAGGTGTCATATTTTTAAAAATGTAAGATTAATTAGAGAAAGTAAATATAAATACAAGAAAGGATAGATAAGAGAAATAAGAAATATATAAAAGTTATTTGTATGTGTGTATATATATATATAGTAGGTTAAATGAATTTGAAATGTGTCAATGAGTGTCCAATTAGTACTCTTAAAACAAAACCCTTAAAAATTTTAGCTTTGGACTTTAAACAGGAAAGTGCATGGTAATTTTGAGCATAGAGAATGTATGTGTGACATATGCTTTTTCCTAGGGGACCAGAAAAATTATTAGGAGGGCAATTATTTGTATATCAGGTAAATATATAGACTCGCTTAAAGCTTTCGTACATTGTTCTACTTCTTCTGTGTCTCCAAGACTAATACATGGTGTAAAATTTACAACTTTATTTGTTATGTACGCTTTAACATATATAGACGATTAAAGAGATGTGAAAAGGTATTAGTCATTATCCTTTTCTGTTCCTTTAAATTGCAATCAGATTTCACTTTACACAGTGGATATTTTGAAATATTAGGGTGTAATGTGATACTGCATGAGATCTCAGGAGATTAATAGTAATCTATGTTATGACCGGATGCAAGCTCAGATGGCTAAGAGGATAAATCTGGAAGGAAGTTAGTTAACAAGCACTACTAACCGACTGGAATGCTGACTCAGCAAAGGAAGACCCACTTGCACATAGATATTCTGCTTAAATAGGAGTTAGTTGTAACAGAATTGGTATCGGAAAATACTCAACTGTACAATCATTCTCTCTCAATACAATCCTCTCTCTTCTCTTATCTTTCAGATCTTGTCTCGCTCTCTCTATCTTCTTTTCTTTCTTTTCTTTTCTTGTGAAATCATAACAATTGGTATCAGAGCCTGTGGTCCTCGGACTATCAGCTCAAGTATCAACCATGGCGGAAGGAACCAGGATGAAAAATTTTGAGGAACAGCTGCGCAAACAAGAAGCTAAGATTCAAGGCATTCTTGAATCTGCTGCCACCGAGAGGCAAGAAGTGGAACAAAAAATTGCGGACAATCACGCGGAAGTAAAGGCAATGTTGGAGGCAAGCAGTGCAGAAATGAGGGCTTTCATGGCTTCCGTGAATTGTCAGCTCAGTGCTCACTTGAAGAATATGCAAGGAGACAGGGGAATTCTGGGCAACTCCCCCAATTCAGGTGAGAGGCATTCTTCGCAATTAACCCATAAAAATATGAATCTTGGCCAGCAGAATCATGGGGAAAGAACTCACCATTTTCCGGTTGGGTTACCTAAATTGGATTTCCCTAATTTCAGTGGTAATAAGCCTAGAGAATGGCTGAGGAAATGTGAGAAATTTTTCCATTTATATCAAATTGATGATTCTTTACACATGGATCTAGCCGAACTACACCTGGAAGGTAAGGCTGACTTGTGGTATCAAAGTTTTAGGAAGGATAAAGGGGTGGTTAGTTGGGATGATTTTAGCAAGGAATTATGCAGAAGATTCGGAGGATTGGAAGAAGACGATGTAGTGGAGGAATTTAATAAATTACAGCAGAATTCCACGGTCATGGCTTATCAAGAGAAATTTGAAGAATTAAGGGCAATGGTGATGATCAGGGTGCCAGAATTGTCTGAATCCTACTACATATCCAGTTTCTTAAGTGGATTGAAGGAGGGAATCAAGACAGCTGTCAAGATGCATAAACCAGCTACCTTACAGGCCGCATTTGAGATGGCCAGATGGCAAGAACATAATCTGGAAATCACCTCCAAATTCTCCAGATTGGGGGTCAAGAATGCACTGCCTACATTCGTAGGTAACGCTGGTGGAGTGGCTTCCAGAGCAAATGCTTATCATGCTGATGTTGGTAACAGAAAGTTGGGTGAGCAGGAGAATGGGGGGAGTAACCCAAATTTACCTAACCAGATTTTCAAGAAAATCACTCCGACAGAATTTCAGTATAGAAGGGAACACAACTTGTGCTTCAAATATGGAGATAAATTTAGACCTGGCCACCAATGCAAGAACAAAGAGGTGCACATGATTTTGGTAGATGATGGGAAGCTGCAGGATAATCATCAGGACTCCCGTGTGAAGGAAGAAGAATGGGAGGAAATCATTGAATACAAGGGGAGCAAGAGCAATAAAGATGTAGAAATTGCATTGCATTCGGTATCTGGACATTTATCGTCCAGTACCATTAAGATGTCTGGAATCCTAGGAGATCAGCAAATATCAATACTCTTGGATGGAGGGAGTACTCATTCCTTCATTAAGCCAGAGCTAGCAAAGACTCAAGCTCACCTTATCAAACCACATCAACCTTTCAAGGTGAAAATAGCCGATGGCAAGGAATTATTATGTAACCAGTGGATCCCAAAGATGAAGTGGAGAATGCAAGGTCATGACTTTAAACATGATGTGTACGTTCTGAATTTACAACCTTATGATCTCATCGGTGTTGATTGGATGAAAACATACAGCCCCATGACTTTTGATTTTAAAGAGCTGACATTGGAGTTTGATAAAAATGGGGACAATGTGTTACTGCAAGGTGATTCGGACACAGCTAAGGTCAAGTGGAGACAAGGGGATGCTGTTCAAAATATATGAGGAAAAGGATCAAATCAGCTTTGCAACACTCTAGCATGGTCGAGTACAAGACTCTGTAACTAATATCTCGATTCCCTCACAACCTTACTTGCCCAATATGAGGACATCTTTTCTGAACCTAAACACTTACCTCCTTCAAGACCCTTTGACCATAAAATTCCCTTGCAGCCTGATGCCAAACCTTTCAAGATCCCTCCTTATAGATATCCCCATACCCAAAAAACAGAGATAGATAGACAAGTAAAAGAAATGCTAACTCATCGGGATCATCATCCCCAGTCATAGCCCTTTGGCGTCACCACTCCTAGTCAAAAAGAAAGATGGAAGTTGGAGACTATGTATTGACTACAGACAACTAAATTCCCTCACTATCAAGGACAAATTTCCCATACCAATAATTGATGACCTTCTAGATGAACTTCACAATGCAAAGATCTTTTCAAAATTAGACCTGAGATCCGGATACCACCAAATCAGAATGCACCCTTGGATACCTTTAAAACAGCTTTCCGAACTCACAGCCTTTATGAATTTTTAGTGATGCCTTTTGGGCTCACCAATGCCCCAGCAACCTTTCAAGCATTGATGAACTCTGTTTTTGAACCCTTTATCAGAAAATTTGTGCTAGTTTTCTTTGTGATATTTTAATCTACACCCATTTAGAAACTCACCTTACACACTTAACACTTGTCTTGAACACCTTACGAGCCCACTCCTTATTCGCAAAAAAATCAAAATGCTCTTTTGGTCAAACACAAGTGGACTATCTGGGATATATTGTTACTGGAGAGGGAGTATCTGCTGATCCTGCTAAGGTGGAAGCAATGCTATCTTGGCCTGCTCCCACCAACGTTAAAGACCTGAGAGGGTTTTTGGGATTGACAGGTTATTACAGAAGGTTTGTGAAGGGGTATGGAGGTATTGCCAAACCCTTATCAGAGCTATTAAAGAAAAACAAGTTTGAATGGAATGAAGTTTCAGATTTAGCTTTTCGACAGTTAAAAGAAGCCATGTCGAGGACTCCAGTTCTAGCTTTGCCAGACTTCACCAAACCTTTTTTGCTGGAAACTGATGCAAGTAAAGAAGCCATTGGTGCTGTTTTGATGCAGCAAGGACGGCCTATAGCTTATATGAGCCAAGCTTTGTGCCAAAAAAACCAGGCCTTATCCACGTATGAAAAGGAACTCTTGGCCCTCATTGCAGCAGTTAACAAGTGGCGGCATTACTTATTGGGTTCCCATTTTATCATTAAGACTGACCATGAAAGTTTAAAATACTTGTTGGAGCAGAAAATATCTACCCCACTGCAACAAAAATGGCTAGCTAAACTCATGGGTTTAGATTATGAGATCCATTACAAGAGGGGAAAGGAGAATGTGGTAGCCGATGCCTTGTCAAGGAGATTTTCTGATCAAAAGGACCCCCAGTTACAAGCCATCTCGATTGTTAAGCCTTTGTGGTTGACCAAAGTGACCGAAAGTTACAATGGAGATGACCGAGCCAAGGAACTTTTATTAACATTGGCCCTCGACAGCTCGGCATTACAGAATTTCACTTATAGTCAGGGAGTAATAAGGTTTAAAGGAAGGTTATTCATTGGAGCTGCCAACAACTTGAGGCAACAACTTATATCTTGTATGCATGAGTCTGCTATTGGTGGACATTCAGGAAATCAAGGGACTTATCAGAGGATGAAAAGCTATTTTTATTGGCCAGGAATGAAGAAGGAAGTTGAAGAATTTGTTCAATCATGTGATGTGTGTAGAAGAAGTAAGGGAGAACATTGTAGTTATCCAGGTTTACTTCAACCACTGGCTATACCTGATCAAGCATGGCAGCAGCTCTCCATGGATTTTATTGAAGGTCTTCCTAAATCTATGGGACACGAAGTGATATTGGTGGTCGTTGATCGACTGACGAAATATGCTCATTTCATTTCCATGCCTGCTCATTACACTGCCAAATCAGTAGCTCAAACTTTCTTGGATCAAATTTTTAGACTGCATGGTCTACCCCTGTCCATTGTCTCGGATAGAGATAAAATTTTCACTAGCTCCTTCTGGCAGGAGTTGTTTACCATGATGGGGACTGAGCTGCATCTTACTTCATCTTATCACCCCCAGTCGGATGGTCAGACTGAGAGAGTGAACAGATGTGTGGAAACTTACTTGCGTGGGATGTGTATGCACCAACCTGGCCGATGGAAAAGGTGTTTAGCCACTGCAGAATGGTGGTATAATACTAACTTCCATAGTAGCCTTCAAATGACACCTTTCCAAGCTCTCTATGGGTATAAACCAGCTCAGTTGCATTTATCACCTGCTAGCAGTAGAGTGGCTGATGTGGAGGATTGGAGGAAAGAAAGGATCAATTGGAATACCTTGCTGAAGGACAACCTTCTACAGGCTCAAAATCGTATGAAGCAGAATGCTGACAAGAAAAGAACGGATAGAAGTTTTGAGGTGGGAGATTGGGTATATCTGAAACTCCAACCTTACAAACAAACCACGGTTGCTATAAGGAAGAACCTGAAGCTGTCCGCTAAATACTATGGACCCTATCAGATTGAGCAGAAAATTGGAGCTGTCGCGTATAGACTGAGGCTACCAGATGGAGCAGCAATACATCCTGTATTCCATGTTTCTCTACTGAAGCCTTCCTCGAAGGGATTCCCTGCCTCTCACGATCTTCCTCAGTTAAATCACTACGGAGAAGTTAAGGTGCAACCAGCAGCTGTGTTGGACAGGAGGGTCATTCAAAGGGATCAACGTGAAGTAGAGCAAGTGTTGGTCACATGGGAAAATTTGAGTTCTGAGGAGGCCACGTGGGAAGATGTGACAGTACTTCAAGCTCAGTTTCCATCCTTCAAATCCTAGAGACTAGGATTTTTTTAAAGAAGGGGCAATTGTTATGACCGGATGCAAGCTCAGATGGCTAAGAGGATAAATCTGGAAGGAAGGAAGTTAACAAGCACTACTAACCGACTGGAATGCTGACTCAGCAAAGGAAGACCCACTTGCACATAGATATTCTGCTTAAATAGGAGTTAGTTGTAACAGAATTGGTATCGGAAAATACTCAACTGTACAATCATTCTCTCTCAATACAATCCTCTCTCTTCTCTTATCTTTCAGATCTTGTCTCGCTCTCTCTATCTTCTTTTCTTTCTTTTCTTTTCTTGTGAAATCATAACAATCTACCCTTCAATTATATGCTTTGTAAGGGTGTGTTTAATAAAATTAAAGTATGAAAACTAAAATCTGAAATCTAAATCCATTGAGTTAGTGAATTATTAAATACTGAATTTGATACATCTGAATGTATATCACATCAAATGATAAGTGAATAACTTATCATTTATTTTGTGAAACAAGTATTGTTTAAGAAATTTAGTACTATTTAATTAATTTAAATGTTCTATTTTTTGCTATCATATGCATCTGAATATGTTAAAGTTTGAACCCATAAAATTTTAATGTTGAATTGGGTTCTTGAATTCCCACTTCCAACTCACACACAATGCATTACACGTATACCCAAAAAAAGCAAACATTTTCAAGAGAGTCCTTTCAAACACAATCACTTTATATTTTCTTCAATTGATACTATCACGCGATCTTCATATATATGTTGAAAGTCATTTAGCCTTCACTTTTTTTTTCTTTTTTTTTTTGAGAAAACGAAAGTAAAAGTGAGTCAAAATTATAATAACTTAGGAATGCGGTTGTCAAATTTCTTGGCATCTAAGTTCACGAGTTATGAGATGATATAGTCGAGGCTTTTCTAAAATATCAAATGTTCAGAAAAAACAGAAAATGATTGCCTCTTTCTTTCAAAATTTTACATATATATATATATATAGTGTAATTCTATCAAATATTTCTTTTGTACTTCAAATATTCGTAAAGCGTGCTATTTGTTTTAAACATTGACTGTACTTTGGCACTAAACCTCCTTATAAATAGACTGTCGACAACAAGCCATTTACAGCTAATATTCTATCTTTTTTATGTTTGCCGAAATAACAATTTAATTGGAACTTCAAATTCAGTTGAGTAACACACAAAAGGGATAAACCATAAGGTCGCATCTTAATTTGCCACTTCAATATGAAATGTTTTTCTAATCCGCAGCATTTCATAGCATTGACTTTGTTAGTATGAAAACGTTCTTCTCGAAGTAAAACTTAAAATTCTTTATACATAAATTCTTTACAAAGTTCATCCAAAATATGTAACAAAAAAAATGGAGGGTGTGAGACGAGAGTTTCACAGGGTAAATAAAAGTAATATTTGACAAATTAATGGTTAATTAAATAAAAAAATAAATCAAGAGTCTCTTGGGGTAAATAAACATAATATTTGATAGATAGTGAATGCCAAAAAAATGCTATAAGAAATATTTGTATCCGCCTCAAGCTTTTGGCCAGCAAAATATTTTTTTTAATCTTCTCTAGCTAGTGGGGAGGAACAAAATTTAAGATACAGGGAGGAAGAAGAGAGGTTTAAACCCAAAATCTTAAATTGAAATGGAATTAAACTTTAAGGTAAATGCATCCAAATCAATATCCTAACCGTCCCAAAAGTAAATAATCAAAGGTTTGTCTATTTGGTGTCCTAAATAAGAAATGGACCCAATATTATATTTTTTGACAAAAAAGATAAATTCTTGTGCAAAAGTATTACAATACAGAGGATGAATGAATTTTCAAACATTAATAGTTGATCTAATTTCCTTTCTTAATGTGCTAATTGGTGCTCTAAGGACACCAAATAGAAAAAACCCTTACCCCTCGTTTGGTACGTAGAAAAGGTGTAGAATGGAAAAGTCTTTACATCCAAAATTCTTTTCCTGCCAAAATGGATAGGAAAATATTTATCATTCTAGTATTTGGTAACCAAGTCAGAATGGAATGTTAATTTCTTTTCCCATGTCTGTTATAATCATATTGAGAAGTCAGAATGGAATGGAAAAAAACTACTATATTGACTTAAGTGCCTTTATTTATAACATTCTATACATATCTTGATTTAGAGGCAAATGAATTATTAATTAATAAAGAACTTTTAATAGCATAAAATCACAATAACTTATTAAGTAAGAACATAATTTTTTAATAGGGTATAATTACAATTGGTCCATACTAACTATAATACAATTACACTAGGTGAATACCAATTGTAACTAAATTAAAATTTTAAATTGCATGCATATTGAATCCCATGTATTTCTTATGTATGTTAAACTCGTCCTTTATACACGTTAAATTATCTGCCCTTGATTTGTTTATGAAGGGTTTTAAGAACTATTTGTAAATAGAAAATGTAATTATGCCTTGTAGACACCACATTTTGACTATTTCAATCGTTTTATTATGTTTTTATCTATTAATGTTCAGTTATTTATTTTTGAATATTCTAACACATTTTTGTTATTTTTGTAGGTTTTCTGAAAAAAAAAAAAAAAAGGAAAGTCAAAAACGCGGACCAGCATTGGATTGGTCCGTAACTAGTCCGTAAATCGAGCGAAAAAAAAATTACGCGCGCGTTTCTTCCAACCTTTCCTTCCTCATTTCCAGCTGTATTTTTGAGTCTTTGGCATCAAGTAATCGTTTTAGTTAATGCCCAAATCACCCTTGATCCTTAAGACACAAATAAAACGCATCCAATGATCAAGATTAACCCAAGAAAACCCTCAAAGTATCCAAGCCCTTGGTTGTAGGTTTTAATGCCTATAAATCACCCATGTTAGGGTTTTCTGAAAAAGGGTTGAAAATCAGAGACAAAAGAGAGAAGAGGGAGGCTGAGAGAAAAGAAAAAAGCAGAGAAAAACGATCGAAAATCAAAGGAAAAAAAGAGAAAAAGAGAGAAAAGAAAGAACTAGGGTTTCTTTTGGTGGAAATTTTCTGGAACTTTTGGTGATTCCTTTTCGTTCTTCTCAAGCTTCTGAATCAGGTAGTCTTCTTACACTCTATCTATCGTTTTTTCCTGGTCGAATCTTGCTGAAAATGTGACCTTTTGGTGGAACCAAGGTCTTGACTATGTTTTTTTATGTTTTATGATAGTTGATGATGTTTATTTGTTATTGTATGAGTATGTTACGTTTATATAGCCTTGGTAAGGCTAGTAGATTTGTTTTTACGTTTAAAATCAGACGTCTGATGCTTCTGTGATGATTCTGTTGGGTTTTCTGAAAAATTTCTGGAAAAATGTTCTTCACGTTTTGAAGATGTGAAGAAACGCGGACTTCTTGCGCGGATTGATCCGCGTAACGACCCGCGTTTCTTCTTGAATGTTTGAAGATGTGAAGAAACGCGGACCTCTTGGGTGGATTACTTCGCGTAACGATCCGCGTTTCTTCTTGAATATTTGAAGATGTGAAGAAACGCAGGGTTGTTACGCAGGCAAGTCCGCGTAACCTCCCGCGTTTCTACCTGACATTTCTTCCCTTCCCCTTTTTGTCTATTTGATGATGTTGATGCTTAAGATTTGGCTTTCTTCGATTTTAGCTTGTTTTGACGTGATCTGAATGCTGGTGTTTGATGTTTTAAATAGATCCCCTTACCTCTGAGGATTTTGTTTGTGATATTGTCTGAAAAACTGGATGCAATCTTCCTGATATTTTGAAGATGGGAAGAGACGCGGACTGTTACGCGGCTGAGTCCGCGTTTCCCCTCTGAACTTTGATTTTTGCTTGTAACGCGGACCTTGTTGCGCGGCTCAGTCCGCGTTTCTACTTCGCGTAACCTCTCTGATTCTGTATTCTGTTGATATTTCCTACTCTTTTGTTCCAGAATCTTACTCTATTTCCTAGTCTTGTCTATGTTGACTGCAGAACCTGTTTAGATACCCTTTCTTTGAATTTTGATTGATTTTTCCTTTAAATTGGTACCTTGATCCCTTTTGTTGACATTGAGTCTTAGATAACCATTCCCATCATTTAAGGATTCAGTCAAGGCATCACATCAAGGGATGGTAACCTCTTTCCCCTATTATGTGCTCTTTATGTGTTTTTGCATGATTTTGCATGTTTTAAATTAAGTTTTCCTTTGCTTTTATTCATGCCTAGTCTTTATTTATGTCATTTAATTTTTGGGCAAATCATTTGGAGGCCTTGGATGCCAAGTTGTAATAGATAGGTTTAATTTTGTAAAAAGTGTATTTAGTCTAGAAAATGTAACAGTTAGATTATTATTTCGAATTTTTTCCCCTTAGAATGTATTTAGATTTCCCCAATGTAATAATTAGGTTTTATATGCTTATTTTTGCATGCTTGCATGATTATGTGTTTATTTGCTTTTCTAGGGTCTTGCATCTAGATATTATGCCTATGTGTTATGTGTTTATGTGTTTTATGTGTTTACTTGCTTTATTATCTTGTCTACATGTTTATTGTGTAAATATATTGACGTCACCACACTAGTCCAACGCTAGTTGTGGCCTTTCCTTTCGATTTCTCACTAATCCAATGTTAGTGAGAACCTTTTGACAAGGGCTAGTCCAATGCTAGACCCTTAAACGCCGTTCATGCATTAGATACAAATTTCACACACTTTTTACTTTTAGAGTTTCTTTCCCATTTTACATGTTACTATTCTCCCATCCCGTATGCGAAACATCTCATTTAGTTTTCTTTTTATTAGATTAGTGGATTTAAGGCATTACCCTTTGAATTAGGGAAAGAAGTGTATGGCTTCCTAACCTTAGACGCTTTTATTTCCTTCTATGAAAGGAAGATTTAAAGTCGAATTTAGTCCCCCACCCATTATGTTGCATTATCCCTCTTTAGGACATACATGTGCATTATTTTAAATGCTATATCAAACCATTCTTTAAAAAAGCAAGTTTCTTTCTTCATGTTTAGCAATTCAAAATCAAAACTGTTTTCTTAAAATTGCACATTTTTGAAAATTCAAGTTCCTCTTTGCACTTAAAATTGACCTTTTCAAAAACCAATTTCTTTTCTCTTGATATTTTATAAAGATTGCATTTTGAAAACCCTACTTTCCGTTTGTTCGAGTCTTATCATTTGCATTTTTCGTGACCTCCTCGAGAGATCAAATTTGGATGACACAACTAATGTGATCAATTCCAATCACACCTCAAGGAGACATTTGCCCCTCTCGATCTAACATTAGGTTTAGGTTTTTGCATCCATATAGACAACATCCAAATGTGATAAGTTTTAAAGTTAGAATTAGGAAATTTTCAACTAAATCTTGCAACTAGCTTTGGCTAGGTTAGAAGGGTGCCTTAGAGACAGTAACATCGAATCTTTGCCTTCCTTCTTTCAACCAGACCCCGAACCTTTTATCTAGTTTTTCAAAGACACTGAGTCGTCTAAAAAGGGTTTTCTTTATTTATTTTCATTAATTAAAACTTTTGGGTGACTTGGTACACCTAAACCCATACCAAGTGCACTAAACTTTTTCTAAAACCCTTTTCTAGACTTTGTTTTAGTCCAAATCAGATTTTATAGTCTCATGACCCCTTTCCTTTTCAAAAAATCGATTTTTAGCTTAAAACCTTTTTCAACTAAAAAACCCAAAACGACGAGGGGTGGTCTCATCCCCCCCTCCTTCCTTTTTTTCAACAAAAAATGGGGCGCGACATGCCTTAGTAGATGGTCTAGTGGGTTTACTCTTTTCTTTTTTTTTAATTTTTTTAACTTCATATGATTATATTTTGGCATGTTATTGTTTGATTGAATTAACAAATATTATCATATAATCGAGTATTGTGAATAAAAATATATTAAAAATGTCAACTGAATATTTTATTTCAAAGTTAAAAAAAAAAAGAAAAAGTCATTAAATAGAATTAGAATTATTCCTAAGTAAAAAGGTAATAGACTTATTAACCAAACTCATAAAATGGATCTAATATTTGACAAAGAAAGTTACAAATTAATATATATAAAAGCTAAATACATACACAGGAAATAGAAATATAGAATATAGGGGGTAATCATGACTCCTAAAATTTAGGTATTTCCTGGATAACAGAGTGGGAATGAATTTTTCCTAGATTTTTGTGAGGAATGGAATTCCAGAAAAAAGTTGGAATACATTTTCTAGGAGGAAAGGGATTTCCAACATAAAATGTCCATACCAAACACTGGAACGGAATGAATAATAGGCCTTTCCAACATACCAAATAAGGGGTTAATGAATTGGTAAGGATCGTTGATGAGGAAAAAATATTAGGGGTTACAACTGAGAATCTGGGTCTGGTAAACATTGATCAAAAGTTTTATTTGCCAAAAACCAAAGACTCATCAAAAGAAAAATTCACTTCTACAAGCCTAACAGCCTAAGACGAATAAAGTAAAGGGTAACAAAAAGGTCAATTGACTCAATTCAGTTTGCCATTGTGATATTTACCTTGATCTGTTTTGTGAAATTTTCTAAGTAGAATGATCCGTAAAATAATGCAGTTTCCAATCTAAATTGGAGCCACTTCCCGCCGCTACGGAAATGTTCCCGAGGGCGTGGTCTTCTATTCAAATGTCGGACCATGCTTTATGCTTTAAGTACTAGGAAAGGCCTACTTGTACATTACCATGTCTGTGGGGTGGGACCGTGGGAGGCGCCTTTCCTGTCCTGGAAGACTGAAAGCGTGATGTTGTTTCCAGAGAGACCAACGCCTTCCCAGTATCATACATTTGAATGTTTGGTTGTATCAGGAACCTACGCTTTTTCTATCCAATTCCTCCATAAATATATATTTCATTTTCCTCTTCTTCTGTTTGTTTTTGATTGTTGGGTCTAGCACCCTTCTTTTTAAACGAGGAACTTATTAACTTAAAAAAAATGAAGAAGAAGAAGAAGAAAGAGGAATAGCAACCCTCAGCAGCGCAGTATAGGTACATGGGCACTACTATATTCAGAATAGAGCTCCTAGGGGATCATTATTTTGATTACAGCTCCTACTGGTTTTCTCTACAGTTCACAGGGAAAATGTACAGTCAATTCTAGTGCTTTGTGTTGCTCAACTTTGGCTGAATCAAGCATGAGAATTGGACCTTCAATCTAGTAATTTTGAAATTTCACAAGATCACTATACCATAGCATACAGTAATGGAAGCTCAATTTCGCGAATAAGATTTCACTGGCACGAGGGAGTTCTAGTGTTTTACTCTTGTAACTTCTGTAAATTGAGGTAATAATTCAGATTGCAATAGCTCATCCGCTAACCAGTTGACTTCCAATTCTTTTCAGCAGCATTCACATAACATTTAAGTCTTCCATAACCTGATGATTGTGCTGAAAGGTCAAACTCATGATTGTGCAAAATGAGAGAGCAGATTGACGAGTAACCACTATTTATTTGCTTCTTGCGAGATATGCATCTTACAGATGAAGAAAAGGCATGAATCAAGTGTAGTTAATGCTGACAATTCCCCTTTTACATCTCACTTTGTGGGCCAAGAAGGAAAAGAAAAAAGAAAAAAGAAAAAGGGAGATGGACAATCAAAGAAGAACAGTTATAGAAAATCTAAGGCTTGTGAGGATAAAGGTGAACTGGAAGTCCATAAGCCGGTCTTGGGAATGGATAATGTAGTACTGTCTCATCAGGAATTTGCTTTTCCCATCTATACTTGCTCACTACATTATGCAGAAAAATGAGTATTGCAAGCTGTGCATACTCGGTTCCAGGGCACATATGTGCTCCACCCCCAAATGGCACAAAAGTGTAAGAAGGTGGACCATCATCTTGAAATCTTGATGGATCAAACTTATCAGGGTCAGGAAAGTATTCAGGGTTTTTGTGTGTGGCGTGTGCAATCCAATGAATCTGCAGAAGTGGAACATAATGACATGTCTGACATTTCTGTTAATCAAGTACTATACTCGAGATTTTGGAGCACAGAAGCAGAATGTACCTTCCATCCTTTTGGAATTGTATATCCTGCATAGTTGATGTCAGTGATAGTTTCTTTGAATGCCCCATGTACTGGTGGCTTTAGTCTCAAAACTTCACATGCAACTTGCCATGAGTACTTCATCTTCTTCAAATCCTCCCAGCATAGTATGTTATTTGGCTCCTTTAGATCTGCAATTTCTTTTTGCTCTTTCCCCAGAATATGTAAGAAATATTAGAATGTAGAAAGCACCTAACTTAACAACTTTCAGTTATAAAACTTGGAAGAAGGAAAAGAAAAAAATATGTTTCTCAGTTACTTCCTATAGTAAATATAAATCCATAGACTTTAGCTTACATATTTCATCATTTGCAGTATTCAATAAGTAGTTATCCAGTAAGATCTCATAATATAAGAATTAAATTCTGCACAGGACATCTTTGCGTATGCTGACTGCCATTGCTTATCTTGCAGCTAGTGAAATAAGTTTTGACTTTGGAAAACTACCAAAAACAATTCTAAAACTGGAACCAAGATGCTTCTGGATAATGTATTTTTATCTCTATTATGTTTGTATCTCTGGTTCTATTGGCTTTTCAATGTCTGAGCAACCATTGATTGCCATTCTACTTCTATTAAATCATTTATTTCAGTTGAATTAATGCAAATCAAGAAGCCCTACCAACTAATTACTAATATGAACATATTCAAAACATGACCAGATTAAATACAAACAGGTATATTGGTCTTACCTCTTAGGACCAAGTTATAAACATCAGGAAACTCCGCAAGATACATCATGATGTTGGTAATTGTGTTGTGAACAGTTGTGTATGAACCTTGCAATAAACCTACTAAAATGCATGCTATGTCTGCTTCACTGTGAAATCGACCATTATCATCTGTTGCTAAAAGCATATGTGATACAAAGTCCTTTGCAGAAGATGAAGTATGCCCCGAAAGATCGTTCTTTCTTTGACTAATCATCACCTCAAACTCTTCACGCATCAGTTTCGATGTTTTGATGGCACGATTCAAAGCTGTTCCTGGAAAATTTAAGGGCATTGAATGAAGACCATTTCCTATCTCTTCTATACCCTTTTCAAGCTCATCAATCTTTCCCTGATTATCGATGCCTAAGAATGTAATACATGCCAATTTGAATATGTACCTCTTTGCCATATCACCAATCTTCACTACTTTGCACTCTGCGTAGATCTGCAAATGCTGCTTCATTATTGCATCCATGGCACCAACATATTCGCGTAAAACATCTTTCTTGAGAATGAAAGTCAGGAGTTTACGTAAAGCTTTTGTGTGCTCAGTGTTAGGCTTACAATTTGACTTGGGAAAGATCTTGTCAATTGTGCTTGGCCACCAATGCTTGAAAAATTTATTCTCATTAGAGAATAGAAATTTGTTCCCTTCAGCATCACATAAGATAGCCATGGGGTAACCAATCAATGATGTCCTGAAAATCTTGGAGGAGTACTTGCTCCTTCGCTCTGTTACAAACTTTTCCAGGGCACCCTGTTGAACTTTGGAGAAGAACTCCAAAGTTTCACCCACAAGAGGCCAACCTGTTCTGCCTGGTGGAAGCCTTGGGGTTTCAAAAGCAATGTTGCCGGTTGCAACATGAGATTTGTTTCTCAGACTGAGCTTGCAAATATACAGACATACGAAAAGAACCAGCGACAAAATAAGCAAAAAAATCTGTGATAATTCCATTGCCTTAATAGGATATCTGCTGATTCTTTGTGCTCCAAGATGAGAAACACATATTAGATCATCAAAGAAAGAGGGAAAGAGTAGGACCTCTCTAAGATCCGGGATGAAATTTCTCACTGTAGATTCAAATCCTTGTATGATAAATCTTGAAAATGAAGAAAGATCCTAGCTGAATCCACAGTGGTTGCAGCTAAGTTGTAGATGAATGTATCATTGGAGGTTTCAAATCAGTGAAATCACAATAGATAACTGGAGATTTGGAAGATGTTGCTCTGTTTTTGAGCTGCAAATCAGTCCACTCACGTAGTCTGCTGCATTTGAGAAGAACCAAGAAGATGAACAAAACCAGATATGATTCTACTATATCTTTAGCTCAAACGCTCTAATTTCCGAGATGTGGAGAAATTAAACGATAGATTTAGGGATAATTTCAGAAACCTCCCCTGAGGTTTCTCATAATATCACTTAGCTCCCTTGAGGTTTTGAAAATCTCACTTACCTCCCTTGAATTGACATATTTTGTAACATTTTAGCCCCTTTGAAGAAAATGCAAGAAAGATAAAACTTTTATTCCAACACTACCCTTATATTATCCTATTTATGAAATTTACAATAACAATGAAAAATAAATTAAGGTTAAATTTTTACAAGGTGTAAATTCCTTGATTTAAAATATTTATTTTAGTTGTACTGAAACAAGAAAAAAATTACACTTTGAAAAAATTACACCATCAAAAATTTACACATATGAAGAGATCGTTTTAATTTTCAATAAAAACTATATCATCTATTAAAACATATTTTTCAAAAAATTTCTTGAATTTCTTAATTATAGCTGTACATGAAAATTTTTAAAATGTTAATTACTCACCAAAATCCTCCCAAATGATTGACTTTTACTAGATTTAAATTATCAATGTCTTTTGCTATCTCAGTATGACCTCGATGGAGACAAATATAAACTATTATTAGATAATAATTATTTTTCTTAATATACATTTTTTAGTTTAAACTTTTTATTTGGGTTTGAATTTTTGGTTAAGTAGTTATTAAGACCAAGGGTGATATTGTCAATTTGTGACCTTGAATAGGAATATTTAGTCTTGTCAAACTGATAAGGGAGGTAAGTGAGATTTTTAAAACCTCAAGAGAGCTAAGTGATATTATGAGAAACCTCAGGGGAGGTTTCTGAAATTATCCCATAGATTTATCATCATGTTTCTAAGAGAAGAAGTTTTAGGTGTGCACTCTTCACATGGCTAGCAAACATCTAAGATAATTCTCGAGATCTGGAAAAGTAATTAAAAAAAACAATGCTCGTTGACCATACTTTTGTATTCTTTTTGTGAGGGACCATAAAGGAATGGTATAAGAATCTAGGTCCACGGGTCCTCGCTGACGTAACTTCGCAGTTTTGAACGTTTGTATAACCTTTGGATTTGGGATGTTCCACTCAGAATCTCTATAGTGAATTATTTTCAAAATTTTATTTACTTGTATTATTAATATATTTTTTAATTTTTTTATTTTATATACGTCACACCAAAAGAGCGCTATAATTTTTTTTAATTATAGCAAATAATCTACTATCCAAACATACTCGTGTGGGTGTTGGGATGTTATAGCTTGTATCAAAATAAAAAGCCCGGTTTGGGACTTTAGTACTAGTATTGGAGCAAATAGATGACAAATGAGCAGGATTTAAATAGAATTTAAAAATATGGATCATATTCAAACAGTCCACAAAGGTTATGGAATCACGGGACTAAAATGATTTGGACCCATTTTGATAACACCCAACTACTCAATAAATCCCATTCTACTTTTTTATTTTTATTTTTTGTAAACCTTTTTTCTCTTTAATTTTAAAGTCTATGTTTCTTTTCATTTCTCAAGCAATAGCTTTTCAAAATAAATATTTTTTTGGGAAATTCCACTTACTCTTTTCCTTGACTTATTGGACCCAAAAAGTTAACAGATAAATTAATTTGGTGGACTATTGTGTGAAAAATCTAAAAGAGGCCTGTTTATTCACCAACTCAAAAACATTTCTATAAATCTACCAAGAAAAGATCATACTTCACATCCAAATGTTTGTCTATTAGGCATTTCATCTTATGGGGGGAAAGATTACTAGGCATTTCATCATACAGAGAGAAGCAAATTTATATCATAGTTACACTACAATCAAGCAAATTTATATCTTTGTACATAATGCTAATATTAGCTATCACCAATAATTAATTTTGTATAAATGAACATTCAAACGAATTTACGTCATTAGACTTATGGTGTTTCGGTCTGTTAATAAAGAATTGTATCAATTAAGACTACTAACACTGCACTAGTACTAGTAGTGGTGCTTCAATTTTCATATCAATAAAAGCTTTGCTAATAGTACTAGTATAATTTTATTGAATCAAAGCAGATTAACGCTATATAGATGACATCATTGCAATGCCAAAAAAATGAAAAAGAAAGTAATTATAAAAATGAAATATTATTAATTATTTTTATGAGTCCCAGGATCCTACCAAGTACTCCCATTTATTGTTGGGTATTTTTTGGGACTAATCCCATTTAAGAGCAAAACCAATTTCATAAATCCGGCCGCCCAAAGTTCTTCTGGCCCTGGGTTAGCCCATTGTGATGGACTCTGCATCCATGCGGGTGAATGTGAGGATCTAGCCCCCCGTCAAAAGATGTGGCAAGGAAACGAAAGGAATTGAATAAGAATCTGGGCTCGTAGGTTAATAACTTGAATGAATCATTTTACAATATAGTTCTAGTGAAAAGTAACTTGGGCCATCTTTAGATAGCCTGTAGTTCCATTCAAAAAGGACAACAGACCACTCAAAAGTTACTTAGATTAATCCCAAGCATTCACATTGAAAAATGGCATTGTGTGGGGGTCATACGTGCAGTCCGAAACTTGTCCACCAAAAACTTCACAAGATGGCTTACCACATTCCTTTCGTTTTGCTTCCGTTGGTTGATCTGATGTTTGTTTTCTTTCTTTTTTTTCCTTTTTTTTTTTTTGGTAAAAAATAGCTTGGGTGGGTTCGGCTCCGGTCATCACCACGGGTCAGGGCAGGCCCCAAGAACCAAAGGTCGCTTATAGAGATATTTACAGATCACCCACCAACACAACCCTTACATCGGCAGTGAGATTCGAACACAGAAGTGGTCCGTCCTTACCAACTGAACCAACATGTGTTGGCGATGTTTGTTTTCGAGTCTCACAATTTTCAGAAGCCGCAAGCTAAAACATTAAGCAAATTAACGCCCTTGATAATCTAATTGACTTAAATTTAATGGATCAAATCTTAATACATTGGATACATTTGATAAACGAAAATAGAACATCTGAACTAATTAAGTGGTAATCTTTAGACAGAACTTGCTCCCAAAAATAAATAATAAACTATTCACTTATCGCTGAATGCGATATACATTCAAATATATTAGATTTACCCCTTTCGATAACACAATTCAGCACTTAAATTTAATGGATTGATTTTAATATGTTCGTTTGATAACCGAAAATAGAACATCTAAATGAATTAAGTGGCACCAAATCTTCTAGACAAAACTTGCTCCCAAAAAAATAAGTGATAGGCTATTCACTTATAATATGATATACATTCAAATGTATTAGATTTAGCACTGAAAAATTCAATCACTTAATATATTCAGATTTCAGTTTGCAGACTTCAGTTTTATCAAACGCACTAGTACTAAACAATTCAATCACTTAATGGATTCAAATTTCAGATTTCAAACTTCAGTTTTCAGATTTCAATTTTATCAAATGCACCCTAAGTGTCTGGATTGTTGTTGTTAGAGCTTTTGTAGAACAATGGTTGTAGTGATTTGATGTATACAAAGTAAAAAAGTGATTGAAAAATATATTGACAGAAAATAAACAAATTTTTTCAGTAGAAAATGACTATCTAAGATGTCAAACATTCAAAAAGGCACTAGTTAAATCTTGGAAAACACTTGCCATTTCAGATCAGGACATTAAGGATAATACTACCAAGAAAATTGGGCGACTAGAATATAAATCAATGGAAAGATGATATTCTTCTTGTAGACAGATTGTCCACAGAAATAATAGACACTTCCTAGGGATGAGGTTCCTTGACACTGTCAGCTAAGCAAGATTCATTTTAAATAACATTTTAAGAAATAAAATTAGAAAATTAAAATTGACTTTTTTGTTGGGGTGGATTGGATGTTAATTAATTAACTTCCACTGTTAATTACTGACATAAGTTAACAAGAAGTACAAGGATTAGCAACACACCCCATCTATCCTATCACATTGAAGTGTCGACAAAGTAAGGAAGGTCTGAACAGTTTTTTATTCTTCAACTTGATATAGGAAAGGTGGAAATCTGGAAAATAGCTATACAGAGAAAGCAAAAGCAACCCAAAATTAAGCCAAACTTAAGTTTAAGGTGGCAATCAATGCAAACTTGATAAGAAAATGAAGTAGAACAGCCTAAGGCTGATGAGGATAGAGGCGAACGGGAAGTCCCTGAGCTGGCCTTGGAACTGGATAGTGTGAAACTTTCTCATCAGGAATTAGCTTTTTCCATCTGAAGTGAGTGACGACATTATGCAGAAAAATGAGTATTGATATCCGTGCATACTCATTTCCAGGACACATACGAGCTCCGCCTCCAAATGGAACAAATGTAAATGGAGACATACCATCGCCTTGAAACCTTGATGGATCGAACTTTTCAGGATCATGAAAGTACTCAGGGTTTTTGTGTGTTACGTCAAAAATCCAGTGGATCTGTAAGTAAAGCACATTCACATTGATATAACATTTTGTAATCAAGAACTAATATCAAGAATTAGGAGAAACAAATATTGAGTTTTACCTTTGAGCCTCTGGGAATGGTATATCCATCAAACACAAAATCAGTGATAGCCTCTCGGAAACTTCCAGTTCCTGGTGTATATATTCTCAACACTTCGAGCGCTACATCCCAAGTATGTTTCATTTTCCATAAATCCTCCCAAATGAGTCTACCATTTTGTTCCTTAATAATGGCAATCTCATTTTGTTCTTTATTGAGTATATGCAACATACGTAGAGAATGCTAATTAGATGAGTTTTAGATCCAGAATTTAAAAAAGAAAAATTAAAGAAAGAAAAAAAGTGTATTTGCTACTTCCCCAAACATAATATGCATAAAGCTGACTTGTTATCATTGCATCATGTTACCATCCTGTGGGAAAAGGGGGAATGGATGCTACAAAGAGTAGCAATTTGAGTCAAACCCTGGAATGTTTGAACTATCTATTCTATTAGTAGTATATCTCTTACCTTCATCCATTAATACTTGACATCATCAAGTTATATATGAAGCTATGTTCTGGTCGAAAACTATATTTGAATATCTATTCTGTTAGTAGTGTATCTTGTATGATCATCCATAAATGCTTGAAACAAGTCAAGTTATATCTGAAGCAGTTGTGCTGACAGAAATAGAGCAGTCATACCCTCATGCTTCTAGTTACAACTCACAACTTCCGATTATAGGGAATCAGCCAAATATGAAACTGATGGTTCAAAAAAGAGCATGAATCTACCATTTAAACAATTATAAACAGGAGCCAAGTCAAATTCCATTTAAGCTTCCTTTTTCTATCTTTTTCTGTTATCTGCAGCAGTGCTACAGGATGATTAGACAACATATCAAACTGATTGCTAGATTTGTGGATGCTTGGCTAGTCAGGTAGTTTCTTCTATTTAGGTTGCTTATCCAACTGTCTTTCTGGTCAATTTCTAATAAATCTCCCTGCCGAGCATCATTCTTAGGTTTCTTCCTTTGATCATTTGATTATTATAGAATATCCAGATCAGGCTATTTGAAGCGCTAAGTAATTAGTTCTTGGGCATACCTTTTAAGACATAAGTATATACATCAGAACGCTCAGCAAGATACTTCATGATAATTGTGATTGTGCTATGAATAGTTGTATAGCCGGCTTGCACCAAACCTACCAAATGGCTAGCAATATCTCCATCACTGAGGAGTTGACCACAATCATCTTTAGCCAAAAGCATGTGGGACACGAAATCCTTTGCTAAAGATGGACCATGCCCTGAAAGATCACTTCTTCTTTGTCTGACTAGTGCTTCAACCTCTTTGCGCATAAGCTTTGATGCTTTAATGGCACGATTCAAAGCTGTTCCTGGCAAGTTAAATGGCATGGAATGAATACCTGTTCCTACATCTTCTGTGCCCTTCGCAAGCTCATCAATTTTCTCTGGATCATCAAGGCCTAAGAATATATTACATGCCAAAGTTAATAAGTACTTCTTTGCCTTTTCACCCACATGCACTTCTTCACAGTTCCATTCTGTCTGCAAGTGTTTCTTCATTACAGCATCCATATTTCCAACATACTCTCGAAGCACATCTGTCTTGAGAATGAATGGAAGCAGTTTCCTTAGCCTTTTTGAATGTTCAGTGCTTGGCCTATGATCAGACTTGGGAAAAATTTTGTCCATTGTGCTCGGCCACCAAACCTGAACCAATTTCCTTTCATTGGAGAACAGAAATTTGTTCCCCTCAGCACTACATAGTATAACCATGGGCTGTCCAACCAACGATGTCCTGAAAACCTTGGACGAATACTTGTTCATTCTGTCTTTAACAAATTGGTAAGGAATACCTTGTCGAATTTTGGTGAAATATTCCAGACTTTCACCGAGTAAAGGCCAACCTGTTCTCCCTGGTGGAAGCCTTTGGTTTTGAAAAGCAGAACTGCTGTTCGCAATTTCCAACTTTTTCCTCAGCCAAAGCTTGGGAAAACACAGATATACGAAAGGGACTAGGAATAAAAGAAACAACAGAATGTATGATAACCCCATTATTGTGAGTGTAATTTGCTACCTTAATGTGAACAGGAGATGAAGTAGCAGAATTTGCATTCTGCAGCAGTGCCCATCTCCCATGGTGGTTTTGTACATTCACCCTGTATCCAAAATTATATAAAACAAAAATTGGTGGCTGATATTAAGCCAATTTCTGCTAAGATTTGACCGAATTCTCGGCCAGGGGATGTGTTAAAAACAATGAATAATTTCAGATACCTGGCTTCCCTCCAGATTTTGAAATTTACACTAACCTCCCTCAAGGTTTATTATCTTGTAACACTTAGATCCAACTAGCAATTAAAAAGCAATATTAAGAGAGAGAAAGTAATTTGGTTCCATCATTGCCCTCATTTACTATATTATTTAGTTAATCTAATACCACCCCACATATTAAAAGAAATACTAAAATTTGCTGCTTGTCATCAGGAATCAAATTACATATACAATCAAAAGATAGAATATTATTCTATATATATTTTATTTAATGTAAGATCCAAATTACTCTTTTCAGTTATAAAACTGTTGTCAAATATGATCAACAATAAATAATCAAGAAAATTTGCAACCGAAACATTATAGAGAATGAATTTTAACATCATAAATATTATTGTCAACATATTAAACTTAGTTGTTAAGATTTTTATGGTATTAAAGTTTGCTCCTTGTAGTGTTTTAGTTGCAAACTTTTTTGATTATATGTTGTCAATCATGTTTGATAATGGGTCTATTACTGAAAAGAGTAATTTAAATCTTATATTAAATAAAAATATATAGAATAATATAATTTTGATTTTATATATGATTTAACTCGATGTCAAACAAAGAAATTTTAGTATTTTTCTTAATATGTATGGGCTGTATTAATTTATAAATAATATAGTAAATGAGCAATGGTGGAATCAAATGATTTTTTCTCTCTTAATATTACTTTTTAATTGCTCATTGGATCTAAGTGTTATAAGATTAAAAATCTCAAGGGAGGTTAGTGTAATTTTTAAAATCTTGAGAGAAGCTAGTGAAATAGTTGAAAACCTTAAGGGAGGTTTATGAAATTGTCCCTAATAACAATTAAATCAAAGATGACTTGTCAGCACTCAGCAGTTATGCAAAATGGAGTATTAGTAGTTTACAGTGAGATCAGTGAGGATATTAAATAAACGTTGACGAAAATGGGGAAAAATAAAATATTGAAACTTCCAGAAGGCAATTGGATCCATCATTTGACTACTGGCGGCTACAATTTAAACTATAAAACAATCTTACTTCCTTAGCTCAAATACATGTTACTTTTTGTCAACACATTAGACCAATATATATTTGCCACATTCACAAGAAAAGGCATTTTCTTACTTATAGCCGCATAACTGGAGGTGGGAAACGAAGTCGGTGAGAGCTTTGGTCGAGTCGAAGCTTTACTCATTTTCACTAGGCTCGAGTCGACGAGCTCTCAAAAAAAGTTCGAGCTTGAGCTCAGTTTGATCTGAGCTTAATCAGGTTCGAGTTCCCGAGCCTACTGAAAAAAAAAAATAATTATTTTATTTTTTTAAAAATAAATAAAATAATTATTTTTCTTAATAAATAATAAAAAAATTAGGGATATATATGTAATTTCACTATTAAAATAAAAAATAAAAAAATATATATATATATATATATATATATTCGAATGACTCATGTTATCGAAGTCTGAGGGAAGGTTGTTCGAGCTGAGTCGAGTGAACTCAGCTTCATGACTCGAATCGTTGCACCTTGAGGGAGGTGGTGGTGGTGGTGCTGGTGGGGGTATTGTGTGGAAGAAGAAGTTGTTTTTTTTAAAAAATTTTTTTAGGTGTTTTAAAATAATGTGTTTTTGAATTTATTTTTGGAGTTGTTTTTAGAGTGTTATTGTAGACTCAAAAAACAAAAATAGCTTTTTGAAAAAAAAAATGCTAATCCAAACAACGCCGTCATTCCCTTACTAAAGTGCTAAACCAATCAATGGCTTAACCACCTTGTATAAAAGTATAAGGGAATTACGTGGATAATTACAAAAATCACAAGGAGGTAAAGTGAATATTTCTACAAACTATAAGGGGGTTGTATAGATTTTAAGATTTTATCGCACGCGCTTTTAGAGCACATTTAGTATAAATGCTGTAACTGATTATGCATTCCATCCAATTTTTACTTTACATAAAATCATGGGGGGGTTAGGTGGTTATTTTAGAACCTTAGAGGGGTCATTTGACATTATGTAAAACGACAAGATGGTTATAAGTAATTTACCCAAAAATAAAAAAATGAAGTACCCTTATTCATGTTGATACTGCTAATATTAAAATTCTAATACAAATAATTTGATGCTCAATCTTGCATGCAAGCAAACGTATACATATCTCCCACACACTAATTAAAAAATAAAACATAAAGCACCTTTATCCATGTTGATGTATACGGATAAAATTATGATACAAATTATTTGATGCTCGATCTTGCATGGAAATAAACATCGAATCTTGATTAGCAGTGTCTGGCATCATCAGACAATTATTAGTACCCTTAACCGCTTAAGGAAACATTGGTTTGCATCAAAGAGTTATCAGTACACTCAAATCTTATTTTATCATGCTGAGAAATTGGAACTAGCATTTGGCTTAGGAGAATAATATTTTAGAGTTTTTTCTTTTTCCTTTTCAAACCAAGGATCAATAATGGTTTTCCCTACTTACTCGTTTGGTGGTTTCAATTACTAATGAAATGTCTTACTAATTAAATCACACTTCATTGTCAATTATATTTGAGATCAGGTATCAGATTAGACGTTATGAAACTAAGATGGTTAACTTGGCATTTAACTTTTACCCAATAAAGACAGGATTAATCTTTTCTACACTGATAGTATATACACTATCAGTCTTGAATGCATAACAACTAATTCGAACTTAAATTTAAAATTCAAGTTTAGCTTATATGCCATTCATCCAACCGTAATAGTGTATTCAAATTAAATAGACAGATAATTATGGAAACTACAGGCTTTACAAAAAGTTCTAGTATAGAATAACAGTTATGAGCCTAAATTATTATTAGGACGAGCTACCGTTGCTAATTAGCATCGTTTTGATGCATTTAAAATAAAAAACAAAAATGTATGACACTATTTAAAGCAAGCTTTTTTGATTTCCCCTTTGATCAAAATTTAAATCTTAATAATGCATTTTGCTAATAATATGATTAATGCTATCAGCTCATTTTCTTACCATGTGTTGGGTTAATGACACTTTAACACCCCCCCCCCCCCCCCACCCCAAAAAAAAAAAAAAAACCAAATCAAAAGAATAGGCACTTTACCCATCTAAGAATTTGCTATATGATATTTTAGCGGGGATAAGGATGACATGACGAGGGTTGCCCTTTAAAAAGCAACAAATAGTTACATTTGTTGACGTCTCTATCCTTATTGCCATTGACAACTAACATTAATCTACTTCCTGGTTTATTAAGGAATAGAGACATCCTTCAGGACAAAGGATCAACACTGTTTATCATGATGAACCTCCACAAGTGAATGAAAGAAGCAGAACAGCTGCACTGACATTCTATCAAACCAGAAAGTTCTTCTCAAAAGAAAACAGATTCTAACAAAGTATTGCTACCCCTTCCCAGTGACACGGATCGCACATCTCGCCCACGGGACTTGCCCACTGGACTTGCGAGGTTAATAGGAAAATTAGCCAACCCGTGACACCAGGATAATAAATGTTAAACATATTATAGGCCTTGCCAACCAACAAAAGGTATCAAAGCATGATATTAAAAAACCCTACATGGAAACTTGTCACATCTGAATCTATAAAACACCATTACCATACTACTACTTGAGTCCATCAAATATAAAGCAACAATTTTTTCACCAGTAATCTGAGTACATACCACCGTCGAAATTCACAAGAATTTGTTATTCTTCATTAAGAAAGCATCTCTCCAACTATGGATTCCCTTTGTCTTGATGCACGTAAAAGCCGGCAGTAGAAGATTGAGAAGAGAAGATTACTAGACCAAACCATGTTTTTTTTTTTTTTTTTTTTGGGTCTGTATAATAGAAATAATCGTGAAAATGCTAAGGTATGAGCATGCTGCTGAACAAAACCAACAAATCTATCATTGCTAAAGAAAGAAAAAGAAAAAAACCTATATATTGGGACCAGTGGTGGTAGATGTAGAGGTGTCAATCACAAACCATTTATATTGGCTCATTCAAACCTGCTCATTAATAATTTACCCAAACCCACCCATTAATTTTAAACCATTTATACCCATTTAATTGATGGGTAGTGGGTTGACTTGACTCACCCATTTAATCCATTTAAAAATAAATATACAGTTTATTCAAATTTTTAGTAAGTGTTAAGGAGATAAATTTGAATTTCTTACCAATGTAATAAGAAGAAAATTCCATTATTTATTGTCAAATATCATGCAAAAAATTTTAAAAAAATAAATAATATTTCAAGCGAGTCATAAATGGGTAGTTGGTTATGCACATATCCATTTATTAAATGGGTATAAATGAGTTGATTCAATTATACCCATTACCCAATTATGACTTACCCAAATCACCCATTTTGACACCTATAGGTTGATGCATCATTATTTCCAGAGACAACACTTTCACTTTGGAGCAATGTTGGTGAACCGGTGGCATGACCGGTTCGCGGTTCAACCGGTCCGACCGGCCAGTTCACCACTTTTGTGATTTTTTTTTTTTTTTTTGCATCGGGCGGTCTAATGGGGCACCAAAGTGGGCTATTAATGATATTTTCAAATTTTTGAGGGGAAAAAAAGCTTAAACCCAATAACTTTGAATACATTAATCCAAAAATACTTTATCTTGAAGTGTCTTTTAAAATTTTCTTAATAACATGAAAATTGAACATAAATTTTCTGAAATTGATAAATGTAATTTCTTTCAACCATACAAAAAAAAAAAGCAAAAAAAAATTTGAAATATTAGATACATTTTAAGAAAATTGGGAAAACAAAAAAAAGAAAACCAACATCAATAAATGAAAAGAATTGAAATTTCAAATTAAATACAAAACTCCACATACAGAGAAAATAAATAAAGGGAAGAAAACTTGTATTGATTATGTTAAAGTTGTGGAAGAAAACTTCAATAGATTAAATTAAATACATGGAGATTTAATAAAGGGTAAGAGAGAGGAGGGTGGAGGAGGTGGAGAGGAGAAAGAGGAAGAGTAGAGCTTGCAGGAAATTTATTGTAGTAACCCTAAAAATTAGTGATTAAAGAGGAATGATTAATGTGAAAATGGAAGGATGCAAGATTGAATTCTCGATGGTGGAATTTAGTAACTCAAAATTAGTGATTAAAGAGGAATGATGGAAGTAAATTTGGAAAGAATGCAAGATTGAATCCTCTGAATGTGGAATTTAGTAACATTAAAAACTAATGATTAAAAAAGGAATGATGGAGGTGAAAGTGGAAATAATGGAAGATTGAAGCCTCTGAATGTGGAAATAGAGAGAGACATAGATAGGTAAATGGAAGTTTCATTTTTTATTTTACTTTTCATTAGTTTTATAAATTTTTGTACTCATCTAACTTCAAAAATACTTGTTGGTGTTAAGACACTTGTGTCTTATATATGAGGTCCCAAGATCAAATTTTACTACCACCATATTTTATATTTTCAAAAAATAAAAAAAACCAAAAAACCGCCGGTTCGACCAATTCTTGACGGTTTTCTGATCACTTCAGGCTATTATACAGAACCGGACCGGTGGCATAACCGGTTCGCGATTCAACCGGTCAAACCGGTCGGTCCGGTCCGGTCCGGTCCGGTTCTGAAAACATTGCTTTGGAGTGAGTGGTTCACTATCAACCACAAATGTAATTGGAACTTAATTAACTTTGTTAGAAAAGCAAAACTAAAACAGAAAAATAGTCATACTTACAAGATAAGTAGATTGCACATGTGGTCGACCCACATTTACTGCTCCCATAATCTGATAATGCAAGTTTGCTAAGTAAACTCTAAAAGATCATGATGCAACTATATAAATTAACTACAGGTATCAAGGATTCTCCTGTGAATAAACCCATACCATTATATTGTCCAATCTTCCCACCCCCCCCCCCCCCACCCCAAAAAACCCCAAAGTGCCCCCGGGAACTATTGTTCTAGGACTACTTATTCCCCTAACTCTTTCAACTCCAGAATAAGTTGCTAAATTTCTTCCTGTACTTCTACCTCTTCCGACCCCACTAGAACTCCCAAGACTTCTACCTCCACCTCAAATACCCCCATGCTTGTACCCTTCCTTGTCCTCTTGACTGTGCTACAAAAGCTGAGCTGCTTTTACTTAAAACTACAGAAGTTGCAAGACTATTAATTACTGACTCAACTTTCCTACCACACAACAAAAAGAAAATCAAATTCATGATAGTAATCAGTAATTAGCACTCTTTATGTTGGAGGTTCCACAATAATATACTGAGTCAACTTTCCTATCACACTACAAAAGAAAATCAGATTAATGATAATAATATTATTGTGCAACCTCCAACATAAAGAGTGCTAATTACTGAGTCAACTTTCCTATCACACTACAAAAAGAAAATCAGATTAATGATAGTAATATTATTGTGCAACCTCAAACATAAAGAGTAATTAAATTTACTCATGATTTACTCTCAGATGTTTGGCATACAAGAACGTCTAAGAACCATGATCAACTATATTTGCATTTAAATTTGGCACATGCAATAGCCAATGGATACATATGATTATTGGCATCCCCTCCCAATAGCATGCATCAAGTGGCCTCCAAATTTTCCTTTACCATAGTTCTTCATGATCTAACTACGTGTGTGAAGTGTTTATTATTTTAGTTGAGGGGGTAAATTGCCACATCCTAAAGAAACCAAATTATTTGGAATGATAACATGTAGAATATTCAAATGATAAATCACTTGCATCTTCCATTGACCATAAAAGGCCATTGCATCTAGAGGTGGTAAAAATACTCAAAACCCATTGGGATCCCATATCCAAATTTAATTTGGGTGGGATTGGTATCTAAAATATGGGTTTGAACCTTACTGGGATATACCCAATAATACCCATTTAAAATATGGGTTTGTATGGGATTTATTTGGAACTCCTATAGGTATCTATTAAAATAATAACAAAATAACAAACAATCTTTCTTTTCATTTTATTCTCAAAATTAGTAAATTAATATTATAAACTTGTAATACATGTTAGGTAGATTAGCACTTATGTATCACGTGCTTCCTAACAACTACAAAATTCTATCACTACAAAATTCTATTCTTGACAGAATTTTATTGAATTAGAATGGCCTTAGAATTGGAAAAATTTTTAGATTGGGTCTTGAAGGTTAAAGAATAAAATAATATATAGGAGTAGATGGATTTTGAGATAAATAAATTTTGGTGATCAATGGATTTTTATCTAATCAACATGAACTCCCAAAAAAAATCATGCACTTATATGAAGTTAGACTTTTATAAATTTCGTATCTAGAAAAATTTATTTAGTTTGAAAAATTATCACATAATTTATAAAGAAGAGTGTAGAACTTTTACAAAGTTAAATAAACAAGCTAAATAATATTAAAAAAAGATAATATTGAGATATTTGATTGAGGAAAAAAGAGTTTTTCTTAAAATATAAATAAAATGAGATTAATTAGGGTATTTAAGTGGGATCAAAATGGGCATAGTCCATTTTAGTCCTGCCCATATTAATCACACGACGAATATAGGACTGTTTTAATATAACCCATATTTTACGCTCCCACTTAAGTTCGCCCAAATTCCGCCTTTCCTGCCCTTTTGCCATCCCCAGCGTCTGGATTCCTTTGGGCCGAATCCAGTAAGGTTGAGCGGTCGAACATATAGATGGGGAACGCAGGTGTGTGGTTTATTTGCGAGTAACTTATTACACGCTGGCTGCTATACCATATAAAAACCGCTAGATTTTGAATCGTTTAAACTTCAAAATAACGCCCCACTTCTTCTTCTTCCCTTTCTCCTCTTTCTGAAACCCTTAATAAACCCTCTTCTCCTCTAACCAAAGCCCCAATCGATCATTTACAGATTACCGATTGGGAAACTGAAATTGGAGCAATGGAAAACCTTCCGATACGCCAATTTGAAGAGAAAATTGTGGAAACAGTGGACAAAAACCCTGTGGCTGTGATTATAGGAGAGACTGGTTCAGGGAAAAGTACTCAACTTTCTCAAATCCTTCACAAACGAGGTTACACTAAATCCGGAGCCATCGCCGTCACTCAGCCCCGTCGCGTCGCAGCTGTTTCTGTTGCTCGGTAATTTTCTCCCAATTTAATGAGTAGTTATGAATAGCTGAGAAATTACCAGCTTTCTTCAGTTTTTGTTTTGTCTTTATTTTTGTCTAATTTTTCGTTTGAAGAGCTGGAACGGGGGAAAAAATGAGATAATATAAGCTACTTTTGAAATTTTGATTTTTTAGGTTCGCATAAATTAAAAACAATTAATGATATTATCAAAGTCGTAACGCTGACGTCGTTGATTTCTAGTTAAGTAATCTTCCTCAGCGATTCCTATGGTGTTAATGGGTTCTAGTGGTTTTAATCTTGATATAGTGGCATGGTCTCTGAAATTGGGTTATTTACTGAAGTATGCTGCTTTTTAATTCAATAAAATTTTACTAGTTTTCCAAAGATAGTAAGTTATTACTGGAATCGGATGCCACATTTGTTTATCAAAGTCTGCTGCTCAGTTCATATATATTTGTGTGCATTGTAAGTTCTTGGAGGAATTGGACATAATGTGCTTTAATTCATACAAACTTCTTGACATCTTTCTTTTTCTTCCCAACACACTTCCCACATCCCCTTTTTCCTGCTTGTCCTCGCATGCAGTCGAAAGTGGCCAGGAGCTTGGTGTTCAACTTGGAGAGGAAGTGGGCTACGCTATTCGGTTTGAAGATAGAACTTCAGAGAGAACATGCATTAAGTAAGTGCTTTTACTTGTGAAAAATCTGATTCTGTTAGAAATGTATTTCGCTTTCCTTGATTTTGCAATTAAAAATGGAATGCTCGATATGCAGATACCTAACTGATGGAGTCCTTCTTCGTGAAAGCCTTTCCAATCCAAAGCTGAATCAATACTCAGTAATAATATTGGATGAAGCTCATGAGAGGAGTCTAAATACGTATGTTTGATTTTCTTTCTCCTTACAATGTATCGACTAGATTTGGATTTCCATAATGCCTGCATGTTTGTTGTAGCATTATTCTTGTTTTGGTCTGCTGGTCAGCAACTTAAATTGCTGAAATATCTTTATCAGGGATATATTGCTGGGATTGATGAAACATTTGGTTAAATTGCGTGGGTCCAATTTAAAGGTTTTAATCACTTCAGCTACTCTTGATGGTGAAAAAGTATCAAGATTCTTCTCTAACTGCCCCATCCTCAATGTCCCAGGGAAGTTATTTCCTGTGGAAATACTGCATAGCTCTGAGCGGCCAAAAAAATTACATTGATGCTTCTAAAAGCAGCCATCGGTAAGACTGAAGAAAATTTTGCATTTCAGTTTTTTACTCTAAAAGCTACTTTATTACTTTCAAACTTATGAGATCTCCATTGCATCACATGCACCAGTGACTTGATTATTTGGTCTAGTTAGCTGTTTCCTGTGGTCTTTCTAACAGCTTGTTTTGGTAGATATACATGTCAAGGAACGGAAGGAGATGTCCTTATATTTATGACTGGACAGGTTATTTCCATTTTCCTGGAATTGTATTATGCTAATTAATTCAGAACTTTATGTACTTTATGTTTGCACAGGATTACACTTTTTAAATTGTCAGTGGTTGTTTATTTAAATGTGGCTTGTAGGATGATATAGAGAAGCTGGTATTGAAGTTGGAGGAGAGAATTCAAAGCCTTGAGGAAGGCTCATGTATGGATGCCATAGTTCTTCCGCTTCATGGATCTTTGCCACCTGAATTGCAGGAAAGTCTTTCATCTCCTTCACCCTCATTTTGCTACTTTGTGTTGCTTCTGACTTCAGACTCTGAAGCCTTCAAACATTATATGTGTCTTGTAATTCTTTTCATTTAAAGAACTGAATACACAATGAGAGCTTACTAAATGTTTTCAACCTCGTATTTTCCATAGATCTGAGGCTTTACTTTTATTTTATTTCTACAGGTTCGTGTATTTAGTCGTCCACCTCCAAACTGTCGGCGATTCATAGTAGCCACAAATATTGCTGAAACTTCTTTGACAGTTGATGGTGTTGTGTAAGAACCTGTCACTTAAGTGGCAATCTACAACTTCTAATACATCTACCTTATTTAATTTGCTAACTTTTGAGGATTTTGATGTCTTATGCTTAAGATTTGCCTTAGCAGCCCTAATATAATGCGAAAACCAAACAGGTTAACCATTTCTCCTCAATAAGATAACTTTTTGTACTTGTCTTAATGTTTTGCCATACAGAATTTATTTTTATTAAGCATTTTTGGGTTACATAGGAAAAATTGGTTTTGTTGCATTTGACCAATAGAAACTTTGTGAAGATCCTGAATTCTCTCTCTCTCTCTCTCTCTCTCTCTCTTGTGTGCAAGCTCACATTATGGAAATAGCATGGTGATGTAAATACTCAAAATGATAATTTTTCTACATCCAGCGATTATCCAGTTTTTTATTATCTTGTGTAGTAAAGAGTAGTTATTTGGGGGAGAATGTGTATCTTCTATAGCAGCTGGTCTGAAAACCTGAACCAACCAAATAAAAAAAGGATGAGATTGCTTACAATCGATTTGAAGTTGGTTAATGACCTAAAGCTATATTGCTCTATTGTTAGAGTGCTGAATGACTTGGATTGTCTTGTCTCTCTCCCTTCATTTGTCTTCTTCCTTTTTGTTGTTGTTTTTCTTCATTTTACTCTTTTACCGTTGAATCTGTATCCATGATGTGAGAATGTGAAAGGAGATTTTTTTTTTCCCTTCTAGTTTTAGTAGCTGCCGTTTCACACTTATATGTGCCTTACATGACAGGTATGTAATTGATTCTGGTTATGTGAAGCAACGGCAGTACAACCCATCAACTGGAATGTATTCTCTTGATGTTGTTCAGATTAGCAAGTAAGCAAAAACATACTTTTTCTGTCTTTTACTATTTTTATTTCATTCAGTTTGCTTACGAAATCATAGGCTAATGTTGAAGCTTGAGTTTGACCCCATGTTGATTCTAACTCAAATACTGGAGTTTAATGACATTCTTGAAAAAGTCAATCTTTTGTAGAGGGAAAAGATGTTTGCATGTAAGAGGAATCATAGTTATGGCAATTATGTTACTTCAGACCTTCTTATTTGTTGGCAATGTATACTGTTTCAATAAAACACAAGAAAGATAAACATGATCTTTCCTTCGAACTGAACTCTAGTGTTCAACTTCCAGTGCTCAGCATGGGCATCTTATTCTCAGTCTTAGAGATCTGTGTAGTAATTTCCACACGTTGATGTAATGCAGGGTGCAAGCTAATCAGCGTGCAGGACGAGCTGGAAGGACACGTGCAGGGAAATGCTTTCGTTTGTACCCTTCAATTGTTTATCATGATGATTTTTTGGATGCTACAATCCCTGAAATACAGCGATCTTCTCTTGCCGGAAGTGTTCTTTATCTGAAGTCATTGGACCTTCCTGACATAGATATCCTCAGTTTTGATTTTCTTGATCCTCCTTCCGTATGTTTCATTTCTTATATCAAACCACTGCACCTTTTTCTGTTGATATTGATATACGTTATGCATTGCTTGATTGAAAGTTTTTATTTATTTATTTTTTTTTATTTTTACTGCAGCTGAGTCTTTGCAAGATGCTCTCAAGCAGCTGTATCTGATTGATGCTATTGATGAAGATGGTTCAATTACAAGCCTTGGACGAACAATGGCTGGTATAGAACTCTCATGTGATTTTTGCACTGCTGTATGAATCAATATTTCCTCAACCATTCTCTGATTAGAATAATGCAGAAACAAATGAGCTAAAGAAACAGCCATGCACTCACCCACTAAGACAAAAGATAGGCTTATACCGTATCTCATTTTTCAAAGATTCTATTGTTCAGACAGAAGAAAATTTGGAATTCATTTCAGATGAAGACACACACACACACACTCCCTCTCTGCATGTGTGTTTGTGTGATAAATTCACTGGAAATTATTGGTCTATGCAGAGCTTCCATTGGAACCATCTCTTTCCAGGACCCTTTTAGAAGCCAATGAGTGTGGCTGCTTATCCCAAGCTTTAACTGTAGTCGCCATGTTATCTGCTGAAACAACATTACTTCCTGGTCAAAGGTAGGCTCGTTCCTTGTGGCTTGTATATAGGGGTGCAAACGAACCGAGCAGCTCACGAGCTGATCAGTCAAATGATCGACTCGACTCGGCGTTGACCGATTTCGAGTCGATCTTAGCCAAAACAAGTCGACTATTGATCCTTGTTTGTTAAGCTCGATAGCTCGTCGAGCCTTATCGAGCAGTATGTATTTTATAAATACATACACACATACATATATATATAATAGTGTATAGTAAATTATGTATATCGAGTTCAATATATTGAGTTCGAGTTTGAGCTCGATTAAACTCGAGTCTAAACGAGTTGAACTCGAGTATCTCAGAAACCTTAACGAATTGAACTCAATCGGTAGAATTTCAAACTTGATCAAGTCGAGCTCAATCTCAAACAGTGCTATATCAAGTCGAGCTCAAGGTCGAGTATGGTACTACTCGGGATTGATACGGTTCGTTTGCACCCATTCTTGTATATGCTTATTATTTTGTGGCTATCAGCTAGATGGTTGTATTTTTACCCCCCCCAAAAAAAATAATGAAGCTAGATGGTTGTATGGTTGAAACATTGATACAAGTTCTAAGCAAATACTGGTATTACAAAGAAAAATACCTGGTGGTCGATTTTGCTGAATGGAAATTTTAAACCTTATCATTTGCCAAACTAATACTTTCCAGCTTCTTGCTTCTGGTTGAAGAAAATCACATGCTTTTTTCTTTTTAGTCTCATGCACAATATGATTGTTCTAGTCTTGTTGTGTTTAATTGTTCACACAAGTAGGAGCTGATATAATGTGTATGCTGAGTAGCTAAAGCAAATTTTAACTTCACAAAGAAGAAATTCCAGTTTTTGACTGATACAATAAAAATCTCAAAGCAAAATAGGAAAAATGAGAATCAAAGGCAAGGAAAAATGACTTATTTTCATTTTAAGGGGGACATCAATTTGTTCTGGGTACAGTGCCATAGGTCAGAAACCTTATAAATTTCGTGTCAATCTCACCGTTTTGCTTAATAATTTGCTTGTCTGCAAACTATGAGTTTATACTACTCTGATTTTTCCTCACAAAGCTACTTGACGTAATTATTGGTCCGATGTTTGTTCTGTAGCAGGATCTCTGAGAAGAAGAGAAAGCACGTTCCTTCAAACCTTCCTGATGGTGCTGGATGGGGTGATCACATCCAGTTGCTTCAGATATATGAGCAATGGCATCAGACTGACTACAATGTGGACTGGTGTAAAGAAAACAATTTGCAGGTTTCTTTTATTTTGGCTTTAATGTTTCAAAAAATCTTAGTTTATCAGTCTATCTTCTAGCTGTGTAATGAGCCATGCGTCCATAGGCACATCTTATTGTGAATTTTAGATTGGTGTCTCAGGCTTTAGGCAAAGTAACTTAACTTGGAGAAATATAGCAAACATATGGAATTGTTTTTTCATTCTAAATTTAAAGCTTTAGCTGCAGTAGTGGAGAAATGTATGAAGTTGGTCAATAACCTCTAATTGCATGTACAATCTTTTTATCTCTAAATATATTTTGAAGATTTGAATTAACTGTGAAAAATATAACCTGGCAATGAATTTACTGGTTTCAGGTGCGGGGCATGATGTTTGTGAAGGATGTTAGGAAACAGTTATCTCAGATAATGCAGAAAAGCTAAAGGTCAGACTTGATCAAGACTATGCCTTTGTGTTACATAGAGCTGTTGCTTATATCTTCAGTACACTTATCTAAAATTCTTGTTTTACCATGTTGTTTTTAATTTGAACTTGATCAACTCTGATGATAGATTTATTGTATGTCATCTGAGATTGTTGATTTTGTCCTTTGTTGTTATTTTAACATTAATAGATGTAGTATTTTTGTCAAGAGTTATATGTCTCATTTTCAGTTTGCATTGTGTTTAAATAACAGAGTCATTGGACATAAGAACAAGCAAAGGAAGGAAAGAAAGCCAACAGGATTATAAGAATTTGAGAAAAGCTTTATGCTCGGGCTATGCCAATCAGCTTGCTGAGAGAATGATTCGTCACAATGGTTATCGAACTTTTGGTTTTAAGTCTCAACTAGTTCAGGTAGGACGTTAGTAGGACTTTGCAACTTGATCTGTTATTTACTGTGCCACAAAACTGCATAAATGTTTCATTTCTAATATGAAAATTTTCTTATGTGATGAAATGAATTCTGTTTTGCCAAGGTAAAGTGTCAAAAGTGACTAGTGTTAGTTTTGCTTGGTTTAGATATACGCTGGCATATTACTTTTTTGATTCCAACATTTGCTGTTAGGCGTTGTCTAGAGGCTTGAGCTTTGGGATCTTAAACATTTGCTCTTGCATTTTCATTTTTCAGGTGCACCCATCCTCTGTATTGAGGACAGATGGAGAGGGTATGCTTCCGAATTATGTAGTGTATCACGAACTTATTGCCACTACACATCCTTTTATGCGCAATGTTTGTGCAGTTGAAATGCGGTGGGTCATGCCCATCACAAGGAAGCTCGAGAAGCTAAATGTCAAAAAACTCAGGTATAGTTACTTCAAGGATTATCATCTCAAGGCATGGGCGTTTCTACATTTGATAATTTGCATTCTTTTTTCATTTTTTATGCTTGGCTAATACTTATTCTTGTTTGAAACAGTGGTGGATCCTCTGAGACTGAAAAGAGTGTTCATGTGGAGGATTCAGACTTGAGGAAAGAAAATAGTAGTCTCGCTAAGGTTCCAGATGACCATGATAGCAAGATAAAAGCAGCTCGTGAGCGTTTTCTTGCACGTAGAGGCATTAAATAGTCCATTTACTTATGAACTCAAGTCTTACTTCTGCCAAGGAATACGTTGTGCTACTGCTACTTAGCTTCTTGATCATCATGGGTTCTCAGATCCTAGTCTACAGGGAATTTTCTCCCTTGTAAAGCTGAGAATAAGACTCTGCCCAGGGACGCTTATTTACTGAAAACAGTGAGAACTAGTGGAGAGGGGGCATAATGGAACATCAGTCAATTCTCAATTGTTAGTAGGGCTTTCCTATGTAGAAGTAAGAACTCACAGAAATTTCTGTGGTTACAGTAGCAATCTCTGTAAATGTGTATTCATAATCTGTACATGAAGAACGAAAACATAGATGACATGGCAATGGAGGGCAGTTCATTATTTCCATTTTTTTTTTTTTAACTTTAGTGTAATGATCATTGAGGACATAATGGTAACAGATTATGGTCTGAGCTCTTGAGAGCTTCTTTGATATATGCAACTGCACATTGTATTCGTTCATGAGGTTATGATATCTGCCGTGAAGGCATACTTCTTTTTCTCTAGCAAGGATAGCTGGTAATATTATAAATAATAATCAACGAAACGTTAGGCTTCTAAGAGACTATGACTTGATTTATCCAAGTTTCGGGAAAGCTTCCAACTGAGTCAATTTAACAACACTTCATAGAACACTCATCAACCAAGAAAAAGAGCGAGGACTACAATCTAGTAGAAGAATGCAATTAAATTTGGTTACAATATTAAATGTCATTGGTTTTTGAACTTACAATAGCTAAGTGACTCTATTACATGGTAAACAAAAAAATGAGGAAGAGGATTATTCAAGGCTTATGAGGATGGAGGCGAACAGGAAGTCCCTGAACAAGCCTTGGAACTGGATCATACACTATCTTTTCATTGGGAATCAGCATTTCCCACCTGAACTTAGTCACTACTTTATGCACAAAAACAAGTTTCGCTAGCCGCGCATACTCGTGTCTAGGGCACATATAAGGAGCTGGACCATTCCCTTGAAACCTGGATGGATCAAACTTCTCAGGATTGTGGAAGTATTCTGGGCTCTTGTGTGTGGCAGCTCCAATCCACTGAAGCTGTAAAGCATGCATATTCATATATCTGTCATATTATAATCAAAATCTGATCTTAATATTTGGTAGTAAAAATAACCAAGAGCATGCCTTCCAGCATTTTGAGATTGTATATCCTGCATAAGAGCAAGTCAGTGATAGCCTCTCTGTATCCCCCAAGTGCTGGTGGCATTAGTCTCAACACTTCACAGGCAGCATCCCACGAGTACTTCATTTTTCTTAAATCCTCCCAACTAAGTCTGCCTTTTGGATCCTTCAAATCTGTAACTGTCATTTGCTCTTTTGCAAATGCATGCAGGAAATTGAATAGTTTATAGATTATTACAAAGTTTATTTTCAAAATTTTCAGAACATGATTATTTGTTACTCTGAAAATTAGTATTCGCATATCCTTTAACTGACACGTATTCACGTTCATATTTAGAAAAAAGTTTCTCTTATGTCTTACATCTCATACCAGTTAGAATCATATCTCACTGAATCAGTCCTGTCTTATTGATTTTATTGGTATTCGAATTAGAACGTATTAGCTAGGTGGCTCTGCCGGATTCTTCTTTGAATCAGCAATTAGTCAAATTGGACTAGTTCAGCCATATCAGTAAGTTACATGGGGCATACCTCTTAGAATGTAATTGTACACATAGGGAAGCTCAGCTACAGAATTCATGATAAGTGCAATTGTGCCATATACAGTTGCATAGCCAGCCTGCATCAACCCTACTAAATGACTAGCAATGTCTTCCTCAAATAACTGACAATTTTCATCCGTTTCCAGAAGCATGCACGACATCAAGTCCTTTCCAGGATACGAACCATTAGCTGAAAGTTCAATTTTCCTTTGCCTAACCATGCCTCAACCCATCTGCGCATAAGCTTAGACGCTTTGATAGCACGATTCAATGCTGTTCCTGGAAATTTTAAGGGCATCGAATGAAGACAGGTTGTTATGTCCTCCCTTCGCTTTGCAAGCTTATCCATTTTCCCTGGATCGAGGCCCAAGAATAAAATACATGCCAAGGTGAATATGTACTTCTTTTCCATATCACCAGCCTTCAGTTGGTTGCCTGAGTTGGGGTTCGGAAGCACTACGAAAGTGCAAAAATTTGGAAGACCAAATTTCATATGAAAGTGGGAAGAAGATGATGACCTTGAGGCATGTAAAAACACTATCCATTTTTCCCAGGTCATTCATTAAAATTGCTTCACGTCTAAAATAAAGGGGCGAGAACTAAATTGAACGTTAAGCAATTTTAGACATTGAACAATTTTAATGATCTTTCTAATTTATTTCGTCTGTTAATTGCACAAGTTTAGGTTAATGTGATGATTATGCCCTTGTGAGTCCACCCGGATTGAGTAAATTTTGATAAAAAATCCTACATTGGAAGTAAGAAACTTATTTGAGAACTAAATTGGTTAAAATAATTCATCAAGAATGAAATTAGTTTTAGTAAAAATGTTTAGGGACCAAAATGATGAATTTCCCTCTCTCAAAACTTTGCCCAAATCTGGTGGCAGAATTCTTCTTGGAAGATACATCTAATTAACAGGAAGAGTATATAAACGTACCTCTAATTTCAAGCTCGATAGGGTAAGTGATTATAGTCATACTACAATCCTTCAATCAACACAACATGCACGCAATCAAGACAAGCAGGAGCAACTTCACAGGATTGGGCTGAGATTTTTTTTTTTTCCACTGAATAATTGTCACAGGATTGGGCTGAGATTTTTTTTGACACTGAATAATTGTCTTTTCCTTCTAATAATTGTTGAGGCATATTATTAAGATCAGACTAGAAATAACATTAGATACAGACAGAAAATGCGCTTCTTGATCACATTAATTATGCAAAGAGGACGTCAATACTACTCCATGTTTATAGGAGTATTTCATAGTCGGAAATAGTATCAATGCTGCTCAAAGATTTTTACTGTTTCATACTGGTACTTTTCTGCAATTCAACAAGTACTTAACAAGAAAATTCCTTATCTACATACACGAGCTATTTTATAGAAGATTGTTGAAATCACAAACTTCAAATGGATCAGACCACTCATCCGTCAAAATTAATTAATTTCTGCGCAGAGGATGCAGACAATTCAGTGCAAATCCCTGTAGGTGGCAGGCACATCTCTGGTTAGAACCATTATCAATCAGGTTTATACAGTGTCACAGTCTGGATATTATGCAGTAGAAAATGCTAGCGCAGAAGGGAAGAAGAAGGACAAAGAAGGACAGAGAGGAGAGACATGTAATATGAGATTATGAAAACCAAAGGCTGGAGGCCTGGAAATCTGTTATGGAACTTGAGTATCAAACACAGGATCGAGCACTTCTTCTTCTCCAAGAGTTTTAGTCAATCCTACCCTTAATGCACTCAATGACTAATGAACAGGCAAAGACGACTCCACTTTGTGAAGGATGTGGAGATGGAAACAACAGAACACGTTTTTCTTCTTGTCAAAAAGCTATAAAGGTATGGCATATTGCACCTGCCCAATAGGATAGATTTGGGAATTTGAGAGGGATTTGGAAAAGGTGGGAAGCATTGAAAGGAAGCTACAGAAGGGTAGAAGGAGAGAAACACCACTGGCTACATTCTGTAGCTCAGCTCGATGGCAAGAGAAAAGATTTTTTGTCATAGTTTCAAAAGTACTCTGAGAACAGGATGAATATGATGGAATCCATTGTTCACCGTTGCGGGTTGTGGTCCCGTCACCGTCACCATTGTTCCACATCCGTCACAGCATATCGGTCAAATATCGGACGATACGCACATTATAGCATATAAAAGTCTCCAAAAAATCTGAAAAAATTACTAAAAATAGAAAATACTACAACAAGCTCATTTATGAAATTAAATTTTCTAAATACCTACATTATCATATATACTTAATAATTATTTAAATAAAGTAATCTGTCATAACTATAGAATATAACATTAGCAGCAAATGATTTTAGCATCAAGTATGCCTTCTAGTCCTATTTCATATGATATGAAAAATTAAATATAAGAGTGAAACCATCATATCTTATACAATACAATAAGAATAAGAGGAAGTAGTAGTGCTTAGTTCAAACAACAAAAGAAATAAATACCTATCAAATAATATTACAAAATACAAAGACATAAAGAAGCAAACATTTTCACCATATTCTCAATAAGTATTTTCACCCTATATTGATCAACTGCATTGCCCAAGTGATTGAACTCAATTTCCTAAAATAAGAATAATAATAATAAATATCAATGAAATATTGAAATTCGTGAAACATGTATAATTCTTAAATTCTATCAAATATAGTAAGAACATATATTTACTTTCTTTACATACCTATTAATACCATTAGAATGGTGGGTTCAAAATCATGCTCATCTCCCGACCTATCATAGTACCTAATAAGGCACTTGGATTTGATTTCTTTCATGTGAGTAGGGAGAAATGTATGAATCATATTGTTCATCTCTTAAATTTGATGACGCACTAGATGACCCATGATCAAAATGTGGTGGATTTGATCTACATTCCTCACCTCTATGATAGCAACTAAACCATCGATAATGTAAACTATCAGTGGTGCTATTCGATGAGCCATAATTGTGTCCATGATAGCCAATGCTACTTGAATCAGATGCAGATCCCTCATGATATGTTCCAATTGACCGATTATAGTATCCACTAGTAGAAACACTTGGATCTCGAAGATGGCCGGTCCACCATATGATCCATATTTAGAATAATAACCAGTGGAAGGTGCATATGATCGCTCAAACTCATGTCCTAACCATCTAGTACCCAAACTATTATTAGAACCATAGGCTCTATATGAATGACCTATATTCAAATCTTGCATGTGCTCATGGACTCCAGAATATCTCTTGGAATTTGAATAGTAAGATGAGTCATCTTCACTCAGAAATTCAGTTATTCTATTCAAATGTTGTCGTTGTGCTTCTATACCAGGACGATAACCATGATCAGTGTCTTGAGTAGCATAATAGTTGCCATCTCCTTGAGCCCATGACATACCAGTAGTATATTGGCTACCCTGATAGTTACCACCACTAGCACTAAAATTTTTTCATTAAGAATCTCCTGTGCTTGCCTGTCCATCATCATCATCACCAGCACCACCACTACTGTCATCTTCTCCACTGCTAGAATTGTTGGTAGAGGAAAATGAAATGGGTTTGGATATAACCTTTTTCTTCCCAATGCTCTTATCTTTACTCATAGATACTTGTTCCTTATGTTTCTCTTTCTTAGCAGTTATGAATTTGGACAAAGGCATGTCACTGTCATGATCAATATGATGACCTTGTTCTCTCCCTTCATCATCATTGATGGCTTTATCTAACCAATTTAAATCATCTTCATGAATCATAGATGGCTCATTTTCTCGAACCCATTCATCTAATATATCATTTTCATAAAAAATGTGATTCAAATCAATTGGATCATAAAATTCATTAGTGTCATTTTTTTACATCAAATTTTTCACTCTGAGCCGCATGTTGTAATGCACGTACACCAATTTATGCAACTTTTCAATTGCCAATCGGTTTCAAAGTTTTGTATGTATCAAAGACCACGTGCTCCAATTCCTTTCACATCCAGATGATGTAACAAGTTTGACTCAGAACTTTAATTGCAATTTTTCTTAAATTAGGAGTTTCTTCACCATACATGTTCCACCATTCAGCTATTAAAAACATATAATTCAAAAAAATAAATATGATGCATATATAATAAGTGTCCTTAAAATTATATAATGATGAATAATATAATGTAAACGATAAAATTATAGTTATAAACTTGGAAAAGATCGGCTGGATTAATTTGTTTTGAAGTTGTATTTCAAATACAAGATCAGAATATTTGAGGGTGAAACAATTTCAAGTTGTATTTCGATTAATGTATTTGGATTTATTTATTTATTTATTTATTTTCTTTTTTTATTTTCCATTTCTTTTTCCTTTTCTTTTTCTCTTTTTCCTTTCACCCCACCAAGTCAATGTTGACCGTGGCGTCAGTCGACCTCACTTCTTCTCTTTCTCCCCTTCTTCTCTCCCTCCCGACATCACTCATATCCCGAGGCATGGGGCCAGAGTGAGGGCAGGCAGGGAGGAAGGGCAGTGTGAGGTGAGGGGGGGAGGCAGCGGTAAGCATATGAGGAGAAAGAAGCTAGAAAAGAAGAAAAAAAAAAAGAGGTCATGAATAAGAAGGAGAGTTAAAAAAAGAAAAAAAAGGACGCCTACCATGATCTTCATGGAAGGGAGAGGAAGAGGAAGAAAAGGAAAAAAAATGGAAAAAGAAAGAGAATAAAAAAATATTTGAAATTATTTTATTGTATTTCAAAACATTTGGTTGTTTTGGGGTTGTATTTAGGTTGTTTTAATCGTATTTGAGGTTGTGAAATAGATTTTCAATTACAAGTGAAAAATAAGTGATCAAACGGAAGCCTAGTCAACTTTAATTGTAAATGCACTCCAAACTCCCCTAATTTTGTTCGAATATGCTTATCTAAAGATATCATAAAATTAAACTATAATTAATCTAAAAAAATAAAGTTCTGCAAATTAATAAAGCACATAATACTTTTCTTTACCTCATTCATTGCTTTTTCTTGCATTTCACTGTTCAAACCTTTTAATTATTTCTTTCAATCCTCTTGAACTTCATATTAAATTCACAAGTGCTTAATATTGAAGAAGAACTGATTTAAGAAATAGGCTGAACCAATGACCAAAAAAAATCAAGTGAGGAAATCTTTAATAAAAGAATATTTCTTAAAAATATTTACTTATAATTGTAAACATACTTACCTGCTGCATGTAAGCCTCGGTGTAACTGCCTATACCATCTGTCATCAATGATATCCGGTTCTTTTGAAAGTCTTTCACCGTGACTTTGTGCTAATTTTGCCCTATCCATTGCCTCATATATAATGGGTAGTGTGGGTTTCTTGTCCTAATCAATCACTTTTAAAACTTTCACTATGGTCTATGGTATCGCCACAAACTGCAGTATCCTTTTTTCAAAATCTTTCTGACAAAATCAAATCAGACACTTCAGCAGCTTCTTCCCTTATTTTAGAACTATTATTATACTCTTCCCATTTATCTGAAGTGCACTGTAAGATAATACTGTGGAAAAAAAAACATTATATGTCAATTCATCATTTGAGAGATTAAGCTTTTGTTATTAATTTGACCATCTTTATTAGCCATCCCTCGATTCAGGTTTGGAATGATATATTTTGACAGTTGTTTTAATAGTTAGTAAATTTCTAGATGAAGAGAAAAGCTTTCTATATTGACCATTTTTGTCACTTCCGCTCTTGTTAGCTTTTCTTGGTCGGGTGAATCTTATAAAGATTTGCTTGTTTCATCTCTGTTAAGTACTAAATACTGCGATTACAAGATATGCAGATAGATATACTACTGGCTATTGATCCTTTATTCCTCAAGGCAAACTTGTTTATTCCATCAAGTTTTGATTAATGGCTTAATATGTATGTGAGGACCTGTAGCAGAAACAATTAGATATATTAACCAACTTGCGTGTTTTGAATCACTTGGTAAATCCATTCCTTCAAAAACATCTTTTCCTTATTTTAGCAGGTCACATATATTTCAATTAAACTGTTTGTGACTAATTGCATAACCTACCAACGCCATAGCATGAATAATTCTAGAGTACTTTGGTAGCTTTACCTAATCAAGCGTGGTTGAAAATTAATGGTACTGCAATAACCTCAACTAATTAGCTTTTGTTTTCATGGTTTGTTGCCATGTTAATGATTAGTTCAAGAGTTTGTAGGAGTAAGAATTTATACTGTTTCAGTTTGAGTGTTTGGAACAATTTACTTTATCACTTTCCCTTTCTTATTAGTTTTGGAAGTTGCGTTATGCTAAGAATCCTACACAATGCTTTGAGTGAATTTGGGATATATTTTTGTACTTGGAAGTAAAGCTTTTTAGCAGGTGTATGCCTCCATGTACCCGATCCTTGGCAAGAGGTTGAAATTGTCCTACCTAGAAGCAAAATGGTTTTGTTCTTCTCGAGACTTATTTGGTTTATATTTTGAGACAGGCTGAAAACACATAATTGCTACTTATTTGCCTACTACTCGGTCGGAGCGTGGAGAGAACGATCTACAACTTTGCATAACCAATTATTTCAAGGTATTAAAACTAATTGACTTTCTTATGCAGCTAACTGTGTGCATTTAATGATTGGTAAATGTTGGTAAGCTAATTGTGCATATGCATTAGACATGTATTTTCAATTTTTATTTATAAATTTACAAAGGGAGTTGACGCTATGTCTGCACAATATAACTTTCTTGAACGGCATGACATGTTTTGACATTACATTTACCAATCTATTCTGTTGATCATATGCAATTCAAAGAAAAAAAGCCAATAGAAGAGAAACCAGGCTCATCAAGACTAGGTCGAGCCTAATTTACAATAGAAAATGAGTTGGATTTTGTGCAATACTTGGTCGACCTTAAACGGGCTAATAGAATTAATAAGGGCAACCTTAAGAGTGAAGTTTTTCCTGCCATAATTTAGAAGTTTACTGAAAAATGGAGCATCTTTGATGCCAACCAAGTCCTAGCAAAGTACTGTACTTTGCGGAGTCAAACATATGAATACAATCGTATGCGATTAAGGGTTACCAGTGCTGGTTGGGATCCAATGAAGATGACAACAACAATGGACACAGAGAAATGGACATCTCTGATTTAGGTTTAGTTTTGTATTGTTAGGCCACCTTCCTCTATTGACAGGTGTCGAACCTGTGCAATAATAATTAATAAACCTAACTTGCCAATAAAATAACCAAAATTCAATTCCAGGTACTGGAGCAGGGATTCCGGATGTGCAATAGGTTACCTGCTTCACCTTGATTCCAAGGAGTATGCTTGATCCGATATACCAGAATTAGTTAATTTATGTATAGTGGCAAATAGGGTCGTCTCCACAAGGACTGGTGAAAAGTAGCTTCTTTTTCAGTTGCAAAAAATGGGGGAATTTTGAAAATTAAATGCTAACAAAATATTAACTAAATAATTAACTGTGAAAAATAATCAAGAGAGATAACTAATGGGAAAAACTGTAGCCAAGGATACACTTTCAGAAATGGTTCAAATAACTGATCATTGATACAAATATAATCCCAACATTCGTCAATAAACAGGTTTTTAATTGCCGATACGATCTGACAATTAGTTTCTCCTTATTGTATCGATAACCAAGGTACGACCATTGACTATTTCCCTAATCTAGAAATAACCCTAGGTACGACCATAGAATTTAATTCCAGATTGCATTAATAATTAGAGAAACCCTGTTCTAATTAATAAACACGCTACGAGGGTTTATTTAAATTAGATTATATGTTTTCCTGACACAAACCCAATCATGCCAGTTGCTACCAGTAATAGAACAGCCAAACAATTACGGATTCAACCACTCTAATTAGCAATAGATCACGTAAATAATTAAATAGTGCGTACCTAATTAACCACACACGATCACAATAATCAATAAAGATAGAAAACATATAAATACCAATGAATAGAAGGAATGTTTAAAATAAATTAGATCTCACAGTAATAGTTGAACCAAATCCTCAATTGCCCCTTGACTAGAAAGATGAAATTAGCTTTCCATTAATGGAGAACAAGCCATACAAAAAGATGTAGAAAGCTTCCAATGAATATTCTCCTAATTGTTTGTTCTGTGCTCCCGAGACGCACGGCAAAAGATACAAAATAATAAGAGAATATGTCTTCCTCCTCCCTCCAAGAAAGTGAAAGAAGAAAAACCTCCAAAGTACTAATCATTCCCCCCTTTTCTTTCCTATTCTCATGGACCCGGATTCCTAATTATTAGGTAGTCTACTAATATATCAATCTAATAAAAACGAATCCTACTCCTCTAGGAAAGCAGAAAATATGAATCCCTTTATAGATACAACTCTTCTTTTCTAGCCGTGAATAATATGAAGCACACATAGGAAAGTCTTGGAAGCCATCAAACTTGGAATTCTACTTGGATTAGGAAACTTCTTGATGTCCATCCCGAATCTTCCAGTTTCAAATCTTAAGCTCAAATGCGTCCACATGAAAGCTACTTTAAAATCATCAATTAGGCATGTTTTTCTCTGATTCCTACAATTAACATAAAATACCAAATATAAGTAGAATCAATCAATTAAAGCAATATTTGGTATTAACAAAAGAGAAAATAGGAACAAATATAAGGTTTCAAAAGAAAGTATAAAGAGAGGTACTGGGGTAATAATTGCAGGTTTTTTTTTTCTTGAAAGAAAGAAAAAGGTTAAGGCTCAAAAGGGGGTCTTCTAGTGGTAAACTAAATAAGGACGATTTTTTGAAAAAAGTAAAAAATGGCTAAATCCTAGATGTTCTTATCATTTTAATGCATCAAATTCAACAAAAATGTGGCCTCGACATGCATAATAGAACAAGTTCTAGAATGACAAACCATGCGCGTTAACCACACAAGAAATGAAAGTAGAGCAGAATAAGAATAAAGATATGAGTAAAATGCTCATCACAAAGTTCAAAAGCTCACAAGGTGGTTTGAACTTGTCAAACTCAACACATTTATCACCCAAATATATTGTCAAGAAGAATAAGAAATTTAACTAGCATGGATTTACTACTGACACTCGCATCTTGATTGTACATTTCATCACAGTCAATTAAAACCAACAAAGAAAAATAAGCATTATGCACACATGCTAGCCAATCAAAACCCTCCCCTACACCTAAACATTACATTGTCCTCAATGTAACAAGTAAATAACAAAAAGAAAAAGGGGGACAAGAACACTTCCCTAAACGAGAAGGGAGAGGATGGCAAGCTAAGGTGCGGGAGGAAAAGGCGGAGGGAATCCCACATGGTAAAGGTATTGCGCCAAATTCTGTGCCATATGCGACACTTGAAGCTCCAGTTGGGAGATGCAATCATCTATGTGGACAAGAAGGGCTGGCTTTGGATATCTTTTGTGTTGCTGAAAGTCACCAAGTGGTGACTGTGGATGAGTCTCGGTGACGACAACAAAGCGGCGGACTGACGCACAAGAGCAAGGCCGGCAGTAGCGAGTAGCAACGATTGCACCATGGACCAGCAACGGCCAGCGAGTTTTAGAGGCGGCGGCAGTCAGACTGCAGCAGCAACGGAGGCGGCAGCGTGCGGGAACTGCTAATCGGGAAAAGGGAAGAAAGAAAGGAAGGAAGAAAGAAAGAAGGAAAGAAGAAGAAAAAAAAAAGAAAAAGGGAAAAAATTAGCAATTTTTTTTTTAGGATTTGCTGAAAGCACACAAAGAAAGAAAAAAGAAAGAAAGAATAAAAATCAGAGAGTTTTTTTTTTTTTTGGAACACCGATGATCCTTCTGGATGTGGGCACGTCCAAGATGGTTGGAGTCTTCTGGTCAGGTATGGAGAAATTCTGAATGGCCATGAGACTCGTGACACGGTTCGTCCTGACAAAGTGAAGTCTTCTGATCGACCCAACCCATTCTTGAAAAATCGTATCAATCATCGTGATGCAGGCACGTCCTGACAATGAAGAATCTTCTGGTTGCCACCTTAAAAAATGTTGAAAGGTAATGTGACTTGTGACGTGGGCACGTCCTGACCAAGTGAAGTCTTCTGGTCGGCCTAACGCATCTTTGAAAATTGCATCAGTCATCGTGACTTGGACACATCATGACGACTGAAAGTCTTCTACCCACCAGATTGGATCGAAATCAAAACCAAGAATGACCACAACTTTGTACTTGCAACTGAGTGTATCCTACCAAAAGAAATTTACTTAAATGATACTTAACAACTTAAGCTAAAAACTCAAATAACTAACAACATAAAAAGAATCATTGGGTTGCCTCTCAAGCAGCGTCTTTCTTTAATGTCTTTGGCTAGACATAACTGTCTTTACTTAAGGAGGACAAAAATTTTTAATTCTTTTCACGACTTGCTTCATATGCTCCTGATAGCTCTCATAGATGGAGTAGTTTTTGAACTCATGAACTGTGCTGCTCTTTTGATTCGGAGATGATCTGAAGTGGGCAGACAATAGCTGGGGTTCTGCATTTAATTGCTTGCAATGTTTGGCCACCACCACTTCTAGATTTTCCCTGTCATTCAACTCAAATGCCTCTTGCACAATAGGGTTAGTTATATTGGTAGTAAATACGGAGTGAGATTCAGTCGGATGTTTCTTTGCATCAAAAATATTAAAGTAAATAATTTCTCCATCAAATTCCATTATGAGTGTACCCTTATTAACATCAATCTTAGTCTGAGCAGTACTCATAAATGGTCTCCCTAACAAAATAGGTGATGGATTTGGAGAATTCCTGTCACCCATATCAAGCACATAGAAATCAGCAGGAAAAACTAATTTTTTAACTTGAATCAAAACATTCTCAATTAAACCCTCAGGGTAAACATTTGTACGGTCAGCCAATTGAATTATCACTCCCATTTCCTTTAATGGGTCTAGGTTTAGTGAATCAAATATAGATTTAGGCATCACATTAACAGAAACCCCTAAATCTAACATGGCACCTCTAGTTCTAGAATTTTCAATTTTACAGGGGATGATGAACATACCTAGATCACCACATTTAGGTGGGAGCTTTCTTTGCAATACTGCTGACACATTCTCTCCCACTACAACTCTTTCATCTCCCCTTAACTTTCTTTTATTGACGCACAAATCCTTCAAGAATCTTGCGTACTTGGGCATCTGCTTGATTGCATCCAATAGAGGTATGTTTATTTGCACTTTACGGAACACCTCTAGGATTTCTTTTTCTTTCACTTGCTTCCTTAGCTTCTCCAACCTACTAGGGAAAGGCGGTGGAGTAGCCTTAGTTGTGCTAACCAAGTCAGAGATCATCTCAGGAGTCTTCTTGCCCAATCCTTCTTCTTCTAATTCCCTCTCAATTTGATCCTCATTTTTGTCCTTGGGAATCGCTGGCCTAGGGCCTTCAACCTCTTTCCCACTTCTGAGGGTCATAGCACTCACATTCTTGGGATTCACCTCAAGCTGTGAGGGTAATCTCCCATCTACTTTGGCTTCTAAACAATTGGCAGCAGTGGCTAATTGACTCATTTGCGTCTGTAAATTCTGTATGCTGGAGTTTGTTTTCTGCTGGAACTGCAAGGTGTTAGAACCAGGTTCTTGACTATATCCTCAAGAGATGTATTAGATGAACTAGAGGGGGCAGGTTGAGGTTTGGGCTGGTATGATTGTTGAAATTCTGGAGGGCGATTTGGGAATGAATTCGACTGCCTATTCCCATAGCTGAAATTGGGATGATCTCTCCACCCCAAATTGTATGTGTTTGAGTACGGATCATACTCTCTTTGGGGCATGGGCACGCCACCAGCCATATTCACTTGTTCAGCTCCCTCTTCTTAAAGCAGTGGACACGAATCTGTAGAGTGACCCATATTCATGTAAATCCCATAAACTTTGACATGTTGCGCATTCCCAAACAACTAGTTGCCGAACAAAGGATGTTAGCTCAGACAACTACTGTTGTAAGGATGATGTCTCGACTTCATTTACCCTTCGGATAGGGATATTTTCTCGAAAACTAAATTGTTGTATATTTTTTACCATGGCCTCAATTAGTTCCCATGCTTCCCTAGGGGTTTTGTTTGCCAATGCTCCTCCACTTGCAGCGTCAATAATGCTCCGGTTGTGCAACTGAAGCCTTTCGTAAAAGTATTGGATCAACAATTGCTCACTAATTTGATATTGCAGACATCTAGTGCATAGTTTGTTGAACCTCTCCCAATACTCATACAAAGACTCTCTGGGTTGTTGCTGAATTTCACATATTTCCTTTCACAAACTGGCAGCTTGAGACGTAGGAAAGTATTTCTCTAAGAATTTATTCTTTAGCTGTGCCCACGTGGTGATACTACCTGCTGGTAGATAGTATAACCAGTCCTTCACTGCATCCTTAAGGGAGAAAGGAAATGCCTAGAGTTTTATTTGTTCCTCCGTAACCCCGGGAGGTTTCATGTTGGAGCAAACCACATCAAATTTCTGGATGTGCTTATGGGGTTCTTCTCCTAAAAGACCATGAAATGAGGGTAAGAGATGAATTAAACCAGATTTTAATTCAAAGGAAGTATTGTCATCTAAATTAGGAAAAGTGATGCATAGGGGCTGCTGAGCCAAATTAGGAGCAGCCAACTCCCTGAATGTTCTATTATTGGCCATGATGTATTCCTCTTGTTCTGAATCACTAAAGTAGTCAGTTGAAGATTCTGCCAATCCAATTGCCAAATTAAGCCTGGGAGATGTCGTAAACGACTATCCTTCCTTGTGTTTCTTGGTCTCTTGTCTTACCCTATGCACTGTTTTCTCAACCTCAGGATCGTATATTAATTCACCTGTGCGGGAAGAGCGAGGCATAAACTAGCCAAAATACCAGAAATAAAATAAAAATAAGAATAAAAATAAGAATAAAATAAACTCAAAAAGGAACGAATAATTCAGGCACTAGGCCCCGGCAACAGCGCCAAAAATTAACAGGTATCGAGTCTGTGCAATAATAATTAATAAACCTAACTTGCCAATAAATAACCAAAATTCAATTCCAGGTACTGTAGCAGGGATTTCGAATGTGCAATGGGTTACTTGCTTCACCCTGATTCCAAGGAGTATGCTTGATCCAATATACCAGAATTAGTTAATTTGTATATAGTGGCAAATAGGGTTGTCTCCACAGGGATTGGGAAAAATTAGCTCCTTTTTCAGTTGTAGGAAATGGGAGAATTTTGAGAATTAAATGCTAACAAAATATTAACTAAATAATCAATTATGAAAAATAATCAAGAGAGATAACTAATGGGAAAAACTCTAACCAAAGATACACTTTCAGAAATGATTTAAATAACTAATCATTGCTGCAAATATAATCCCAACATTCGTCAATAAATAGGTTTTTAATTCTCGATACGATCTGACAATTAGTTTCTCCTTATTGTATCAATAGTCAAGGTAAAACCATTGACTATTTCCCTAATTTAGAAATAACCCTAGGTACGACCATAAAATTTAATTCCAGATTGCATTAATAATTAGAGAAACCATGTTCTAATTAATAAATACGCTACGAGGGTTTATTTAAATTAGATTATATGTTTTCCTGACACAAATCCAATCATGCCAGTTGCTACCAGGATTAGAACAGCTAAACAATTATGGATTCAACCACTCTAATTAGCGATAGATCACGTAAATAATTAAATAGTGCGTATCTAATTAACCACACACGATCACAATAATCAATAAAGATAGAAAACATATAAATACCAATGAATAGAGGGAATGTTTAAAATAAATTAGATCTCACAGTAATAGTTGAACCAAATCCTCAGTTGCCCCTTGACTAGAAAGATGAAATTAGTTTTCCATTAATGGAGAACAAGCCATGCAAAAAGAGGTAGAAAGCTTCCAATGAATATTCTCCTAATTGTCTGTTCTATGCTCCCGAGGCACACGGCAAAAGATACAAAATAATAAGAGAATATGTCTTCCTCCTCCTTCCAAGAAAGCGAAAGAAGAAAAACCTCCAAAGTACTAATCATTCCCCCCTTTTCTTTCCTATTCTCATGGACCCGGATTCCTAATTATTAGGTAGTCTACTAATATATCAATCTAATAAAAACGAATCCTACTCCTCTAGGAAAGCAGAAAATATGAATCCCTTTATAGATACAACTCTTCTTTTCTAGCCGTGAATAATATGAAGCACACGTAGGGAAGTCTCGGAAGCCATCAAATTTGGAATTCTACTTGGATTAGGAAACTTCTCGATGTCCATCCCGAATCTTCCAGTTTCGAACCTTGAGCTCAAATACGTCTACATGAAAGCTATTTTAAAATCATCAATTAGGCACGTTTTTCTCTGATTCCTACAATTAACACAAAAGACCAAATATAAGTAGAATCAATCAATTAAAGCAATATTTGGTATTAACAGAAGGGAAAATAGGAACAAATATACCGACAAAATAAACCTCATCATCTATGTTTAGTTGTTGCTTAATCAGCTTTCAGGATTGATGCCTAATGTTCTTCAATTATTGAACTGTGCAGGAGAATCCATCATTTGAGACTTTCAGAGACAAGAACTGTCGCGTGTTTTACATGCTGTCTAAAGTGTTCCGCAAAATGGATGATCAAGAAAAATATTCACGGGATTCCAGCCAGCCATCAGTTGATATAAATGAAGAGATAAGAGCAAAACAAAGACGGGCAGTTGAGCCCATTGATGACTCTGAGGATGAGGTCTAACCTAAGGAACCACCCCGAAAACCTAAGGCAAAACAAATGAAGGGTAAAGGGAAGCGGAATACTCCAGAATCTTCTACTCAAGAGCCAGAGCTCCCGCCAGGTCTAAATAGGGGTTTGTGTAACAATGCAATTGTTTGGATGGATGCCACCTTTGCTGCTAGCCATAGCACATCTGCTTCTGTAGATACCCCCTTCCCCTCCCCCCCTCCTCCCTCTCCCCCTGTGAGCATTGAAAATGGCTTATTTGGGGTGACAAAAGCAAATGAAGCTCTAAATGAAATAGAGGAATCGCTTGACAACGTATTCATCATAGCGGCCGCTATCTTAGCTAAGTCTGAGGCCCATCGAATCACATTTTTGAGTCAAAAAAGCGAGGCTCGCTAATGATTGTATGTTCTGAAAATTGGTGGGGGTCAATTGGATGACTGAGCTTTTTATGAGGGAGGTAGTTCTTCAATTGCACGGCTGCATATTTTTTGTTCTATTTGCCTATTAGTTGATGTATCGGTAGCTACGGTTTTTTCTATATTGGTAGAACAGTGTGAATGCATGAAGGTTTTGCTATAAACAGTTTTGGCATATTTTAAGTTTTACCTTTATTTGGTATTTCATTGATGGTGTCGGATCTTGATATTGCACAATGAGACTTTTGGCTTTGTTCTTTGGTTGTTTATCAATGGTAAAATGGATGATTTATATTCTTTGGATTCTTGGTTTGTCATATTAAGTAAGGTTTTTTTTTTAAAGGTATACTGTTATGTATGGCTAACATTAGATGACCATATTAGCTATTTTAAGGGGTCAAAATGGTAGTTGACATGAATTTGGAATTTTAAGGTTTATTATTCATGCATATGCACTTTAAAGTCTAAGAGCTCATTTGATTCTTATTAGTCAATTGTTCTTATTTAAATATACGGTTATGCAGGGTTAATGTTAGATGATCATATTAGTCATTTAAGGGGGGTACACTACCTATTGACATGATGGATGATTTTTTCCTTTCTTATTTATGCATGCATGCATTTTAAATTCTATGTCTCATCTGGTTCTTATTAGTCAATTGTTTTTACTGGCTAACACTACGTGCTCAAGTAAGAAATGGCGAGCAATCGTCCTTGTTTTGGAGTGAATTTAGGGCCTTGTTTGGCAACTAAGTTTTTTGAGAGTTTGTATAAAAATTTACTGTAACTTACTGTAGAAGTTGTAGAAACAATTTTTGGAAGTGAAATTTTTTATGTGTTTTGAAGGTGTTATATTAAAAATTTTGGGAGTTTTTTGAGAATTCTTGCAGATAATGTAGGAAACAAACAAGTTTTATACAAATTTGATAAAAATTTGCATTAAAACTTTGGAATTTTTTAAGATTCCTGTAGCAAAAGTAGGTAAAAAACTAACAGCATACAAACCTGGTAAAAAATTCAGTTGCCAAACAAGGCCTAGATTATCCGGATGATGCAAGAAATGCAACTAATGCAATTTTTATACTTTCATAGAATTTTCAAAGAAGGCAACTGCCAATGCAAAGACAACGGGTTTGAACAAATGCACTGACAGGTCAGCAATGGGTGAATGAACTATTGCATGGGCACTGCATTAGAATGTTGAAAAACATGCGCATGAATGTGCCAACATTCATTCAACTTTGTCAAGTGCTGCGGGCCGGCAAATACATAATTGAAGGACCATATGATAAAGTGTCCCTAGAAGAAGGAGTAGCAATTGGGTTGTATGACTTAAGCCATGACCTTACACAAAGGCTATTGAGTGAGCATTTCCAGCACTCCACTGAAACAATCTATAGACATGTGCACCGTACATGCCACGCCCTAGTCCAATTAGCACATATTGCAATTCGCCATAAGGACATGATACTGTTCATCCTAGAATTCTAAATAAGAGATAGTTCTATCCATGGTTTAAGGTGCTGTGGTAATACTTGCTAACATTGACATCCCACTCAATATTTTACATAACTTATACTTAGTTCTTGTAAAACAGGATTATATTGGGGCAATTGATGGAACCCACGTTTCGTCTAGTGTGCCTATTGAAGAACAGGATGCATTTCATAACAGGAAAGGTATCCTCTCACAAAATATTCTAGTTGTGTGTGACCACAATATGAGATTTGTATATGTTAGAATTGGTTGGGAAGATAGTGCCCATTGTAACGACCCGGATTCAAGGCCTAGCCCAAGTAACTTTTGGATCGAAATCACTGGCCCAAAATGGTTAACCCAAATTACTTGATAGGCTTTGGTTCCAAGCTTATAAACCTTTCCTTTTCTCATTCATTTTCCGATGTGGGATATCACATTCTCTCCTCCTTTAGGACTTTGCGTCCTCGCAAAGTCCATTACAGATACATTCACAATCCAAACTGTCCACTTGGTCGTACTTGGACTCTAGAGGTGGCTCCTGTCGAACGTCGCACTTAGCTCATTTGGACTCTAGAGGTGGTCCCTGTCGAACGTGGCACTTAACTCATTGCAGTTCCTTGCGTAGTCGGAACCATAACGCACTTGCCCAAACTCACCCCGCGCAGAGACTACGCAAGATTCGCTCTAATACCACCTGTAATGACCCGGACTCAAGACCTAGCCCAAGCAACTTTTGGACTGAAATCATTGGCCCAAAATGATTAACCCAAGTTACTTGATAGCCTTTGGTTCCAAACTTATAAATCTTTCCTTTCCTCATGCATTTTCCGATGTAAGATATCATACCTATGATAGCCGCGTGCTAATTGATGCCATTTCCAATCCTAATGCGGTGTTTCCTATTCCACCTGCTGGTAAATACTATGTGATGGATGTAGCATACAAACATATGCCAGGTTTAACGGCCCCTTTCAATAGCGGTCCCAGGGTTGAGGAGATCGCAAACTGGGTCCTAAGGATTATTTAATTGTCACCATTCTACAGTGAGAAATATCATAGAGAGGACATTTGAGATATGGAAAGAACGATTTAAGATTTTGGAAGGGCTAATGAAAAATTATTTGATTGAGGTACAAAGAGAAATTGCAATTGCTTGTTGCGTATTGCACAATTTTATCAAAGAAATGTAGTCATATGAAGATTTAATGGATGCGAATGTAGCCTCTAGTATGGATGCTGGTGATTCACAGGGATCTCAATTAATCCAATTTAATATGACGCAAGAAAGGTTTCAAGAATGGAAGACACTTCGGCATGCAATGGCTGATCATATGTGGCAAAACCGAAATGCTTAGTTTTAGAAGATGGGTTGCCTATATAATTTTCCATGATAACTAATTGAATTTCGACTTGCAGTAGACTTTTGTCTCGTTGACTTTTATTTTCTGTATAATATTTGGTAATTTAGACTACATAGTTTTTAAGGCAAGGGAACTAAACATACTCCCCCCCAACACTTGGTACTTATGGGGGTACACATCTACAAATGTTCAAAATCAGTCTCAATTGCAAAAAAATTTAAAATTTTAATATAAATTTCAATAATAAATTAAAGAATTGGCGTACAATGGCAAAATAGTAATAGCACTTTAAACTCCGATTTAAGTGCAAAAAAACCAAATCTACAATAATGTTTTTAAAAAACTCAACTTAAACGAATTTTTTTACAGATTTAACAGTACGCTGCAGTAAAGTTTTAGACAGATACCTAAAAAACTCACTTGCCAAACAGGCCCTATGACATTTATCGCTACTAACCCTCAAAATCCCCAAGTACATCGGCTGGGTTTCCGGTTGAACTATAGGTTTATTCGGTTGAACTACTAGAAGTCTTGAATTCAATTCATAGCAACATCATATTAAAAATTTTTCCTAGACGTGTTCTATCCGATTCAACCTACTGGGTTTTCGATTGAACTGCAGGTTTATTGACCAGTCAACGGGTTCTTTATAAATCCTATCGAATTAGGGAACCAGTCCGGTCTATTGGTCGCTTCGTCAAGTTGACCGATTGAAATACCGAATTGGGTTGGGTTTAATAACTAGTCCGGTCTATTAGTCGGTTCATCGGGTTGATCGATTGAACTGCCGAGTCGGGTTGGGTTTAATAACTATAACTTTTACAGTTACTAGCCCTCAAAATCCCTAAGTACATCAGCTGGGTTTCCGGTTGAACTGCAAGTTTATTCAATTGAATTGCAGGTTTATTGACTAGTCAACGGGTGCTTTGCAAATCCAATCCAATTAAGGAACCAGTCCCGTCTATTGGCCGATTCACCAGGTCAACCGATTGAACTGCCAAGTCGAGTTAGGTTTAATAACCATGACATTTATAACTACTAACCCTCAAAATCCCCAAGTCCAAATACCTTAAAATCCCCAAGTCCATATTCGGTTGAACTGCAGGTTTATCGACCAGTCAACGGGTTCTTTGCAAATCCGATCTAATTAGGGAACCAGTCTGATCTATTGACCGGTTCATTGGATTGATCGATTGAACTGCCGAGTCAGGTTGGGTTTAATAAGTATGATATTTATAGTCACTAAACCTCAAAATCCGCAAGTCCATTTAGGTGAATGTATATTGATATTAGCAAACCTCTTTAGTATTATCCTACATCTATTTGTGACATAATGCGAAGTATTCCACGTTGATGTACATTGATGCTAGCAAACCCCTTTAGTACTATTCCACATCTATTAGTGACTCAATGCGAAGTATCAGACCCCTTCAGTACCATTTTACATCTGTTAGTGTAATATGAAGTATTCCACATCTGTTAGTGCACATAATGCAAAGTGGAGACCTGAATGGAGGGAGATTTATAATTTTTAAATCGCCATTTTCAGATTCTCTTATCAATTGTAATTCATGTTGCCCAATATAGTCACTTGGTAGATCACTGCAAAAAAGCTCCCAATCACCGTCACATCCTATCATTCTGAAGTTTTCATCAACCCTGGCAAACCAGCATCCATGACCCATAAGCCGAGTTTTGATTTGTTTGTTGCAGGACAAAAGGTTGATCTTGGACTTCACATCCAACTTGTAATAGATCGAAACCAACGTATCTGTAGGCAAGTCTTGGATATTGGTTGGCTCCTGAAATTTGAGTGTATATAGATATCATCAAGGCATAATCAAGAAATGAAATGAGTGTAAAGATTACACATAAATACAGATATCATCAAACATTATTGGTAGGCTTCTTAAATAAAGAAATTTGACTGTAAATAAACCACATATCATCAAACGTTATTGGTAGGCTTCTTAAATAAAGAAATTTGACTATAAATAAACCACATAAATAAGCATATAATCAAGAAATTTGATTATTGAAAAAAAAATGAAGAGAGACAAACACTTGGCGAGGGCTTAGATTGACCAAGCCAAAGTCACCCCTAAGGCAAGGATGACGGATGGCATTTGCTAGGAAGGAAAAATGACTGGGGGGAAATCAGTATGACCTGCAAACAATAAAAAAAAAAAAAAAGGATCCGTTTGTATTAGTTATTTTCGGGGTTTATTTTTTAAAAATACTATTGTAGCATTTGGGATTTTTTGGAGTATTTTTAAAATTAAAAATTTATTTGGGGTAAATTTTTGGGGTATTTTAAAATTAAAAATTATTTGGATATTTTTTGGGGCATTTTTAAAATTAAAAATTTATTTGTGGTATTGTAAAATTAAAAATTTATTTGAGATATTTTTGGAATAATTTATTTGGGGTATTTTTTTAAAAAAAATTTAACCCATTTCATCACCTCCTCCTCCTCTTCTCCTCTCTTCTCTCTTCCTCTCTCTCTCCCATTCTCTCTTTCTCCCTTCCTTCCCTCCCGGATCCTGTGACCAACACCAAACCGATTGCTAGTCAAGCGACTTCGGTCACCAGTCGCAACCAAATCTGGGGAGAGAGGGGGAGAGGGAGAAAGAGAGTAGAGGAAGGAGGGAGGAGGGGAAGTGATGGAGGATGGGTGGGTGGGTGGTGGAAGAAGAAGGGATAATTTTTTTTATTTTTGTATGTATAAGTTATTTTTGAAATATTTGTTTGGATTGGTGTTTTTGGGATTGTTTTTTGTTAGCGTATTATTATAGCATTTGGCATATGAAATACAGTGTTTTAAAAACAGGTCCAAAAACAACGAATTCAAACGGACTATGAGTATTTAGAAGTTACATTAATTTAAACCAAACTACTAAAATAGATTAGTACTTTAAACCAAACTACTAAAATAGAATAGTATTTAGATGATGTCCTAATTCTGGTTTTGGGGTTAGGTTGAAAGATAGTAAAAGTGTCTGGGGTTGGAGAAGAGAGCACGAGAGAAGATTTTTGAAAGGAATGAAATTGTAATTTTGAGTCAGCTGTAGAATGATTCTTTTTTTTTTTCCTTTTTTATCGAAACGATATATTCTAGTCTAACCTACTTCTACTCTATACTAATGGGAGGGTTGGATCTAAAGGGGTCAAAACCCAGTGAGGACTAAACCGCCACCAGACTAGACGGCTGCCTACGCACGTGCTGATGAAACTTCCAAGATATCTTGGAGCAACCTACACTCAAAAAAGGAAATTCCTAGTAATTATGACAAGCAAACATCAACTTTTACCCTATACAATTTGTCTTGAATTTTCTAATAGTGCAAATAAATAGCACAAAAAGGAAATTCTAAGTAAAAGACAGTTATATTATAATAATAAGCATATAAATTTGTAATACTAGTATGAAAGTGAAATAAAATAGTAACAAGAGAGACGTGATAAAAAGGAAAATAGTAAAAAATAATAATAAAATGAAGTAGTGGGAAAAAAAAAAGGAAATGAATAAACAAAAAAGAAATAAAATAAAATAGTAAAGGCAGTTTAGTCTTAAAATATCAAATATGGAGCAAAGTGCTTATTCAATTAGTTCAGAGGGCAAAGTGCAGCAAACGTGTAAAGTTTAGGGGGTTTAATGCATTTAACCCAATTTTAAACCCATAACCCCTCTTAGATTGTTTAGATTTTCCATTGCACTTCCATGCCCGGTGGAGTTCCACCCATTTCTCCGCCGTCTCCGACCGGGTTTTCTCCGGCCTAAATGGGCAAAACCTCCATCTAAAAGGGCTTGTATCGCCATTGCTTCCATTGCAATAGATGGGCTTCAACATAGCGATTTACCGAGGCATATCTGTTGGGTACTATTCTGCTTATTTCATTTGACTTTAGATTCCATCTAATTGCTCCATAGCCGTTGTTTTTGTTTGATTTTTTTTTTTCCCATTTAGAATAGAACGCTTTTGTTTTTTTGTGTTCAACTTTGGTATTTTTCATACTTGATTTTTGGAAGCTACTTAGACGGACACTCTCACTGAACAGACATACATATTATAGCCTAAATATGTTCCTTAATTTAATTTTGTTGTTCCCATTGCGGAATTTGTTATTTATTTCATGTTCACGTTTGTAGTTGTGTCCAAATTTTTTCTGAGCTTTTTTCTGCTGATGGGGTAATTGTTTACCAATAGAGGAAGCCAAAATTGACGGCTAGGATGGAAATAGGATATACTTCCTTCATGAATTATGTGTCCAAGACACTTTTGAAACACCCCTCAAGCTAAAAATGAAATCTTGAACTTCTTACAGCCCGTGTTGCTGTTTGTTTGATAATCTGTTCATTGAGAGCATGCCATGCTCATTTATAATTGTTCTTTTTGATTTGCAAATTTGGTTGCTGAAAGACTATTAAAGATGTTATGCATCTGTTAACAGGTATTTCCATGATGATACAAGTTATTGATACTACAGCTCAAATTCATGATTCCAATCTATTATAGTGAAGCAAGAGATCATGCTTTTTTTAATACAGAAAAATAAGTCGCAAATCCATGGGAACTTAAAAATTGCCTTTAAACAAATCAGCTGGTTTCACTGTTTGTCAGAAGAGGATGTTGCAATTGAAAGAATCGCTAGAGTTATAAATGACCATCCTTTTCCTGATAAGAAGCTGCATTCCACACTTCGTCGTGAGATACCTCCAGGCGTTCTGTCTACTACCTTTGTGGAAAATGTCCTCGGTCACTTGTTTGGTGCGCACTCAAATGGCATTAAGGCATATGAGTTTTTCAGGTTTTGTCTCCGTCAGCCCCACTATGTTCCAAGTTCAGATGCTTTTGAGAAGACACTCCACATACTTACAAGAATGCGCTACTTTGACAAAGCTTGGGAACTCATGGGAACAATCAGGGATACACACCCTTTCCTGCTTACCCTCAAATCAATAAGCATCATGATATCGAGAATTGCGAAATTTCAGTCCTATGAAGAAACTCTTGAAGCATTTGAGAGGATGGAGAAGGATATATTTTCAGGGAAGCAATTTGGGAGTGAAGAATTCAACGTACTTCTTCGAGCCTTTAGCACACAAAGGCAGATGAAAGAAGCCCGATCAGTTTTCAACAAGCTCCACACTAGGTTTTCTTCCAACACCAAAACAATGAATATTTTGCTTTTGGGATTCAAGGAATCAGGTGGTGTTACATCGGTTGAGTTGTTCTATCATGAGATGATTAAAAGAGGTTTTAAACCTAATAGTGTGACTTATAGCATTAGAATTGATGCTTACTGTAAAAAAAAGGTTATCTTGGTGATGCCTTGAGGCTCTTTGAAGAAATGGAACAGTGTAAGGTAATGCCCACATTAGAGACAATTACTACTTTGATTCATGGTGCTGGGATAGCTCGAAATGTTACAAAGGCAAAAGAATGTTTTGACGAAATTTCCAAGAGAAACTTGAAAGCCGATATTGGGGCTTATAATGCCCTCCTGAGCTCTTTCATTCGGTGTAAAGATGTAAAATCGGCTGCTGCTCTAATGAATGAAATGGAGGAAAAAAATGTCGGGCTCGACAATGTTACATATCACACGATGTTTTTGGGATTAATGAGATCATATGGTATTGCTGCTGTTCTAGAACTTTATCAAAAGATGATTGAGAGAAATTTTGTGCCGAAGACTCGGACAATTGTTATGTTAATGAAATTCTTCTGTGAGAATCAAAGACTTGATTTGGGTGTGAATTTGTGGAGTTATTTACTGGATAAGGGACACTGTCCTCACAGTCATGCTTTAGATCTTCTTGTGACTGGATTATGCTCCAGGGGAAGGTTTGAAGAAGCTTATGATTGTTCAAAGCAAATGTTGGAGAGAGGCAGATGTATGAGTGAGCTATCGTATAGAATGTTGGAGAGGTACTTACTGCAGATTGGACAGATGGATAAATTGAAAAACATGGACAAGCTGATAAGGATGTTACAAGCAACACTCCCTCCTTCCAGTGGACATGCAAATGCAAACTGTATACCTTCTCTCAGGTTGGTCATAGCAGAATAAATTTATTTTTCTTTTAGTGTCGGGCACAGATATATTTGTGGTGCTAAAATACTTCTTTTTTTTTTTTTGAGATATTTCATTTTGACTTTTGAAATTCATCAGTTTCCAATTGACTCATCCTATTTGGACCAAATTTTGGTGTTGTTTGTGATGTACTTCATGATTTTCCTCCACTCAACCCCACTCACCTCTCATAGGTATCTAAAATTTGATTTTGAAGCATGATGTACTCCTTGTCTTTTTAATAGAGGGATTTCATTTATAGCTGCATATACTGCTGCAAATTGTAATAACTTCTTGTTTGGACAATTCTTGATTCATGTCTGTTATTTATCAACGTGAGGTTGATACTTCACTTTCTCATCGATATTATGCGATTTTGATTCTTGTTTCCATGAATGTATTTGACTGCTATCAAATTGATTATCCTGATGAAGTTGTCTCATTCATTGGGTTTCTCGAAGTTGATCAAGTCTGGAAGGAGCATGTGTCATCTGATGCAGCTTATCAGTATGGCCTCCGGAGCATATGTCATTCCCCCCAGTAGGCCTGATAGTAATCTGGACTGGGCCTCGCATGCTCTGCCAATCCTATTCAGATGACTTGCCACAGGGGTATCTTCTTTTAACTTTCAAGTCTGTTGCTGTTTCTGTTCCATAGTGTGTTCTTTTCATTTTCGATATCTTCTCTTCATATCTGTTTTGCAGTATATTCACAAGTGTCGTGGAACATCTCAGCTATACCTAATTCCCTTTGATTTTTGTCTTTTCTTGCCATGCATGATACATGCAGCACAATGCCAATCATCTTAATTGATACTTGATATGTTTTCAGATACTGCATCTCAAGTTGGAACAATCACTTCAGTGGCAATATGGTGTTCATGATAAGTAATTCAGGATTGCATTCCCCAGAAAATCAGGTTCTGCAAACATTGTATCAGAGATCTCTCTTAAACTACCCTTAATGTTGCACCTGGTTTCGGATAAGTTTATTCGTCTTGTTTTACTGCAAAGGATGTGTACCCTGAAAAGAAGTTATTATCTGGGAAGTCATCATTTGTATCATTTTCTGTATGATTCATAAACAGTAAAGATTCATGCAGATGAAGCTGTGTTACTCTTTTGAACCGCCTCCTTGACCCCCGCTTTTTGAGGTCCCAGTCCTGTCAGTTTAGGCTGGGAGGATGTGGAGCGACAAAACATCAGATAAACAAAGTTCAACTTCCTTACAGGCATAGTCTCGCCTATGCCTTAGTTTAGTTGCTTTCCTTTCTTGTATTGGTATGTTCTAGTAACACCAGTGTCTTATGTTATAGTGTTTGAAATTCAGGTCTGACATTAGGACTTGAAACAGTTTTTTCCTGAAGCAATAGTTGAGCTTCTTTCTTAGAGTTTGTAAAACATTAAAGCATGCTAATGACAAATATGAAATGTACTCCTTTTTTTCTTTTTCCCCTTGGAAGAATCGATGATACTGTTCGATGTATAAAGTGGTAAGAGACGCAATTATGATTACATACAATGAGGAAGCAATCACACTGGGAAAACATGGACTCCTTTTCGTTTGGTCGGCTGAAAGTGTCCAGATGAATATCTCTTTCACTCATGACATCAAAGAAAAGTACGTTTTGCTTGGCTTTCTCATTGGTTCATCCACGTGCTTATTGAATCAGACAGCCGACTTTCCAGATACTAAAAGTTGGCTACTTTCTAACTCATGGGATGTTTTCTCCAGTTGGACTTTGATCTAATAATAGAAGCAATAGAGATTCATGCTGCCACACAGCAAGGTCTTAGATACATTAAGCTGTATATAGACGCCAGTTTTTAGTCTAAATTGTATGTATGATTGTAAAGCAATTGGTTAGAGTTTGTAAAAATACTTGTATACTTTTGTTGTTAATTCTTTTCCGGAATGAAGAAAAAGAAGGTAAAGGTCACCAGACATTACCAAGTGTAGTTCTCAACTTTTGTTGGCTAGTAAGATAGGTGATTGCGAATTCTATCTTGTCACGGACTAAGGAAATGAGTAAAAACCTTTTCAAAACCCAATAGTACCCATTCCATGTACATTTCCAACCCATGTTGCAATCTCAATTCTTATCTTCAGGCTAATATGTCTAAAGGACAAGCGAATCTGGATGCAGTTTGACATATTTTATTGTTCTCATTACATACTTTTGCTTCTCGGGATTTGGCTTTTAACAGAATACCCTTTAGTATATCCTTTTTTTTTTTGGAGTATAAATTACGTGTGTCTGCATCCGTTTCATTTTAAGGTCTGCAACTCCTTACGGTTGGAGGACGCATCTGTTTTAAGGTCTGTTCAAACCGCATCGGACTCCTTATGGTTGGGAGACGCATCCTTTTTAAGATCTGTTCGAACTGCATTAGACTCCTTACGGTTTGGAAGATCATCGGACTCCTTACGGTTGGAAGACGCATCCGTTTCGAATCCGAAATCTCATGGTTAAGAAATGCAAACCCTTTCCACTTGCACCAACGTCCATTGGTGCCTTTAGTATATCCTTAACAACAAATAAAGAATAAAAAATAGATCACAAGCTTTGGAAGCGATCGAGGAATGAAGTTATTCTATTTCATTCTCTTAATCCGTAATGTCTATGCAATCTTACGGTTCAAACTACTACATCTTCTTCTTCTTCTTCTTTCATTTTTTTTTTTGGGGGGTTGCAAAGACGAGATTCTAACTATTTGCTGCTTCTAATTTATTTCAAGTAGTGTAAAGCACATCAGTTAATCAGTAGGTTATTGTATATTTTACCTGCACCTTTGCTACACACTCTGCTTAATGCTTAATAGAAAAATGGACATAAACATGTAATATTGCGTCCAAAATCTAATGCTAGTCGAGAGGCGTTAATTACAACGTAATTATGTTGATCTACTCAAACCCACTAATAAGTGAATTTGGGTATGCAATGAATTCAGAATGACTCTAAATGAATAACCAATTAAACCCATTTAGTTAGTGTATAGTAAGTTGATTCAACTTACCAAATTAAAAATAATTATACATTTAAACTAGATTGTTAGTGGATGTTAAGTAGATAAATTTGAATGTCCTGCTAATCTAATAATAATGTTATTTCTTATCAAACAATACGCCAATGAACAAAAAAAAAAATGTAGAAATTCAAGTTAGTCATAATTGGATAATTGCGTCATTTTTACCCAATTATTAAATGACTATAAATGGGTTAACCCAAGTATACCCATCATTTAATTACAATCCGTTCAGACCTCTATACTTTTTGACACCTCCATGCTTTTTTCTTTCTTTCTTTTTTAGTCTAAGTGGCAAGTTTCGAATAGGCTTTCACTTACATTCCCTCCCCCTTTACTACTCAATCAATTCCTTTCCCCCACCTCTGTGCTAACCTGTAAAGAAATTTTTCTGAAATTTAACTGAATTCTTTACAAAGTTTTTGAGTGTGGACCTGTTTGAATTGTCATCAGATCAGACGGCACATCTGAGAATCTACCAAAGTCTCCTTTCCATTTGACTATTATTGTTTATGGCTCTCCACTACAAGAAAAAGCACCATCCAGCAAGGCCAATTCCACGATTTCATCCAAACTCCTTGATTGGCCAAAGCAGCTCATTATTCAATTTACAGTAGTCGTAATCAGACCATATTCGGAAGATTTGGCCGAATCGCATATCATGTATATGTAAACCAAAAATAGAGTCAATGGTGTAACAAGAGGAATAGACACCAAAAAAAAAAAAGTGAAAGAAATACTTAGGTTTGAGGTTATTACCAAATTTTTGCTCAAAAGTGATGTAATGGACTAAAAGATATGAAACAAATAGAAACCAAAAAAGGAAAAAGATTGCTCAAAAGATATTTCACATATTTTAATTTTCAAAGCCTTCTCCTTTTGCTAATTAATAAATTAAAAGAAGTTGATGAGAAAGCGTATGGGTCCTTAGTCAAAAGTCATTCATTAACCAAATTGATTGTTTCTAATTCTTAGTCCTTTTTTCTCTTTCTTTTCTTCTCTTCCAGAAAGTGACTACCATGACGAATTCTTGGCCGAAAGTGGCCAACCCCCAAGAAAACATGTTTACAAAAAGTAAACACCAAAATACAAAAATACAACCCCATTTCTACGCTGCGTTTGTGCAGCATTTAGACAATAAAAAACTTGGATAGTAGATTATTTGGGATAATTTGTTGAAAAAAATAGTGTAACACTTTTTTGATACGATGATATAAAAAGGTAATTGAAATTTGTGTCGATGATGCAAGCACAAATTTTTAGGCCAAAAAAAGCAATCCAAACAACTATATCTAGTTGAAAAAAGCAAAACCAAATTGACACTAAACTAGTCGAGAGAGCTTTGCTCGCGAGAAAACTTTGTAAATTCTAAGGTTTGGCCTTTTTCTTTTTCTTTCTTTTTTTTTTTTGTAAAAGAAAAACATAAAGTTAGCTGTAAATTGTACTATTTCAGAATAATCACCGATTAGCATTTTACTAGCAATTTGTAGAATATTTCAAATTGATTTAAAATTAATAAATTTTGATAATATGTTTTGAATTAAATTCTAAAATATACTTAAATAAATAAGAGAAGTTCAGATTTCGATAGACAAACGTAAACTATGATAATGAAGTGCTTAGACCTTGTTTGAATTGCAGTTTTCATAGAAAAAATTTTATATTTTTTTTTTTAACCATATTTTCCAAACACGTTTTTATCTCAGATACATTAAATCGTTACAATATATTTTTCTACAAAAATTTTAGAAATTGACAATCCAGACAAGTCCTTAGTGTAACAAAAAATAAATTACACTTGAGGGATGCATATTGCAATTAATCATGAGAAATATATATATATATATATATATATGTATGTATGTATATATTGTAGGATCACTGTCATTTGCATTTGGTTTGAATTTCAATTCATTTGGAGCATAGAATAGAATATATAGGATTCTTATGGTTGTCAGCGTAGTCATCCCTCTCCTCTCTTAATATTCTTCCCAGTGTTCCATTCCTCTCGTTCTCTTTTGAAAAGCCACCCCCTTTTCTCTGTCAACAAACTAAAGCAAAAAGAAGAAACAACCAGAAACCGCTTGCTTTTATCAAGGTAAGCTGATATTTTCATTTGAGTTGCTTCTGATTGTCATTATTTGATTTGGGGTTTCGAGTTTTGGTATTTATGTTTAGTTTCTTGAACTGGGTTGGACTTAAATAAGCTTCCTTTTTTTTTGGTCTGTAGATTTTGGAGTTCATGTGGTCTTGATTGTCATAATTTTATTGTTTAGTATTGATTAACTGAAATTTTTGGCTTGATCATCTGTGAAGTGAAATTCTTGATTTTCCTTACTTCCGATCTGCATAGTATCATTTGTAAATATTTTGTAGATATTCTGTGGGATGATCTGTAATTAGTGGTAATTGATGATGATCTCTGACTGCTGGTTGATTTCTTGGATATCTAGAAGAATCTTCATAAAATTTGGTTTCTTATTCTTTGTTTTGCTTGTTATCCCTTTTGTTGTTCATGTTTTAGCCAGCTTTGATCGTTTCTTTAGTTGCAGTTTTACTGATGTGGTAAATGCTCTGTGTAGAAGTTCAGATTGTATGTTCATCCTGGAAAATTTATGTTTTGAAGTTTCAATTTTTCTCTTTCTGTTTCTTGTTTTGACTTTGTTTTGTTTGGAGAGAAATTATAACTTGGGAAATCAGAGGATTATGCGGTTTATGACTTTTTAATGATTGGATTCATATTTGGTCCAAGTTGTTAAGAGTAAGTGATGATGATTAGTTCTTATCCACGTGTTTAGCACCATCTAGCATGGGAGTGGATCAATTTAGTTTCTCATTCTCTTTAACTATCAAAATGAATTTTTTACAGATTGCAAATGAGCAAGAATTGCAAATTTTATGAGCTTTACACTTTCAGCTGTTTCTCTAACTGGAAAAACTTGCTTACCAAAATGATTTTCAGGAGTAGAGAAATCTGGATCATTGATTTGGAAGTTGGATTTAAAGTTATCCATGTTTACATATGTATCTGTGTGATAAATGTTGGAGTATAATGGACACATATAGACACAAAAGAATTGCGTGTTCTGACTGAGTAAATGCTTTGGTCTTGGCTCCTATGAAGTCTGACTTTCATGTGGTTTTATTCCAAGCTTTATTATTTATTTGGTTTATCCATAACAGGCTAAGATAAGATGGCTGAGGGAGAGGAAATTCAACCACTTGTTGTTGACAATGGTACTGGAATGGTTAAGGTTAGTAATAATTCTCTTGCTGCACATATTGGTTTTCCATTTGTGTCTATTTACACCACTTCATTTCAATTCCTATCACTTTTACTACGCAGGCTGGATTTGCCGGTGATGATGCTCCAAGGGCAGTGTTCCCCAGTATAGTTGGTCGCCCCCGACACACTGGTGTCATGGTTGGAATGGGACAAAAAGATGCTTATGTTGGTGATGAAGCCCAGTCAAAAAGAGGTATTCTTACCCTGAAATACCCCATTGAGCATGGTATAGTCAGTAATTGGGATGACATGGAGAAGATTTGGCATCACACCTTTTACAATGAGCTCCTGTTTCTCCAGAAGAACATCCTGTTCTTCTCACTGAGGCACCTCTTAATCCCAAGGCAAACAGGGAGAAAATGACTCAGATTATGTTTGAGACCTTTAATGTGCCAGCCATGTATGTAGCTATTCAGGCTGTCCTTTCTCTGTATGCTAGTGGCGCATTACAACTGGTATGTTCCATGTTGACCAGCAAAATTGAAATTCTTGTCCTTGTTGGTTCTTTATCAAAATAATAATACTGCTTTTCTTTCTTGGACAGGTATTGTTCTTGATTCTGGTGATGGTGTGAGCCACACGGTTCCTATTTATGAGGGATATGCCCTTCCCCATGCCATTTTGCTTGGATCTTGCTGGTCGTGATCTTACAGATTATCTTATGAAGATTCTTACAGAGAGAGGGTACTCATTTACTACAACTGCAGAACGGAAATTGTCCGTGATGTAAAGGAAAAAACTTGCTTATGTTGCTCTAGATTTTGAACAGGAGTCAGAGACTGCAAAGAACAGCTCCTCAGTTGAGAAGAGTTATGAGCTACCAGACGGACAGGTGATCACCATTGGTTCTGAGAGATTCCGTTGTCCAGAGGTTTTATTCCAGCCTTCTTTGATTGGAATGGAAGCTGCCGGAATTCATGAAACGACCTACAACTCAATCATGAAGTGTGATGTAGATATCAGGAAGGATCTGTATGGAAATATCGTGCTCAGTGGTGGCTCAACTATGTTCCCAGGTATCGCTGATCGTATGAGCAAGGAAATAACTGCTCTTGCTCCCAGTAGCATGAAAATCAAGGTGGTTGCGCCACCCGAAAGGAAGTATAGTGTTTGGATTGGAGGCTCCATCTTGGCATCCCTAAGTACCTTCCAACAGGTAATTATTTCTTTTGCTGGCTCACATTCATAGAATTAATGATTCAAAAACAACTAAATGAAACAAAAGAGAGAGAATTTCAAATCTAACAATAATGGCTAGGGGGAAAGATGTATATCTACTGTTTGAGTTTTTGGAATCTAGACCAGTGCTTGACAATCCTGCTGTATTGTGTTTAATCATGCAGATGTGGATTTCAAAGGCTGAATATGATGAATCCGGTCCTGCAATTGTTCACAGAAAATGCTTCTGAAGCTAGTGAGCAAGCTTACGGTGAGTCTCCTTGTCCATTTACTGTATTGTGTTGAATGAGTCGTCGAGTTTATTTAGCTGGGAATGGGAAATACATGTGAAGCAGTAGTACAATGGGAATTTAACCAGTTATTTGTTCCTTTGCTTAAGGTGGTTTGTCCATAGGATCAATCTTGTAAAATTGTCATCTTTTAGATAGTACAATGCATGACTAATGGATCTGATCTTGTTCCAGGGAAGAGTGCATTCTGGTGTTAATTCTGCTCAGATGAGAAAGCTTGTTGGTAGCGTGGATTTGATTGGCTTGCAGTTTTGGTATATTGTTAGACTATACATAGTATTGCTATGAGTTTGTGAGGATTTTAGTCTTTCATGTTCAAATGGATTAGCTTTGCTTCTATTACTTGTGTATCTTATAATCTGATGGTTGAGGCATTGGAACGTAACATTAGATGGCTTTGAAACTGAAATTCATAGATATACTCTCGTGTCATGCATCCCAGGAAAGTTATTGTCATGGTGGATAGCTTTCCACTATTCTATCATATTATGCTTTGTAATCCGGATGGATGAAAAGGCATCAGAATCTACTCTCTTATAAGAATAGAATATGATTTTGTCATCAGCTACTGCTGCTTTGGATCCTTCCCAGCACATGCAAAACATACCAATCCTGTAGTATCTTTAACTTGAAGTAACAGCATCATGTTTGGTCCCTTGGCATAGAATACAGGAGAGGATGGACATAGCTGGAGAATGGGTTCTTGTTCTAAAATCAAGGAGATTTTTTTACTTTATCCACTGCGACCTCATGGGCAGTGAGTGAGGAGAAGCCGTTTGAGCCATCTTTGCTGTTCTGGAAAAGGCCTTGGGAGCCGTGGTGAGGAATTCTATTTTCAATAGGTGATGGAATAAATGCATTAGCACTCCTAGTCAGATACTCAAACACGTCTTCATGTTAGTCAACAAGAACTGCAATTTTTTAAGCTTAGCAACCTGTATGACCAATTGAAGTATTCAACCATTGGACTTTATAAATTAAACAATCTGTACATTGGAGCTAGAAAATGGGAAACATATTGAGGACTTTTTTGTTTTCACTTTGTATTATTTTTTTTTTATTATGCTGATTTGCACATGTCTCTGAGGCAGAAGCCTGGGTGAGTTTAGAGTTGCGCACTAGTCGAGTCAAGTCGAACGATCTTACTTAATTAAACCGAAATCGACCAAATTTCAAAAGACAACTGAACCGAAGCGCAGA